>CM053402.1:255654-296693 GCA_028644305.1 Xerus rutilus
CTCCCCAGGGGACAGGGAGGAGCAGGGAGCGAAGCCTCGCCTGCCCTGGAGGGAGGTCAAGAGCACTGCCCACTGGCAGCAGGGGAGGGATGGCGCCAGCAGCTGATTCCACTCCTGGAACCACGAAGCACAAAGCTCACCAAGGGGAGCTCAAAGAGTGCCAGGGCAAAAGGCAAAGGCACGGCCCTGGCACCCGTGCCCTCCCCGGGTCTGGCCAGCACAGAAGCCTGTAGCCTCAAGCACAGGACCCAAGGGGGCGACACTGGGATGCTGCTTGACCCTCCAGAGCACCTGGGCACTCGGTCCCACCCAGCACCCTCCATTAGTGCCCCAGACAGAGCTGTCCAGCAGAGCCCTGCCCGAGCCCCAGACCGCAGGAGCGAGACGTCAGGAAACGCTGGGCGTCCCAAGCCACTGAGCCCAGGAGCTGCCCACGCCAGGAGATGAGAGGACGGGCAGGGAGCTGCTCCCCATCAGGACCGTGGGACCGAGGCTGCAAAATCGCAGAACGGCCGCGGAGAGCTGGAGAGCAGGACAGGCCAGGCCCGGACGAGCACGAGTCCCACATGGGGACGCAGTGATAGTGTGGCCCTCGGGCGTCCCAGTGCCCGTGGTGCCCGAGCCTCTGCCAGCGGCCAGGCGTGACCAGGGCCCAGCAGCACCCATGGCCTCCCTTTCCTGTCCCCGAGCCAATACCACACACCAGACCTCACTGAAGTAGGTAAAACGGGGGCCCCGAGCACACGTCCACCTGCCTGTGAAGGGATGGAGGGTGTGCAGCGCGGCTCCCACCAACAGCACCGAGGCTCTCGGCGCAGGGTGCCGTCCCGGGCATGCTCTGGCAGGTCCCCGCGGCGAGCGAGAGGGGAGCTTCTTCCCGGCTGCCCAGCTTTAGAGGGGCCACCACAAAACCCTTGAGGCAGAGCCAAGGAAGTCCAAAGGCCTCGCGGCCAGGCAGCCAGTGGGTCCCCCGGGGACTGTTTCAGGAGAGCCCGAGTGTCCTGCCGCCGCACACGCAGCTGGGCTCTGAAGGGAGTCAGGCTCTGAGGGGAGTCACGCGTGGTGTCTCTGCTGTGCCTCAGAGTCTGTCACAGAGCAGCCTCCCACAGGGACCTGGGTCTTGGCCCACACATGCCTGCCCCCTGCCCCCTGGCATCCGGGCAGCACTGCACTGGTCCTCGTAGGGCTACACAGGGGCGTCCCAGGGGGCTGGGGACAGCACCTGGCTGGGTCCGTGCCCAGCGGGGCTGTGTGCAGTGCAGTTGGTGCAGACGCGAATCCTAGCTGCGGGCGGAGGAATATCAGGTGCATCTCTACGCCCCGAGGGCTAGACTCCTACACTTAAATCCCTCCCACTGGAACAGCCGGCTCCAGTTTCACCGAGCCAGCGTGAGAACAGAACCTGCTCCTCAGCCCCGCGTCAGCACGGCGGAGACACATCCCCAGGCCACCGCGGGGACACAGCAGGTATGTGCTTCTCTCTCTTCTCAGACCCAGGTTTCTTTTCAGAACTACCCTGCGTCTTTAACCTCTGCTGCCGCTGCCTGCCGGCTGGTCGGTCTGCCTCGCTCCAGCGGGAATTACTCAGATCCCAGCAGGTGCACAGCCGGGAAGCGGGCAGGGCGGCCGCTGGGCTGAGGCTGGCATTTCACCTAGAGCGTGGCCAAGCCCGCCGGGAACCAAGTGCTCCCTCTGCCACAGAGCCCGGAGGTGGGAACCCAAGTGTGAGCTGGTGTCCACGCTTAACCGTTCCCTGCCGTACGATGAACCTTTGATTTCCACATGGAAAAGGCAAGAACGTGTGTGAGAGCGTGTGTGTCCATGTCAGCTGCTGGTTTTAATTTCTAGTTTATTTTTTAAAACTTTTTTTGGGCGAGGGGGGTACTGGGGCTTGCACCCATGGGAACTTAACCACTGAGCTACATCCCCAGCCCTTTTATTTTGAGACAGGGTCTTGCTGAGTTGCCCAGGCTGGCCTTGGACTCCTGAGCAAATTTCTTACAACTTTTCAATTTAAAATAAGTACTGCTTTGACACTACCTTTCAAAACAAAACTTGGCCAAGAAGGTATGTTTTTGTTTGCTTGTTAAGGTCACACACACACACACACGGGTGTTTTTCCTTCTATGAAATGTCAAGAATCTATATGAAAACATTCACTAACCAAAAAGAAAGAAAGAAAATAATTATTGACCAAATCACTGGCCAAGTCTGAGCTAAGTCAGACGTCGCTTCTACAGATCTGTCTGCGGGGCTAGCCCAGCACCTGCCTCCCGTAGAGTCTTAGTAGAGTCTGCTGAGACCGGCCAGGGCGCGCTGCGCTTGGGGCGACTGCCGTGGGCGCTGGACTGGCACCAGCCCCTGGCTGCTCTGTTCCTTTCTTCCAAACCCCCCAGGAGACTGCCTTCTCCCCAGGTGACGGCTGTCCTGAAGGCTCTTCATTTCAGGGCACAGAGAGTCTGGCAGGGAGTGGCGGCCAGTCACTGCAAAAGCTCCACTGGACTCATAGATCCCGTTCTTGCGACACCCAGTGGGTAGCCGACACTGGCGTGTCCTGGAGTGGCGCAATCGTGCCACATCACAGCACCGTAATCACAGTGTGCCCTTCAGGATGGTGCACCTGCAGGGCTCTGTGCCAGGTAGCCGGACACCAGCAGGAGGAGCCTCGCGGCCCTGCTCAGCACCCAGACCAACAGCAGGGCGAGCAAAGCTGCCCAGCCCGCCCAGGGCTGCGCCACAAAGCCAGGCTGTAATTACCCTGTGTGTCCTACAAAGTTCTTAAAAGTGCGCTTTGTCTGCTGCCCACGTTCAGACTCCTCAGAACCTCTGTGAACAGCCCAGCTACTCACCAGCCTGCCCAGGTCAAGGGCTTTAAAGACAAGACAGCATCCTGTGACCACCCGAAACCACAGGCTGCACAGAGGCCTGTGTGGGCAACAGGAAGGAACCCTCAGCGGGCACTGCAGAGGCAGAGCCAAGCAGCTGGACACCTGGACATTTAATGATGAGGTCACAGGTGGCCTCTGTGTGATCAACAGGACGCCTTTTCAAGTAACTGTGCCCACTGTTCTCAGGCCCCTCAGGGTGGACGCTGTCTGCACTGCAGCCAAGATAATCTAGAGAGGGAGGTGCTGGGGCAGGCAGAAGAGAGAGGGCACCCAGGCCAGACTGTGGAGACGCCCTCTGCCCCTCACATGGTGAGCGCGAGACAGGGCCAGGCAAACCCTCTGGGCCAGGCCAGAGCCGAGCTCTGAGGGGCGCCTCTCTCCCCCAGGCCCAGGCAGCCCTCTAGGCAGTAGTGACAGGGAGAGACACCTGCAGCAGGCAGGCAGTCACCTGTAGGAGCCTCTGCCTCTGAATGCAAATCCCCACGTACTATAAACAGGGAGGCTCTGGGTTTTGCTGTTTTGGCAACAAAGTGCTCTTTTTGAATATTTAACACCAGCAGCTGCCAGAGAGTACAAAGTCCAGTACGCACGGGCTGACCAGGCAGGGCTATTTCAAACCTCTGCCACAGACATCCAGGCAGACAGTGGCCACGCTGGAGGTTAGTTTCTTCATCCCCATAAACCTTCCCTGAGTAGGAGAGTGCGTTCCTGGGCTGACATCATCGCCCGAAAGCTTACAAAAGCTTCAGTTTTGTCCCACTTACTCCCCAGCAGGGCTGCAGTGCACAGGCAGGTAGCCGTGCCTGTTTTCCACCTGCCTCTGAGGCAGCCGAGCCCCCTGCTTTAATTGGCAATTGTGTAACCAAGAGGTCAGCTTATCCACGCCACAGGTGCCGCCTGGGACTCCCTCTCCGGGCTGGTCCCCTCCAGCGGGAAGCCTGGATGGCAGCCCCCCCACCCCAGAACCCTGAACACAGGGGTCACCCGGCCCACCTGCGGTCCTGAACAAAGTGGCCAGAGAACAGAGAGGCAAATGGGGGTGGTACTCCCAGCGGCTCGGGAAGGAGGGTGGCAGCCCCAGCCCAGCCCAGGCGCTTGGTGAAGCCCTGTCTCAGTAAAAAACAGGAAGTGCTGGGATGGAGCTCAGGGGCAGAGCACCTGTTCCGTCCCCAGGGACAGGAAGGCAAATGGCCCCTGGGACCCCGAGGGCCGCCCACCCCAGCGAGGGCCGCCACCCCGCGTGTGCTCCCCGGCCCACAGCTCTGCAGCACTGGGCGGGCCGCTGGGGAGAGCTGCCTCACTGCTGACACCTGGGCACTCCCGCCCTTCCCGGTGTGCACAGTGCGGTGTCTGGGCGTCCACCCTTGGTATCGCAGGACACGGCTCGTATTTGATAAGTGCCTCAACTGTCATCGCCTTGGTCACGATGCTGCAGGTGATGAAATCAGCTCCCAGGGCTGGCATGACACATCCAGGCAGCCATGGGAACTGGGCCTGCAGAGGTTCTCACGCCTCCGGAATCGGAGCGCAGGAGCGTGCCCGCACAGGCCTGCTGAGCTACCTCCCCGGCCGCAGGCTGGGACTGGGCCCCAGGCTCCCTCGCCCTCTCGGAGCGAGGAAACCCTGCTCTGTCGCCCAGGGCAGACCTGCCCCCCGAAGTACGGGCTGAACCCGTAAGAATTCCTGTATGATTTTTCTTTCACTAAGACGGGAAGAGAAGCCCAAGAGCCGTTCTCAGGCCTCACGCCGGGCTCTGGCACAGCCCGCCCCTGGCTTCTGCAGCAGTGCTGGGCAGGCACCCTGACGAGCTCTCCTGAGACCCCGCCACCCTGCACCCATCCCAGGCACTGCCCTGCTTTCTTCCGCAGCGGAAGGTCTCACCTACCAGCAGAGCCCCTTTTTTCTACCCAACCACTTCTCATTCTTTTTTTAAATATTTTTTTAGTTGTCCATGGACCTTTATTTTTATTTATATGCGGTGCTGAGAATCGAACCCAGTGCCCCACACATGCTAGGTAAGCACTCCACCCCTGAGCCCCAGCTCCAGCCTCCAACCACTTCTCAACAGGAAACATTTCTCAAAGATCAGTATATTGGGGGCGGGGGGGGGGCAGTTCTTTGTGCTTTTAGGAAATACTAATAAATTAAGAGACAGCTTTCTCGGAACCTAAGGCATCCGAATGGGAGCCCAGCCCCACTCCCACCTGCAGGGGTCGGCGGGGGCACTAGCCAGCAGGACCACAGATCCCCAGCAGGTGCTGTCCTGAGAGCTGCTCCCCAAGGGTCTAGCCACCAAGTGCAGGGTCTCCCTGACTCCATCTCATAGCCGAAAACCCATTTCTCATACCCTTCCCACCGAACTCCACGTGTAGGCAGGCGAGCATCTGGGTGCCGGGGAGACCTCTCTTCACAATTCCCGCACAGGTGAAGGTGCCAGCGTGGGCTCCTACCCTCACACTCTCTCCAGGCCTCCCAGGCCAGCGCTGCCCTGTCCTTAGCTCTGAAAGGGAGGCACATGTGCGCAGTGCAGGGTGTTCTAGAGGACACGTGGGGCTGGGAGAGGGAGACACCCTTGGGGAAGCACTTGGGCAGGCATGGACGCGGCCACGCAGCTGGGGCCAGGCAGCCTCCTGCTAGCCATGGGGGATAAGTAGCTTGAGGGCTTCTGCTTGCAGGCACAACCGGGGACGACAGATGAACCTGAGAGCCTGTTCCACAGTGCTAACAAGGCAGGCGGTGGATGGCATGCTGTCACTCAGACGCTGACTCAGTGGCATTTAGATCTGTAGTGACACAACCTGAGCACAACTCCCGGGGCTGGGCTGGAGCTAGGTGGCAGTGTGCTGGTAACCCGGGGCACCTAATGCGCTTCCCTGGTTCAGTACCAGGTCTCGCAGCATGGGCACAGGTCACTACAGAGCAGGCGGCCAGGTGGCCCAGTGACGGGGCCATGCCCACAGCCCCTGGAAACAACGAGAGGGGGCTGAGGCGTGGCCCCTGCAGAGCACTGTCCAGGGGAGGTCCCATTACGGGATCAAGGCTCCCAGAGAAGGCGGCGCTCTCTGACCTGCCGGGCACTGCCAGGAGGGGAGGGCAGGAGCCTGCAGGCAGGGCGAGGTGCTGCGGCTCCCACCCCTCCCTCAGTGCCTGAACTGGGACCCTGACCCACAGCCCCCAACTCCAGCTCTGCTCTGCTTTGCAGCTCCAGGCAGCGGGTGTGAGACGTTCCTCACCAGGCCCTCGCACGTGGAGCTGGCTCAATCAGGAGTGCACAGCCACGGGAAGACAGGGGCTCGCCTCCCTGGACCCAGCGTCCGGACGAGCGAGGAGCTGGCAGTGACCGCCACGTGCAGGCCTCCGTCAGAGCGGCGCCATGAGCCTCCTCAAGGAGCGGAAGCCCAAGAAGCCTCACTACATCCCGCGGCCGCCGGGGAAGCCCTTCAGGTACAAGTGCTTCCAGTGCCCCTTCACCTGCAATGAGAAGTCACACCTCTTCAACCACATGAAGTACGGCCTCTGCAAGAACTCCATCACGCTGGTGTCCGAGCAGGACCGCGGCCCCCGCGGCCCCCGGGCCCCCGCGCCCGACACCAGGCCGCCCCGCCAGCCAGCGCCCGCTGCACAGCTGGCCTCTTCCCAGCCCCTCACCAATGGCCTTCCGGGCTTCGACCCCAAGGCCCAGCACAGCTCTGGCAAGGAGGACGTGGAGGAGAACCTGGAGCTACAGGCTCGGGGGACCCACACGCTCCCGCAGAAGCCAGGCCCGCAGAAGGAGGAGGCACCAGAGACGGCGCCAGGGACCCAGCCTGCTCTGGACATGGCCCGGCCTTCAGCATTCATTCCAGTTGGGGACCACAGACTTAAGGGGCCAGAAAACACGGAGGTACCCGAGACGCTGGCGTTAACCAACCCCACCGCCAAAGCCACTGCCTTCCACACCAAGTCTGCGTTCCATGCTCCTGGCTACCCCTGGAAAGCTGGCTCCCCATTCCTCCCACCCGAGTTTCCACATAAAATCCCACCTACAAAGGGGTTCAGTGCCATCTCCCCTTACATGCACCCCACGATCCCAGAGTACCCCCCGCCCTTCTACACAGAGCATGGGCTGGCCGCCATCTACTCCCCCTACCTGCTGCCCGGGAGTGCACCAGAGTGCGACACGGCTCTGCTGCCCGTCTACGCTGCCCCGGACCAGAGACACTTCCTGCCTCAGCCAGGGCCCATGCCCAAGCACCTGAGCCCGTCTCCCTCAACCTACGACCACTACAGACTCCTCCAGCAGTTCCACTCCAATCTGCCGATTCCTTACGGATTGTACAGACCAGAGTCCACGTTTCCCTCCTACAGCCTCAGGCTCCCGCCCCTCGCTGGCATCACTGGAGAACAGAGCTCCCGCCTCCTAGAAGAAGCCACCCTGGTCTACCGTGCCTCGAGTGCTGAGTTAAGCCCTTCAAACTCCCACAGAAAACACACAGAGCTCGAGAAAGAAAGTCCAGTTCCTGAGGCTAAAGACCCTTCCAAGGGTGGACAGAGGGACATGGAAGGGGCCAAAATGAGCCCCCGGGCAGGCAGTGCAGCCACAGGCTCCCCGGGAAGGCCAAGCCCCACCACCTTCACACAGACAAGCCAGGCATGCGAGGGCCTGTGTGACCTCTCCAACAAAGGGTCCCCAAGTACCCTGGGATGGCACCCGCAGCCCGGACACAGCCCCACAGCCTTCAGGCCCGTCCCGAGGAGCACGGACTGCCCTCACTCCCAGGCTCCTGCGAATGGCACAGAGTCTCCAGACAGGTAAGAAAGCTTCCCTTTCACAACTTTGATTCAGGCTCTGGGCTGTACTCAGCCAGCCAACTGCACCCAATCAGATGTTTTACACTCCTGTTCCTAAGCCCATGCCCACTAAGCATTCTCTTGGTTTCTTCCAGCCTCAAGGCCGGGAATGGAGACTCTGCAGCTCAGACAGCAAGCGCTCTTCTCGTCACTGAGGACAGCTCCAGGACGGGCCCCCTCAACCTCTCCAAGAAGTTGGAGCCAAGACCTGCAGCTGCTGGTGGAGCCGGGTACACAGGCAGTGCCAAGGCAGAAGCCCTGGGCTTCGCTGAGTTGCAGGACCTGCCCCTCAATCTCTCCGTTAAGGACCCTTGCAATGCCCGGGCCCCACGGCCTGCCGTCCCCAGCCCACTGCAAGGTGCAGACCCCGCTGCTGCTCCCAGGACTGGGAGAGGAAGTCCCAGAGATGGTCCAAGTTGTACTGAGGCCCAGCAGGACGAGGGCCCAGGTGGGAAGGCCCCAGCCTCCCGCGTGGTGGGCAGCAGCGATGAGCAGGAGCAGACGGCAGCCGTGGCCCTCTGCCAGCTGGCAGCCTACAGCCCAGGAAACATGCGGGTGGCCGACGGGGAGCCCGCCACCCAGGAGTCGGGCTGTCAAGATGCACCCACTCCCGGCTCCACAGAGAGCCAGGGGGCTCAGTGTGACCTCAGACCCAAGGGACAAAAGAGGACAAGTCAAAGAGACACAGGAAAATCACAGCAAGGAAATAGGAAGACAAAGCCAAGTGACACAGCAGCACGCGTGTTCACGCTGCGCAAGAGGACACGGGTGTCCTGAGACCGGGGCCCAGGGCCTTCCCACCAGCCCCGCCACACCTGCACGTCCCGTCGCTGGCACAGAAGCGGCTCTCTCCTGCACCCTTCACAGCCTTCCAAGGTGCTTCCATCTCTGCAAAACCGTGACTGAGGGTCAGCCTGCTTCTTTGCTAGTGAAACGGTGCCCTTGGCACCCGAACTGGGCAGTGGCTTGTGCAGGGGGCTGCTTCCCGCAGACCCCGTGAGCAGCTTCTGACAGCCGTTTGGGCACCAGGACAGACTGCTCCGACTTTCCACAGCACTTGGCTATGTGCTTTAAAGGAAACGGCAATCACTGAGAAGTGCCAGGAAGAAGCACTTCCAGCCCAGCATCCACAGGCCACCTACAGAACACGCCACTGGGTGACTCAGAGACACGAGAGGCTATTTATAGAAGTAACTTATCTCCACAAGGGAAGCGCACCACGGGTGAGGGCAAGGTCCACTCCCACCCACTCCCTGACCTGCTCAGCCTCACTTCCTCTCCCTGAAATGACATGTATGTGGTTAATTTTCCAATAAACTCGTGAACTTTAAGGGTACATAAAATGGGGACATGTTAAATTCTGTGGCATCTTTTGGAGTATTTTGCAATAGCGGTCAAAAAAGAGCTGAAAGCTGAGGCAGCAGTGACACAGCGAAGGCAGCGAGTGTGTGGGTGTGTGTGGCGTGTGCCTGTGAATAGAGCAGCGGCCACCGTCCCTGGGGCTCCTCAAGGACCATCCCAGGTCCTAGGCTCCAGAGGCCTCAAGCGGTGCTGGGCTCCCTCCCTGCCCCGTCCCCACTCCACACCGATTCCCCTCATGCTAGGCCTGCCCCTGAACCCAGAAGTGGGTGCTGACTTAGGACACAGGAGGTGCCCTCGCTCGGGAAGGCGGCTCACAGCTCGTGGGCACAACAGCACTGGAGACACATAACTCATGAGGGAAGTGTATTTTATCAGGAAAAAATTCTCCAGGAAAGTAGTGGAAGTGAATTCACAGGGAAAAAAAAGGACGCAACTGCACTGAGAGAAAACTGCCCTGAGTGTGCCTGCAGCTGACAGGCTGCGAGGACTGGACCCCCGCACGTGTTTAGAATGGCATGGTGCCATCGCACGTGTTTAGAATGGCATGGTGTCATCATCTTAGCGACGTCTAAGGGCAGTACCTGATTTGTAACTGAATAAAGTTATAGAGACTTGTACACAACAACCTGTAAGATGCAGAGGTTCTACAATTATTTACGGAAAAAACGACCACTGCTACAGACCATCGCTAGAAGATGCACCAAGGCCTCTGAGCCCTGGGGGGAGCAGGGAGCCCTCCTAGCCCCACGGGGGAGCGGAAGCCCTCCTAGCGTGGGGTGGGGGATAGCGGGGGTAGGAGGAGCGGGAGCCCTCCTAGCCCTGGGGAATGCGGGGAGTCCTCCTAGGCCTTGGGGAGAGCCCACTGAGGAGCCCGCCTAGCCCCTGGGGAGGGCTTCCCCCCAGCCTGCCTAGCCCTGGAGAGATCCAAGAGCCCGCCTAACCCATCTGAGGAGGGCCGGGAGCCCTCTGAGCCCCTCTGGGGAGAGGCAGGAGCCCTCCTAGCCCCTGGGAACAGCCAGGAGCCCTCTGAGCCCCTGGGGGAATCCAAGAGCCCTCCCAACCCATCTGGGGAGGGCCGGGAGCCCTCCAAGCCCCTCTGGGGAGAGGCAGGAGCCCTCCGCCCCCCTTTGGGGAGAGGCAGGAGCCCTCCAAGTCCCTCTGGGGAGGGGCAAGAGCCCTCTTCATATTTCTACTTCTCAGATATGAGGGAACATTAAGAAATAAGTAGGCCATTATATTTCAGCTGAAGGACACAGATTTCAGTAACCAAACACAGCACAACACAACGTCACTGCAACATCAGTCTTGAAAAGTCACCAAGCAGATAGACAACTGCAGTCTCAATATGCCAGAAGCAATCACCTCAGGAAGGGGAGACTCTGGACTGTATCATCATACTCAAATCTGTTTTCAACTAAAACAGAAAAACCATAAGGCGCCAGGCGCAGTGGGGCATATCTGTCATCCCTGCACTTTGGGAGGCTGAGACAGGAGGATCCTGAGTTCAAAGCCAGCCTCAGCAACGGCGAGGTGCTAAGCAACTCAGCAAGACCCTGTCTCTACATAAAACACAAAATAGGGCTGGGGGTGTGGCTCAGTGGTCGAGTGCCCCTGAGTTCAATCCCCAGTACCAAAAAAAAAAAAAAAGAAAAGAAAAGAAATACCAAAAGGCATCCAAAGAAACAGGAAAGTATGCCCATTTGTTTGCAGGGAGAAAAAAAAAAATTAACAAAGAATCCATGAGGAAAACCAGACATTGGACCACAAAAGACTTTCAACCAACTGCCTTCAATGTACTCCAAGCACTAATAGAAACCAAAAGAATTCCAAAACAAGTGTGGAATGTTGGTAACAAGTCAGAAGTTATCAAAAGAGACCAAACAAATTATGCAATTGAAAGGTCAGTTAACTGAAATGAAAACTTCCCTAGAGGAACCTAATGGCCAAATTTGCACTGGCAGAGGAGTGAGTAGTGAACTTGAGGGTCGGCCACAGGAATCACCCAGTCTGAGAAGCACAAAAAGGGGTTAAAAAAAAATGACCAGGGGGCTGGGGTGGTGGCTCAGTGGTAGAGCGCTTGCCCAGCATGTGTGAGTCACTGAGTTCAATTCTCAGCACCACATATAAATAAATAAAGTCTATTGACAACTGAAAAAATATTTTTAAAAAAATGAGCAGGACCTACAAGACCTGAGGGACCACCTCATGCACACTGATTCACAAACAAGTGAGTCCCGAGGGAGAGGGAGTACAGGGTGGGAAGACTGTTTGGAGAAGTAATGGCTGAAAACGTCCTAAGTCTGATGAAAGACACGAACCCACGTGCCCAAGATGCTCCAACAACACGAGTGACGGCCATTACTCAAATCAACATAAAAAATTCTCTATCAAGTAACAACAGCAAGGAAGAAAAGGAGTTGCCAAATGTCCAGTGAGATCAAAATTCTGACCTTCAGGAAGCAAACACCAAACAGACCATAAAGTGCAAAAGCAGAACCACATGTACACATTTCATCAAAATATTAAAGCTAAATAAAGGGAAGCCCTGGCATTCAGATGCCCAGAAACAGAACAGACAGCCACGGCTCTCACTGAGGGCCACAACAAGCAGCGGCTCACGTCACAAAGTGCAGGGACAGCAGCTGGCAGAACTCCCAGAAAGGCCACCAGACAGCAAGCAAAGGCCTTTGCTACACCTCTGCACAGTGGCAGTCTGCCTCCTCGGAGGCTGTGGCACAGGACCCAGCCGTCCTCAAGGCAGACGTCAGCAGTGGCCTCTGCCTTCGATCTGATGCACTCGGCACACATCCACAAAGGTCCCAGGTCCTCTGTGGCACCACCAGCAGTGCTGCTCTTCTGCACCCAAGGCAGGAGAAAGGGCTGAAGTGGGCAGGCAGGAAGCTGGGCCCTCGGGCCACATCTCTGTGCAGCAGGGCTGGGACACCAGACTCGAGCCAGGTCCCATGAAGCTCAAGCCGACCCCTGTGAGTCAAAAGGGGGCACAGCAACCTGACTGGACCAGAGAGCGCATGCAGGCACGTGGATGCCAGAGGCCAGTCCCCTGACCCTGAAGACACCCCCCCCCCCCGCCAAGAGCACTCTCCAGGACACCCCTCTGGGGACCCCGTCCCATGGGAGCCCTGCTCTCTCCGTGCTGCTCTCATAAACCCTGTAACTTTGCCTTCACAATGTCCCTGGGTTTTATTCTTCAAATTTACAAAACAAAGAACCTTACACCCTGTCCTCCTTGACTACAACTCTGCCAAGCCTTTGCCCAAGGCCCTCATTAAACCAGGACTCCAGTGGCCCAGAGCTCAAATGCTGACCAAGCCATCTCCACAGACCCACTAGGCTATATGCTGACCTGTGAACTTCCAGAAGGAAAAATGTCCACCTCTGAGCATCTGTGGAACCAACCATGTCCCTGCTTCCTAAGACTGTACCCTGCTCTTTTATTTTTGGTACCAGGGATTGAACTCAGGGGCACTCGACCACTGAGCCACATCCCCAGCCCTATTTCGTGTTTTATGTAGAGACAGGGTCTCACTGAGTTGCTTAGCGCCTCACCGTTGCTGAGGCTGGCTTTGAACTCGTGATCCTCCTGTCTCAGCCTCCCTAAGTGCTGGGATTACAGGCACGCGCCACTGTGCCCGGTTCCATTCATTCTTATTTAACAGTTTGACCTTTGCAGCACAAAAGAGTGACTAACAACCACTTTCAGGTTAGGCTATAAAAACACCTGCCATCTAGAGACCCCTGGACCACATCTTCAAGGGTGCTCACTGGTCATCAGGGGCATGAAAGTGAAACTGTGACTCACACTAAGAGGGCTGTCACCAAAGAAAAGCTGACGTGGGGAGGCAGAAACCCTCATGCATGGCCAGGCTAAAGCAAAAGCAGCAGCCCTCCATAACACGGCCATTCCCACAGAGGTTTACACCCAGAGAACAGACGCGAGCGCCCTCAGGAACACCTGCGCCCAGCGTCCACAGCAGCCCCACCATGGCTGGGGAGAAAGCAGAACGTGGCTGGCCCACGCAAGGCCTTCCCCTCTGCAGCAAGAGGAACGGTCCTGGTCACGGGAGGAACACCCGATGTCACACCTGGGAGCCCAGACCAGGACGCCGTGCAGCAGCAAGCAGGCCCATGGCGGGGGCGCAGGATGGGGAGCGACTGCCCTCAGCCCAGGACTGCCTGGAGCACCGAGATGCTCGGTGCCGCACAGGTGTAGCACACCCGGCGCCTCAGCTCGCTCTGCACTCCGAGTGAGTGAACCTCACGTGTGCAGCCATCTCAGTGCAGCTGTTCTCTAATCAAGCAGGAGGATGAAGCAACTGGCAGGCTCTAAAAGATCTCCCGGGCATCTCAGTGCCAGGGCAGCTGGGCACTGGCTGGACGCAGGTGGCACCACTGAGGCCACCGGCTCCAGAAGTACCCCTGTGTGGGGCATCTGTGATGCGTGCAGGCAGGGTCCTTTCCAATCTTTGCAGACTTCACTCCTCCTGCCCCAACGATCCCAGGTGGCACAGGGCCACAGCCCCCCTCTGTCTTTGTCCCTCGCAGGACCCACGCTCAGCTCCACTGCTGTCTCTGCAGAGCTCCCCCACCACACAGTCCCCAGTACCCAAGCGCCACAGCAGGCAGAGAGACAAGGGGGACATCACACAGGCTGTGTGGAACAGCCCCGGCGCCAAATCTTGTGCTCCGCAGCCAGCCACCCTGGGAGGAAGCTCAGCAAGGAACCTGAGGATAAGGCCCCCGTGCTTCAGCTACTCACCCTCCTTGAGTCGTGACGGGAGCAACAGGCCTCGTCTGCCCAGTTCCGCCAGGGCCAGACATCCGCCGTGCCACGCTTTGTCTGTCTCCTGAGGACTGAGAGCAGAGTTCTGGGGTCAGCTCACAGGCCGAGCCACACAGAACCCGTGAGCCTCGTAGCTGACCGAAGCAGGAGGACACTGCAGTTTACCACACGCACGGCTGTTGTGGCAGTACCCCTCCTCGGGTCCCCAGCGAGGCAGGGCCCAGCCCCAACCCCAGCCCGCCTGCCACCCGTGGCCCCGTCAGGCCGCCCACCATGGCCACAACACCGGCCAACACGCCCACCATGGCCACAACACTCCAGCTCTTCTGCACGTCCAGGCACGGCCCCTCTCAGCCACAAACAGCACGCCAGGAGTAGGGCTTAGCAGGGACCCCACCCGACAGATGACAGCCATAGAGAGGCAGAGGACAACTTTTGGTGACGCCCACCGTTCACTCCAGTGATCAACTCAGGATTAAAAAGTTAGGATGAAATAGCATTTGGATTTTTTTCCCCACTCTTCAAAGTATGGACTTTTTTTTTAAGACTGTTGTTCAGCCTAAACTCAAACTCCTAGGCTCTCCCCACGAGCACAGTGGCGGCGTGGACTTAGAATGAGTGCCTATCATGCCCTCAACTGGGCAGAGGTTGTATTTCACACTCAACTGAAATGTCCCTGAAGGGGCTCATGAGCCTGCAGGTGTGGCCTGCCGCTACCTTTACTGTGAACACCTGCTGTCCAGATGCAGGGGCTGTGCACAGGGGTCCCCACTTGCTGTCACATGAGCATGGAGAGACATGTCCCCAAAAAGAGAGACACTGCAAGGCGTTAGCCAATTCTGACAACATGTCTCCACAGCCAAGAGTGCGTGGGGACCACCAGCTGACTCGGCACACAGGCACACTTGGTCACGAGACCTCGCAGCCACATGTAGGCGTGAGCTGGGCCTCCAGAGACAGCGTCCTGGACAGACAGCAGCCCAGACTCAGGCACAACCCTGACTTCTGAAGCTCCAGCTGGCCAGGCAGCTCTCCAAAACATAAGCATCCCCACACTGTCTTCAGAATGTTAATCCAAAGGAATGTCACGCTGCTCGTGCCGGCAAGAAGGAACAAAGGTGACAAAACCACATCACACCTGCCTCACGTGCAGCTCAGCCAAGCCACCCCTCACCCAGCAAACATGTGCTCCATGGTCCCTCCAGGCTGGCCGGGGAGGGGACGGGGAAATATCAGCCGAGCAGCTGAGGGCCATCCTGGGCCACGTGGGACCCAGGGAAGTGGTGGTGCACAGCAGGGGAGCCCCGACTGGCAGGACAGGAACTTGGGCCTCTGTTCGGAGCCAGAGTGTAGCCAGTAGGCCCTGGGGTGAAGAACTAAGGGTGCTAAGGCCACTCCGAACCTCCAGATCCCAGGCACACAAGCGGGTGCACACTGGAGGCTCAACCAGCCACACAGCAGGCCAACACCAGCAGCTGGGAGGCCGGCAGTGGACAGCAGCGCTTGCCAGGCCCACCAGGGCCACCAGGAGGAAAGAAAAGGCAGAGGAAGCTGCAGGGTGGCCCAGCTGAGCAGAAACTGAACCTCCAGAGGGGAGGCAGGGCAACAGCCGCAGAGGAGGGGCGAGCAGGGAGGCATGGGATCAGCCGCCCGCAGGCGGCCCCTGCAGCGCAGGCACAGCACGGGCACACCAGCAGAGGCCGCGGAGCCGCGTGTGCTTTCTGTGGAACACTTCCACTCATGCAGGGTCATCCCGAGAGAGACGGCCAGTCTTTGACACGTTTCCTGCACTTGGTCGACTGCCACTGGGCAGACCCGCGGCCAAGTGCAGGAAGGAGCAGGCTCCAGGAGGAAGGCAGCACTGGGGCCCGCGCAGCCGTCCCTGCCAACTGACCACGAGCACAAGGTCTGCAGAGTCACTATCAGGCAGTGACAGGTGCCCAGGAGGAGTGCCACCAGCAAGGGCCACCGCAGAGGCTGCCCAGCCAGGCAAAGGCTGCTCCAGCCCCTCTCCTGAACCCGAGCCTTCCCACAGCAGACCCCCACCAGGGCCCTCCACACTGGTCTGTGGCCCCTGGCTCACACCCCCAGCCGCCCTCCACCACAGGTCACACCGTTCAACCAGAGCTCCCAGGAAGGCTGACTCCAAACGTCGTTTCATTAACCCAATTAACCTCAAACACAGGCCTTGGTCACAGCAGCCACACCTGCCGAGTAGCCACAGCAGAGACGACTCAACATCTGCCCTCAGCCCAGGAATCCACAGGAGGCACCGGCCGCCCATGCCTAGCAAACTCCACATCGGCCTTGGGGTCCCAGACATACGGTGCTGATGAAGGAAACGCACCAGAAATGACTACAGCGCTGCAGCTGAGCCCAAGAGGAGCAAGGGGGCCGGGCCTAGCCAGCAGCCCAAGGGCGTGAGGAGAGGGAGTGCTGTCCTGCCCCTAAGCACAGCACCCTACCTGAAGCAGTCCAACACAGACCCAACCACGTCGTCCGCCAGCACTCGGGGAAGCCTTCCAGCCATCCTGCCGATTCTGAAAGAGAAGGGACAGCTGTCAGTGCTGTGGCTCAAGGGGGCATGTGGCCCACAGTGTGGTCCCAAGCAGCTCTTCCCTCAAGGCACAGGAGCCGCACACACTCAGCACAACTTGAGCTCAACAACCTCACACAGGGAAGGGATGCCCAGCCCAGGGGCGGGGCGGGGGCCTCTCACCACAGACACTAGACAGCAGAGGTCCTTGCCGGTGGCCAACAGCACCCAGCACGGGCACATAATGAGGCCACACTTCCACACAAGACCTGCAGCTCCCAAGGTCCCATCGGCTGCTGGCGGGGGCAGGGGCTGCAGGAGGGCAGGTCCGACCCAACCATCCGCCCAGTCAGGCCACAGAAGCCCAGGGAGCCCCGCAGCCCTCTGGGAGCTTGCAGCACACGCACAACCCCAGGGACCACAAGCAGAGCAGCCCGCCAGCCCCACTGCCAGCCCTGGGCAGCCTACCTACCCCTTGGCTGCAGACCACCGCACCACCGTATCTTTGTCCTTCAGCCCGACCAGCAGCTGCTCTGTAAGAACACACACCACCCAGTCTAGAAGCTCCAAGGTGACCCGCCGCTGAAGAGCACCCTAGAGGCAACTGCAGCCACCACCACGCAGAGCGTTCCCGTCCTGCGCAGTGATCACCAGGCAGCCTGTTGCTGCTCCCTGCCATCTTCCTGACGGCCGAGGGCCAGGGCCCCCAAGGCCACGGGGGAGGTCAGGGGACTGCGGTGGGCTGAAGGCTGTCCAGAAAAGTCCCCGAGGATGTGGCCCTGGGGCCAGTCTAGGAGCAGATCCAGGCCAACAAGGAGGTGGTGTGGGGCCACATGTGTGTGCTCCACCAGCCTGGCAGAGTCCGGTCTTTGGCCAGAAGACTCTGGGCAGCTCCAGGGAGGCCTGACCTGGAAAAGCAGTGGCAGGCACCGGGGTATCTGAGGAAGCAGTCAGCTTCAGACAGAACATGAGGGGCACAGTGGACAGGAACAGGGCAGGGCAGTCGGTATCGACAGGGCAGGGGCAGAGGGGGCTCAGTTTGGCGTGAGGGCCTCAAGGTGGCTTTGAGTGGCCAGGGCAACCACCAGGTGCCACATCTCGGCAGCCTGGAAAGGGGAACCAGGGAAGCATCAGGAGTCAGGAATGAGCGAATGCTCACAGGGGCTGCAGCGAGCTCCGTGCCAGGGCAGGGGAGGCGCAGACTCGCATCTCCTGGGAGAAACAGGCCCCAAGGAGGAACGGGTGTCAGTGCTGACGCTGGCGCACAGACCACCCGGCCAGGCCGGCCTCCCAGCCAGGGAGCAGGGAGGTCCTCCCAAGGAGGGCAGGTCAGGGCCACACATTCAGTGGAGGTGGCAAAAGGTCAGATGGTGCCACCAGGAGGGCAGGGCATGTGCTAGCCACGGCAGTGCAGACTGCAGAGGAGAGGCGTCGGGGCACCACCGAAGCCCAGGGCAGGGCCGTGCGGGGCTCCTACCTATCACACTCTCCACCCCATCTGGGACATCACAGTCCTCGTCGCTGTCAGACGGCGCCTCAGATGGCTTCTGCTCACGCCGATCCTGGGCACAGAGCTGCAAGTTAGCAGCCAAAGATCGGCAGCCCCGCTGGTACCTGCACAGAGCAGAGCGCGCGGCTCAGCGGCTGGACGCAGCTGCAGAGGCTCCGCACTGAGGTCACAGCTCTGCGCCGCCAAGCCCTGGAGGACACCTGGGCCAACTCCCACATGTGCAGAGGATGCCGCGGTAAAGGCTGGGCAGAGCCAGGCTCTCCTCAACTGCTCCTCCAGGTTCCACCCCCAAGTGCTGCTTCAACGTTCCCACACACCCAAGTCCTGTTTTCCACAATGTGGCACCAGCACCCTCTTCCCTGATGTACTGAGAGGGGATTAGGTCTGGCTGCAAACGCCTACTTAGCCACACAACTCTCCAGGACTGCTCTGTGCCTCAGTTCCCGTCTGTGAAGCAGGGACACGGCCCTGCAGAGGGCCACCGTGGGACGGGGAGGGGCTGCACAGATGCCCTGGTGCACAGTGAGGGTGACCAACGCCACCCCCTGCTCAGGCTAACGGGCAGCAAGCCACCGGCCTCCTGCGGCCTGAACCACTCCCACAGCTTCTTGGAAACCAGGCACTCATGTGCTGCGATGAAAGCACATTCACCTAAGGCACCCAGGAGACCGCCACCAAACCCCTGCACACTTCTCAGGAACGTGCTATAATGTGGAGCAAAGGTTCAGTCGAACTTTAAAATGATTCCTTCTCAAGATGCTATGAACACTTGAGATAAAACTGAAGGTCATTCAGAACACGGGACCCAAGAACTGTGCAAGCCTGTCCTGTGGGAGCCAGCAGGTCCGTCAGCCTGCTACCTACCACAGGCACCCAAGGGCCACTGACCAGCCAAGACACTTCCCTTCCCCAGCAAACCTGCAGAGGCGAGCCCAGCCTTCCCTGAGGAAGCCTGGGATTCAGAATGATCACTGAGCAAGGAGCAGTCCCCACAGCGCCCGCACCAGCGGCGCCGGGCTGCACCCAGGCAGAGCACACCACAGGCAGGGGCAGCTCCCCTGGTCCTCGCTTCAGCCTCTGCTGCTTACCTGGAAGACGGCGTCAAAGAAACACAAAGAAAAACCATTCCTCATAAAACAGACATGCTTCAGAGGCCACAGAGCACGGGAACACAGAGGACCCTGTGCCGTCGCCTGAGCAGCCATGGCCGCCTGAGGCCGGCATCCGCCCACAGGCGCCCACCCACCTCCACGTGGCCACCTTTGGCCGCAGGAAAGTCAGCCCCAGCCGCTGCACCAGCTTCACCCCCAGCTTCCGCAGCAGGGTCTGGTTGCTCTCAGAGAGTCTGCAGCCGTCGAGGCTCCGAAGCACAGTGCCAGCTGTGGACGAGAGCAGCAGCTCAACACGAGGCCGTCGCCCCACACCACAGCCACAGCCCCAAAACCAGCAGGCCTGCGGGTCCAGGGCAGCAACTGCCAAATCACATTGGCCACCTTGGCCGGGACCCAAGAGCCCATCTCCAGGTTCTATAGAGAGCAGCTGGAGGAATGGGGCCTATTCGCCACACAGCACGGCCAGGAAGGGTCCTGGGGTGCATGTGGCTTCAGCAGGAATGCTGAGCCAGGACAAGAGGCCGAGCCTGGGGGGCAACGTGCAGGGAGGCCCCAGCACAGGAGGGGGCATGACAGGATCCCGTGCCACACGGGTCATTGGGGACGAGGGGGACCTGGAAGCGGCTAAAGTCAAGAGAGCACAAAGATAGCAATCCATGGAGCTGAGGGAACCTGGGCACAGCACAGTGCTCGACTTCAGAGACAGACAGGAAGGAAGGCGGACAAGACTGAGACCAGGGGCACAGGGAGAGGAGCGAAGAAGGAAGGTGGGATGGAGCTCAGCCCTGGGACAGAGGAGGTGACGGGGAGGGGGGACGAAGTAGGGGGAGGTGATGGGGAGGGGGGATGAGGCAGGGAAGAGTGAGGACGGGGGGGCGTGACAGGGACGGGGAGGAGGTGGATGAGATGACAGAGGAGCACGATGTGATGGGGAGGGGAGGAGGTGACATGGGGGGGTGACAGGGTGGCAGCAGGAGGAGCAAGGCTGCTGTGGGGCCCCAGGCAGCGAGCAGCACCGTGGGCCCTGCCTGCCGTGACGGAGCCCACAGGACCCAGTCAGGCCTGGGCACTATGCAACCTGGCTTCTGTGCGGGTCCTGCCCCATGCCCCGTGTTTCAAATGCCTACGGTTGACCAGAAGGCACTTCATTCAAACACACAAGATGGAAGGGCTGAGAGCCACAGTGGTGTCCAGACACGCCAAGTGGCAGCTTCTGACACCTCTGAAGACAACGTCGAGGAGGCTCACGCGACCTTGTCTCAAAACATGACTTACCATAGGGCAGACAGTCCTCACGCTTCCCATGTTTAAATATTTGGGCCTAAAAAAAAAACAATGTTGTAAATACATTTCCAAGTTTATGACATGAAGTCACCAGACCAGCTCCCTGCATCTGCCGGAATCCCTTCCCTGAACACAGACCACCCAACAAGAAGAGGTGCACGTGGTGAGGGAAAGACCAGTGGGCCCTGCAGAGGAGACCTCCATGGGGCATCTTAGCTACACACTTGGGCAGGGCCGAGAGCTGAGGGGACAGTCCCCATCCAGCAGTGAATGCAGACTGAATGAAGTCTCGGGGAGCTTTAAGTTGGCTTTGATAAATACATCAAAGGATAAAATGACAGGCCAAGATAGGCACAGTGGCAAACACCTGTAATCCCAGCAGCACAGGAGGCTGAGGCAAGAGAATCACAAGTTCAAGGCCAGCCTCAGCAATGGCGAGGCCCTAAGCACCTCAGTGAGACCCTGTCTCTACATAGAACACAAAATAGGGCTGGGGATGTGGCTCAGTGGTTGAGTGCCCCCGAGTTCAGTCCCCAGTACCAAAAAAAGTGACAGGCCAAACTCCCTGTGCACAGAAGAGGAGCCCAAGGGCTTGGCCTCCACTCTTGCTCATCTTGGTGGACACAGGACGACAGTCCCCACCCCACACAGAACTGACTTCCACCCACACCGGCCTTAGCTGCCTCGAGCCCACAGGAGCAGCCCCTACAGGATGCATGACGGATCTGGAGTCTGCCAGCCACGGAGGGGCACCTCAAACGCTTCTAAGTCTGGAAGACACACTCAGTAACTCACAAACACCGGAGCCTTCGGCAGAGCTGTACAGCTGAGCACCTCCAGGACATGGTTATAAGCACACTCCCTCAGGCATGACGCCTACAGGCCAGGGGAGCCCCACTTCCAGGTGAGGCAATCCTACAGCCTCAGCGGGGCACAGACCCTCCCTGCTGCTTACACACTAGCATGCACTCGCAGAATACCGACGTGAACACATAAGCACACAAACATGCACAAGCATGTACTCGCAAACACTGACATGCACTCACAGGAACACAAATGTGTGAGCACACAAACATGCAGACACACTGACATGCACTCACATGAGAATGTGTGCAAAAATGCTGGCCTGCATGAATATGCACAAACATGTAAACACACACGCATTAAACACACTGATGTGTGCTCATGTGAACACACCAGCATGTAAGTACACAAACACACACAGGTACTTGAATCCAAAGACATACATACACAAACACATTGACATGCACTTGTAAGAACATGTGTAAGCACACATTGACATGCACTCCTATAAACATGCACAAGCATGTAAATTCAGACACACACACATACATGTGATGCACATTACCATTCACTCACATGAACACGTAAGCACATGGTAACATGCATGTTTCTCAAACATGAAGCACAGACATGCACATACATGCATGCAAACATGCATTAACATGCACTGTGAACACGTAAGCAAGCACACATAATGTGCAAACACAAAGGCATGCACTCATGTGAACACGCATGCAAACACACTAGCGTGTAACTGCATGTACACACATGTAAGCCTAGATGTGTAAACACTAACATGCATTCAAATGAACACATGTAAGCACACATTGACTTGCACTCACATGAACACATAGAGATGTACACAGGCATATAAACCCAGAGAGATGATAAATATATAAACATGTAAATACAGGAGTGCACACAAATATGCAAAAATGTAAAGATACATAAACACACAAAAAACATGACACATGAATACGTGCACATATACACACACCCAAGCACACAAACACGTGCATAGACATGCACAGATGCACACTCAGGAACACACATGAATAAACACAAACACTGGCACATGCCTAGTTATACACAAACACAAATGCACGCATACACAAAAGAAATACAAACAAGCACACAAGCAGACATGTATGTGTGTAAACACATGCAAAACTACAAACACACACATGCACACATATACAGAGACGTTCATAAACACACACATATAAACACAAACACGCAAGCACACATGATGACACACACACACACCAAACCAAAGAAAACCAAGTCCTGACGCTCAAACCCTGGCAGCTTCTCAGGAGCCAGCAGGAGGCCAAGAGCAGCTGCCTACGCTACTCTCATGGCATCACAGAAGGACAAGCTCAGGGAGACGGCCGACCACAGCCTGGGTGTCACACTGTCAGCACTAGCATCTCTCAGAAAGGGGTCCTGCGCTGTCCCCAGACTCCCCAGTGCAAGTGGCAGTCAGCTACATGCTCTCCCTTCTGGGACCTGGAGTCGCCGTCTGCACAGTCCCAGAAGTCACCCCCTTTGCCCTCCCCATTCCTCCTCCCGTCAGCTCCACCTGGGAACCCTGAGCAAACACGGTGCATCAGGAGGCAGGAAACAAGGCAGGGCCACCTTGAACAGTGACCACCTCGGACACCTGAGCCCCCGAGGGCTGCAGGACCGACACTGCAGAACAGAGTGTTGCCAGGCCAGACGGACACACGGCTCAGGTCTCAAACCACCTTCAAACAGACATTCAAAACATCGTATTCCTAAATGAAACCCTGCTCCAAAATGAAGCCAAGAGCAAAAAATACTTGCCAACTTGGATTTTACGAAGTTGAGGTATATTCCTACTATACCTCACTTTCCCATTGTTTTGAACATGAATGGAGGCTGAATTTGGAAGATTTGGCCAAATCTTCCACTGTGCCACAGTACACCCCATGTGCTCCAGAGGACAGTACTGTCCTCCTGACGCCACCAGCATCAGGCTGCCACACTCCCCATGCCCACGTCTGGGCAAGCCAGGGCCAGCCAGGGGCACAGGGCTGTGAGGTGAGGTCAGGGAGGTCGGCAGGGACTGATGAGACAAAGCCCCACACGTCACGAAAGTCAGAGCGCCCGCAGCTGCCCTTCTGCTGTGGTGCCGCAGTCGGGACTGCTGCAGGAGGAGCGGTAGCTTCCCGTCTTGGAATTCTCCAGAAGGCGCAGGGACTGGGCAGGACGCCCTCCAGGATGCAGAGGCAACGCTCGGCCCGAGAGGGTCACAGCGGCAACACAAGGGCCCACTGCATAGGTTGGCGCTGCAGAGCCTTCTGCAGACCACAGCAGTGAAGAGGGATAGAGGCGCTTTGTGACTGTGATGGCAACAAGCCAGAAAGCCTGAAGGAAACGACAAATCCCAAGGAAGACAAGTCCCAGAGGAAACAGACCCGCACAAGGTAAGGAAACCGACCATCCCCATCCCGAGTCATCCCAAGGGAGGCCCCAGGGCCAGGCAGCCGCACCAGCGGGAAGGCAACGCTGCCCTGCACAAACTGCACCACGGCGGGGCAGTGACACACCCCGCTGGCCGCACAGCCCGTGTAACCTGTGGGCGTGCCAGCTGACTACTGCGGGCAACGAGAACCCGTCTCCCAAGAATGCAGAGGCAGCTGTGCACAGTGCACACGCCTGTAATCCCAGCACTCTGGGAGGCTGAGACAGGAGGATTGCGAGTTCAAAGCCAGCCTCAGCAATGACGAGGCGCTAAGCAACTCAGTGAGACCCTGTCTCTACATAAAACACAAAATAGGGCTGGGATGTGGCTCAGTGGTCAAGTGCCCCTGAGTTCAGTCCCCAGTACCAAAAAAAAACAGAATGCAGAAGCAAAGACCCTGGGGAGCAGCAGCCCTCAGAACTCAACACCCCACAGACACATCCCCACCACAACCAGATGGGGTCATCCAGCGCAAGGAACGCAAGGCTTGAAAGATCCAAAAGTCAGTAACATGACATGCTCAGGTCATGGAATAAGGACCAAAAAACGCACCGTCACTGAACAAGAACAGAGATCGTGACACAGGACCTTCCAGGATACATGCCCTCGATAACCTTGGAAAGAGGGGGCTTCCTCCAGACGGCAGAGGGTCTAGACACCCAGGCCACAGCACACCCACTGTGCAAGGCCACGTCTCCACACCAAGTCGCCCAGGAAGAGCTTTCAACAATGTTTGAAAGGAGAGTGTCCAGAAGAGGCTGGTGGAGCCGTGGACGGTACCCTGGTGCAAGACCTAGGTGGAGGGACAGAAGCATCCAGAAGAAGACAGCTCAGCAGCAAACAGTGGGTCAGAAGCAGACTATACTGAGGACTAACAAAGAAAGGAGATAAGAAACTCCGGCACAATCGAACCACAGACCCTGGCCCAAATACAGACCCAGCAGCACCCAGCAGGACTGTGCTCCAGGGGCACTGGGCAACACCATGTCCAGCGGGTGGGTGGCAGCACACAGCAGGAAGGGCTAAAGCTCCAGATGGTGCTCTTGAGAGGGCCAGGAGGGGACACTGGAACCAGCCAGCGGGCACGAGGATCAAGCAAGCCAAGACGTGGCAAGAATGGCACCAAGGACCCCAATCAGCCAGCTTGAAGACACCAGGAGGCAAGTGGCATGGGGAGAGGGCAGCGGCACCCTCCTGCAGAAGCTCCCTGGCTCCTCTAGGAGGAGGCACCTTTTTATCGGGCCAGTATCAAAGGTCTCCTTAAGAGGGTGGGCAGCTCCGTGGTGGAGCACCCGCCTAGCACGCAGAGGCCCCAGGTTCCATTCCAGCACCCTAAATATCTCAAGTAAATGAATAAGAGGGTGCGCTCCCGCTAGAGCAGCTCAGCACCAGAGTGCCCAAGTGCACACAGCCCCACTGCACGTGGCTGGGCAGGGCCCACCCCGCTCCTCAGCCTGCAAAGTGGGTGAAGACAGCACTCACCTCCTGAAGCCATAATGCATCTTGAGACATGGACCAGAAATCAGAAAGTACAAAAAATTAGAAATTAAGGTGTCCTTCAAACCGAAAAGAGATATATTCTTTGCACAAAAACTAAGAACTCTTCCCTAGGTTTAGTTTACACAGAATGGAAAAAAAATTAATTTGCTTCAGTAAACTCAAGCACTTCCGACGTCACATGCTCTACACAAGTCATCCATTTAAGTAGCAGCTGCTCCTGCAGCAGAAACACTGGGGCACCCGTGGGTGCAAGAAGTGCCAGCATACACAAGCAAGACCGGGAGGTGAGGAGGGAGTCCTGCAGCCCCAAGCAGACAACTGTGACCCCTCACAGCACAGCTCTCCCCAAGGAGCCGCCTGCCCACAGAGGCCGGGCACAAGCTGTCCTGCTGGGGCCATAGCCACGCAGCAGGGCCAGGCAGGAAAGGGCATTAACCCCCAGCCAGCAGTCCCAGGCTACCTCATGTGGATGCCCATGGCTCTCCTTTGCCCTCTCAGATGCCCAGTCTGGCATCCACAATCCCACCACCAGGAATGGGTCCACACAGCCTGTGTCCACTCTTCACTCCACCAAGACCACGGGGCCTCAGCAGACCTTCAGAGGCAGCCAGCAGAGCTGTACGGAGTAACTCCTCATGCCAGGCCGCCTGTGCTCTCTGCCAGGTCTCACAGCCACTTGCTCTCCAGACGCTGTCCCTGGGGAACCCACTGCCCGCCAACTTAAAGGGGGTCCCGCCCCATACAGGAGGTGTGCAGGAGGGAGAGAAGCTGGCTACCTCTAGTGACGACCAAAGACACATGCACACAAGCCGGCTTTGCTCACCGACTCCTGACAAAATGAACAACACAACCATCCAAGCCTGCAACAAGCAACGTGAGTCTCAGGAGAGTGAGTGGCGTTTGCAGGCACGCAACCATGACACTGTAAACCCCAGCCATCCCCATCCACCCAAGGGGGTCTCGGCTCCCCGAGGCGGGAGCCACACCGTCTGCATCGGTGGAACACCACACTCTCCCCCCGCACTCTTCTCAACCTGGACAGAACTGCACTGGGAGCTCCCAGCAGGACCCCCAGATGATGATGCCCGGCTCTCAGCAGCACACAGGACACGAGCAAGGCTGCACACTCACAACGCCACGGGCTCCGCGCGTCCCCAGCCTTCACACTGGATTCAGGGACAGGGCTCCACGCGCCCCCGACCTTCACACTGGCAACAAGGACGGGGCTTTCGCGCATCCCTGACCTTCACACTGGATTCAGGGACGGGGCTCCGTGCATCCCCGACCTTCACACTGGCAAAGCGGACGGGACTCTGTGCATCCCCATGAAAGGGCAAGACCAACACCATCTTAAGACTCTGAGTCTTTGTCCTATCAACCCGGCAGCCCCCACTCAGTTCTTGAAAATTACGACAAACTTTAATGGGGGCACCCTGCTCTGGCGCCAGTGAGTCGTTTCACAATTTGGGCCAACCAATCAGGAAACTAAACATCAGGCCCACTACAGCCAAGCCTATCAGCCTAAAGGTCAACTGACCTCACACTGACCACACTTACCTTTCACCCAATCCTATAGTGACAAGACTGGAATTCCCCTATGCGCGCTTTCCTATACCCAATCATGTAACACCAAGGCATGTACTCCCCTGCTTGAGGCTGAAACCCATAAAAATCCCCGCTCCCCCAGACTCGGGGCTGCACCTCCCTACCCACTGCATCGGTGAAGGTGTGCAGTCCCTGCTCAAGCTTGTAATAAAGGACCCGTTTTGTAATTGCATCGGAATCGAACTCCGGGTAGTCTCTGGTGGTCTCGTGAGCTTGGGCATTACACCCAACCTTCACACTGCCAACATGGACAGGGCTCTGTGCCTCCTCAACCTTCACACTGCCAACGGGACAGGGCTCTGTGCCTCCCCGACCTTCACACTGCCAACGGGACAGGGCGCCGAGTGTCCCCGACCTTCACACTGCCAACGGGACAGGGCTCTGTGCCTCCCCGACCTTCACACTGCCAACGGGACAGGGCGCCGAGTGTCCCCGACCTTCACACTGCCAACACGGACGGGGCTCCGCGCCTCCCCGACCTTCACACTGCCAACACGGACGGGGCTCCGCGCCTCCCCGACCTTCACACTGCTAACACGGACAGGGCTCCGCGTGTCCCCGACCTTCACACTGGATTCAGGGACGGGGCTCCATGCGTCCCCAACCTTCACACTGGCAACACGGACGGGGCTCCGCGCGTCCCTGTCCTGCGCACGCTGGTAGTGCGGCCTCGGCTTTGCGTGTTCCCGTCCTTCACAACACTGAGAAAGGGCAGTGATAGACAGTTCTCAGAGTGCTCGGAAAGGTGGTGAACCGCAGGGACAGGTCAGCCAGACAGAAAGCACTCATCTCAGCCTCAAGACCTACACGCTGAGCCGCCAGGTGGGAGGTGCACCCACCTGGCACGGAGGCAGAACACAGGAACCAACCAGAGCCACCTGCTGGATAGCACAGGTGGCGCAGAGCTGGGACGGCCACAGCAGCGCATGTCCGTGTGCTGCTCTGAAAACCTGCAGAGCCGGGTGCAGAGGAGCTGAGTAACCACCCACCACAGCTCCAAGAGCTCCCCACCCAAGCTGGCTTTTCTGCACAGCGCAACAGCTTCCCCTCTCCAGGGCATGCTCTCCAAGCCCTGTAAACACAGGCGGCAGAGCTGCTCAGGAGCAAGTCTGCCCACTGCCAAGCAGGAGGTGCTAGTTTGAGGCTCCCTAGAGGCACTTCCTGATTGAGGCCAAGAAAAGCAACCCTACCCGGACCCTGGGAGAAAGGCCCCACACCCCAGCTCAGTGCAGCTCAGGCCTCTGAGGATCCGTCTCCCTCGCATGAGCTTTTGAACACAGGCTGCTCTGAGGCAGACCCCATGCCCACCCCTGCTGCACCCACGTTCACCTGAGGGAACATCACTGGAGACCCTGGTGTGATCTCTCAGGAGGGCAGTTACCAACCTGCTCCCTCTTGCAGAAGGGTGGAACACGGGCTCCTCCGTGGCATTCTCAACCCATGGAAGCAGCCCCCACCTCAGCAGGCTGTACACTCGTAGTGACCCAGCATAAGCACTCTTGGACACACTACACACTGGACGCAACACAAGCAGAAAGGACCTTCAATGCCCAACCGTCGCTCCAGCCTGAACCCCACTAAACATGGCTGGTCCCTTGCCTGGCCAGTCAGTGAGCTGTGCCCTGCAGCCTCCTTGAGAGCTGGCAAAGGCCCTCTGCGGGGGGACCCTCATTCTCAGCCCTTCCTGCAGCACTGTGGGAAAGAACCTCCCACCCCAGCACGGAGCCTTGAAAGAAACGCGGCAGCTTCTAGCCACTGGATGGCCTGAGAAAACAAAAGCTGGGGCACCTGGAAGGGCCACCCCCGGGGAACAGCAGGAGCCACTCAGGGAGCCCCCACCACAACCAGGCTGCAGAGGCCTCAGGGCCAAAGGCACGGCCCTCCCCAGCAGAGGCAAGCCCAGCCTCCTCCAGAAGAAAGAGGAGCAGGCAGAAATGGAAGGTCCACTGTGGAAACCAAGCTGTCAACAGCTGATCAGAGTCAGCTGGGACCTGCAACAAGGCCACATTCCCACAGACTTGCAGACCACCCACAGGGACTGCACACTGTGAGCCCAGAAGTAAGCGGGCAGCCCCAGACACCCACACTAGCATCAGCCTCCCAGGTGCTGGCGGGTGCAGGCCACCAGCCCACGCCAGTGCAACAGACCACGAGGCCAGGAGGTGCCCCTTGGCAACAGCGAGAGGTGGTGCAGTGCACAACAGGGCAAGGAGACCTGGAGGTGGCACGTGGCAACACCGCACACAAGGGCGGCCCCAGGAGGACACGATGCTCCTGTCCCCTCAGGCCAAGCTGGCCCGGGGACACACCATCACCATGGACCTCAGAAGTCCAAACGTGGGAGCCCAGAGACCACACAGGGTCGGACTGTCCCCAAGGGCGATAAGACCTGCGGAACGCAACCCCAACAAGGCCAGGAGCAGGCTGAGGCCACGAGCGTGTGAAGAAGGGTGACCATTTTGCCACCTGGTGGATCGATCCATCTGCCTTGGGAACAACCAGGGCCCGCCTCCCGCGCCGCGCTCCCAAGCCAGAAAGGGGTGGGAGGCGTGCGGGACCCGGGGCTCCCGGGAGAGAAGAGGGGTGGCAGGGGACGTGGTGGTCCCTGTGGGAGGCATGCAGGGGCAGTTCCTGTGGGGGGTGGTCCTGCGGGAGGCGTGGAGGAGCGCAGTGGTCCCTGCGGGAGGCGGGGTGGGAGGGTCCCTGCGGGAGGTGGTCCTGCGGGAGGCGGGGTAGGGGTGGGGCCCTGGACGCGGGGGCGGGGTCCTGTGGGAGGCGTGTAGGTGGGTGCTCCTGTGGCAGTTGTGGGGGGTGATCCTACGGACGCGTGTGGGAACAGGGTGGGGGAGACGGGAACCTGCGGAATGGCCTGGGAGGGGCGTGCATGCGTGGAGAGGGAACCCGCACGTGGTGCCCGGGAGGGGGAACGTGCGTGTCTGGAGGCAGAGGGGGTCGTGCAGAGCCAGGCACTGGACGTGGAGGGGCATCTTTGTCAGCCGGGCCGCACAGACTGTTGGAACAGTCTGTCAGGAGTCGATTCCAGACTAGAGGCAAGGATGGCAGGCGGAGGCAAAGGTCCCGGCCACCAGCACGGCCAGCGGCGCACGGATCCTTCCTCCGCGTGTGGAACACCGCGTCCTGCAGGACTCACACCCAAGACGCGGGCTACAGGAAATCAAGCCCGCCAGAGCTGGCTGCCCAGCGTCTCCTGAAAGCACCGCCCAGGCGCGGCCTCCAGGAGCCCACAGGACCACAGCGCTGAGCACACAGGTCCCCACAGCTCCTGCCCTCTCCGCACCCAAACCCTGCCACACGGAGCCCGCGCCAGATAGCTAGCCGCGGAAGTCCACCCCAGTGGCAGCCAAAGCCCAGACCCACCGCCCCTCCTAAAGAACAGCACAGCACAGATCAGCCTGGCAGTCCTTGCGGGCCAGAGAGGCATGTGGAGGGAGCTGACCTAGGCCTCCAGTCCACCAGGAGAGGCAGAATCCAGGGGTGGCCGAAGCACATTTTGAGCTTGAGGCCCAGACCCTATCCACCTCTGTGGCAGGTCAGGCCAGGACAGGGCTGCTAGCCCCTGTACCTGGGCACCTGACTGATTTTGCCGCGCAGTGCCCAGCAACAGGGCCCGCAGGGCTGGTCCTTGGCTCTCCTGGGCCTTAATGCTGCTGTGTCCCCTCTAACCAGATTTCTGCTTCTGTGAAGATCAAGAGAAATCAAAGCAGCTCCCTGTGAAGAGCAGATGCCACCCTAACAGCACGGAGCCACACCTTGCCCTTTACCACCAACTTCCACCCATCTCCGGGCCACTGCTATGGTGCAGAGGGGAAACCCACCTGAGACCAGCAGAGTGGTCCAGCTGGAGTGGTGAAACCCACAGGGCGTAGAGGTCAGTGAGCAAGCAGAGACACTACACATCCAAGTGACAACCATTTTATTCTCAGTAGTGTTTCCCTTCCTCGGTTGACGTCAACCCTAACACTCAAACAGGGTCTACAGCAGAGAGTGCTCCACAAAGCAAGAGGGAAGGTGCCTCCTAGGGAAACGAGGCCAAGCACTTGCTTCCCTCCCACAAGAGTTAAAAGCCATCGCTGAGAGGACTATGCTTCAAGGGAAATAAAACCAGCCCTAGTTTCGACGGGACTTGTTCAGAGGTTCACCTGTTTCGCCTAACCCACACTAATGAACAGGTGCATGGAAAGGAAACTGCAACCCCAAAGCACAGTCACCTGCAAGTTCCATCATGCACAGGATACCCCGCCCTCTGCCTGCAGGTCTGCGGGGCCCAGCGAAACCACTCCGCCCGCTCAGCCCGCTCCGCCCAACTTCCTCTGCCCAGGAACTGCGGCCAGACCCCAAGCGCCCCTCGGAGGAGAAAAGGAAAACTGACCCCCGAGAGACCAGACTACAGAGGCAGCACGGATAAGCCTGGCACTGGAGCCACAAGCGGCCAGGCCCAGGGCTGTTGCTCCCCAGGATCTCATTGGCTGCGTCAGAGGTTGCTCACCGGTGCTTGGGGCAAGCCTCTCTAGACAGTGCAGAAGCACTCTGCCCCAACGTGAGGAAAGCCGCGTCTTCCTCACTCCCTGCCAACACATGCCCAGCCGGGCAGCAGAGGGCTCAGAGGCTCAGCATTTCTAAGCCTTTGGGAAACCCTAGACCTCAGGAGGCCAGAGAAAAAGCAAGCCTCCCTCCCACAAACACGGAACCCGGAGACCGTCCAAATAAAAGGCAGGGACCAGGCTGCCAGAACGCAGGCTTCATTCTGCAAAGACAAGCCCAGCACAGAGCAGGGACCAGGTGGTGAGCCTGCTGTCGTCAGTGCCAGCATGAGCCACACACGGTGAGAAGGAAACCATCTAGAGCAGCAAGACCATCAAAAAGGGAAAAGCAGGGGCTGGGATTGTAGCTCAGCGGTAGAGCGCTTGCCTCGCATGCGTGAGGCCCTGGGTTCGATCCTCAGCACCACATACAAAGCAATAAAATAAAGACAATGTGTCCATCTACAACTAAAACAAAAAAACTTAAAAAAAAAAAAAAAAAACAGGGAAAAGCAGCTGTGTGCAGAGCAGGTGGAGGACTGGAAGCACCATGGCCACCTTGAGCCAGAAGGATGCCCATCCCACAGGGGAGGAACCCAGGTCACTGGCCAGCACACACTGCCAGCCCCTGAGGTGGCCCCAAGACGGCCGGCCATGACTCCCCCACAGGAGCCGCTCTCCCACCTGGGCAGGATGCACCTGAGCCTCACCTGCCTGAGGGTCACAGTCAAGGTGACCTTCCCTCGGCCATGGCAAGGAGCTGGCTACAGGATACCCCCAAGAGCCGGTCAGGAAGGCTGCTGGGCGTGGTGGCACATGCCTATTTTCCCAGTGACTCGGGCAGGAGGATGTGTGCCTCCTACCACAAACAACAAAACAAAACAAACGTAAAGAAAAGACCAAGTGTGCCTTGCATGAGGCAGGAGGATCCCAAGTTCTAGACCAGAAGTTCTAAGCCTGGGCAGCTTAGAAGACCCTGCCTCTGAATAGAAAATAGAAAAAAGGGCCAGGAATGAGCCTTAGTAACAGAGCACACTGGATTCAGTCCTCAGCTCCAAAAAGTGGAACAACAGGACACCCACCCAGACTCTTGGAGCACTGAACAGGGGGTAAACAGTGGGGACCCAGCCCTCCCCCAGAACCCTTCAGGGTCAACCGTAGCCAACACTGACCTCACTATAGCAATCAGACTTAAAACTGGAATAAAACCCTCTTTGGAGCTGGGCGCGGTGGCGCACGCCTGTAATCCCAGCACTTAGGGAGGCTGAGACAGGAGGATCGCGAGTTCAAAGCCAGCCTCAGCAATGGCGAGGTGCTAAGCAACTCAGTGAGACCCTGTCTCTACATAAAACACAAAATAGGGCTGAGGATGTGGCTCAGTGGTCCAGTGCCCCTGAGTTCAATCCCCAGTACCAAAAAAAAAAAAAAAAAAAAAAAAAAACCTCTTTGGCACCACCCCACTCACAGCTGGAATGAGCCCCTCCCAGGTGCAGGCGTCCACTGTACCTACAAACCCCAAAAGCAGGACACCCTACATTTCACCAACCTGATGGTGTGCATAGACAACTTTAAAAAAGACATTAGAAACAAAATACTGCTCAGTCTTAATCTAGTTTTGGGGATGAGGTATAACCCAGGGGCAGAGCATCTGCCCAGGGCTGGGGTGTAATCCAGTGGCAGAACATTTGCCCAGCATGCAGAAAACTGGGTTCCCACCCAGCATCACAGAAAGGGCTACTGCTGAACAGCCAAGGGAGCTGGAAACAGGAGGCGTGGCACAAGCCCCACCGTGGAGCCTGTGGCCGCACTGCACACGACAGACCGACACTCGCAGCCGCAGGAGCGGAGCACTGGTGTGCTCCAGGCACAAGCGTCGAGGGTGCTGCTCAGCAAGACACACGCCAGGCGGCAGCGCCACAAGACGCCAGAGCCGCAGGCGCACAGAGGCGGTGCAGGGCGGTGGCTGCTCACAGCTGCGCTGACGCACTGGCTGCGCACTTGCTTATGCTGGCGGCCTGCAAGCCACACACGGTCTTTTCTTTACGTTTGTTTTGTTCTGTTGTTTGTGGTAGGAGGCACTGAACCCAGGGTGCTCTTCGAGCTACACACCCGGACCTCTTTATTTTGAGACAGGGTCCCGCCAATTGCCGAAGCCGGCCTGGAGCGTGCGAGCCTCCTGCCTCACTCGCCTCCCCAGTTTCTGGGACTGCAGGCGTGCCCTGCAGCTGGCCACATCCTGACTTCACATGGCCTAACGCAACACCTGGGCAGAAACAGATGCTGAGCTGTGCACACGCCCCAGCCAGGACCACAGGAGGGCGGGGCAGGCCCAGCCAGGCGCAGCATCACTCCCACTCCTCGCAGCAAGCCCCCGGGCTACCCCCAGCCCAATGCACGGGCAGCAAGCAGACGCCATCCCCCAGCAGCTGCAAAGGCCTGCTCTCCGCAGCCAGATGCCAGCCTCCTCAGCCCCAGGAGGAAGACCTGCTCTCAAGCCAGTCTCACCCAGAGGTGACAGCAACAGCAGGAGGAGTGGGGCCCCAGGTCAGGCAGGGCCGCCGCGCTCCAGAATGCCGCCCGCCCAGGCCTCAGCCTCTGCTGCAGCACTTACACTAGACCTATTTGCCTCTTCAGCCCACAGGCAGCACAAGAGACAGCAGAGCAGAACAGTAAAGGGCACCTGGGTCTCTGCTAAAACGCAGACCTGAACAAAGTCAGATTTCAAGCACCTATCTTATTTTAGGGGGCTAGCTCCACTAATTGTCCTTTGTGAGAAAACTAAGTAAGGGAAACCTGCCCTAAAGGGCCCCAGCTGCACTCCAAGGGCACCACTGCCCCCTGGTGGCGATGGAGCCCCATAGCACTCTTCTGTGAAAGGGATAAAGGAATCCCACAGCACCTTCCAGTCTCTCCAGCTGGAGCTTCAGGAAGCACACCGCCCGGCAGCCCCACAGCACCAGGAGCCGCCCCTGGGAGTGCTTACCAGGGCCTGCAGAGTCCCATCCATGGCTATGACCCCCTCCATGGTCTGGAAGGAAGAGCGAGCCAAGGTGCAGAGGCTCCAGTCCAGGAAGCCGGCCATCTTCCTCTGCTTGACGTCAGGACGTGTGATAAACCTGCAACGGAACAGGACACAGTACAGTTCCACGAGGCTCCACCGCCAGAGCTCCCCACTCACACACGAAGCCCTGGGGCGTCCTCCCAGTCCTGCCATCCCTACGCCGGGCTGGCAGCCCACATGGCCCCTTCGTCAACTCCTCCTCTCTCCAGGGTAACAAGTCACTGTCCAGTCCCACAAGGATCTGTCAGGCCACACAGGGTCCTCACAGTCCCTACCCCCCTCCCTCCTGAGCTGCAACTCGGCTCAAAGCCTCAGAGGCCACTGGGCACTTTGCCCTCCAGGGCCAGGCAGGCTAACCCTGTCCTCAGCCGCAGCCCTTGACTTCAAGGTACCACATCCTCAACAGCCAAGCAGCAGCCAGCCCAGCTGAGGACCGCTCTCCGCAGTACCTGCCAGCCCAGCTCTGACTCCACGTCTCCAGACTGGCCCTGGCATGGGGAGAACACGCAAGGTCCTGCCCTCAGGGCTGACACCCAGAGAGGCAGTGAGCCACAAACAGGGGACATGAGGAAGGACCACAGGTCAAGGGGAGGAGGGGCCACCTCCCCAGACAGTGGGCACAGAGCGACCTCCAGCGGACCTGAGAGGGAACCACTGGCCCTTACGTGGCTCTGCTGTGCCAGCAGCAGGAGTGGCTGGGGCAGGGGGAGGTGGGCCAGGTCATAGTGTCCAGGACACCCAGACAGGAAGGGTGGTGGCCTGAGCGGGCTCCTCTCCAGTGGTGGGCACCTCCTATGGCACGAAGCCATGTGGAGCCCTGAGCAGTGGGCTAAGAGTGCAGAGCTCAGGGAGGGGAGCTGGACTGCCAGTTATGGCAGAAGCAGCCTCGACGCCACCTGTCCTGCCTCCCGCATCCATTGTCCAGATGTCCAGCTGGTCCTCGTTCAAGCTAGCTGCACGCTTTCTTGGTGACAGACCCTCTCAGGGCACCCCAACAACCAGGACGCTTGGACCGAGCATACACACCGCCGTGCAGCACTGGCGTTCTACTGGGCCGTGCCCCTTACAGACACCGCCACAGGAAACAGCTGGCACCCTGACCTTCCCACCAACAGCAAGAACGCCACCTCCTCTGGGCCACCCTCCTCGCAGGACCCTCTTTCCAAACATCTGGACCCAATTCTGCAGAACCTCCTGGTCCTCACATTCAGGTCAGGCTGCTGGTGACCGGGGCACCCAGAGGGCCCAGGCAAGGCTGCTGTGTGCAGACCCCTCCCACACATGTGAGGGAAGACAGCAGCATTGACCACTGACGCTGCGACTGAACTTGGGAGAGTGTGATCTCTCACACATCAGGAAGACCCGGGTTCTACTGCTCTCCCTGTGTCCACAGTCCAGGGCACACCCCTGAAGACCCCCACTGGTCAGCAACCCTTGTGGTCACCTTCAGGGTACGGTTAGAAAGACTCCAGTCAGATGCTGTGGTACATGCCTGTAATCCCAGTGGCTTGGGAGGCTGACACAGGAGGATCGCTAGTTCAAAACCAGCCTCAGCAACATAATGAGGCCCTAAGCAACTTTTTTATAAAATATAAAACAGGGCTGGGGATGTGGCTCAGTGGTTAAGTGCCCCTGAGTTCAATCCCTGGTACCAAAAAAAAAAGACTACAGGTACTCCCCCAGGGAATTCTGTGTGGTGGATCCAGAAAGGGCCCAGGGACCACTGAAACTCCTTGCTCGAGGGCAAAGGCCTGAGATCCATGCATCTTTTCCTGGGCACTGGCTCTGTGTGGGGGCTTGCCTTGAGATGGTGCCGAGCAGCCAGCTCAGGGCTGACCACTCTGCCCTGAGAAAGCCACGTCCCCTCACTCTTATTGGCTGACCTCTGCTCCCGTGCTACCTTAGCTGAGTAACCCTATACTGTTTCAGGTGGACAGCCTCCTTCAGCATTCTTAGCTTAGAAACAGGACACCACTGGACCCTCTCCCCTATATAAACCTGTAAACCCCCCTCAATAAATCAGTTCTTGCTTAGACGAGACTCCCCAGCTCGTGTGTGGCGAATTCGGGCCGGGTGGCTTTGCTTTTCTCAGTCCGACCTTATGGGGGCTCCCGGGGAGCTCCTCCCACCCACTGGTCTAGGGGGAAACTGCTACCTGGCTGGGGGAACCCCGATACTCTGGTGTTACCAGGAAGTGCAGGCTGCTCCCTCAGCAGCCCCCTGACCTCCTCCCCATAGGGTGAAGACACTGGCACTCTGAGCGGGCACCGCACCCAGGGAACACAGTAAGTGCAAGGAGGGGCTCAGAACTCACTCGGTGCTAACAGGGTGAACCACACACAGCCTCAGCCTGCAGCCTCCCTCTCGCTCCCCCCCGGGAAGACCCACAAGACCCAGCTGGGTCTGGCCCCCCTCCATACCTGGGTTTAACTTCAGTCCCTTCACGCCAATGAAATCATGCCAATCTACCAGGTAGCAACCTAAGGTGCTTGGACGGACTGAAGCAAGTGCGCTATTCATGCTTCTATCATTTGTAAGAAGCACAGAAGCACATATTCATGTCAGGAAGTCCAAAAACACAAACGAGAATAGAAAGTCTCTCTCGCACAGACACACACGTGAAGACACACACGTGAAGACGCTCACCAGCAGGACCGTCCACTCTGGAAGGGTCTAAGCCCCAGCTGCCTGCTCTCTCAGGAGACAGGACACACAGGCCACACGTGCTTCCACAGCGTCCTCTGCTGTCACCTGCGAGGGCCCTACCAATGGCCAACAGAGCCCTGGCCACACAGCCAAGCCTCTCTGTGAGTGCCTAGGGGCCCCGTGTGAGCTTCCATCCCAGGAGCCAACAGCACTGCCATCCCAGTGCCACAGGCACACTGGCAGGCGGCAAGCCCTGCTCAACGCGAGGGCACGCTCCAGAGCAGCACGGAAAGCGAGATGTCCACTAGTGCCGGACACCGAGTCTGCCTGCGGAAACTGTCACAGGCCAGCACCAGGGCAACCCCAGCTCGGAGGGTTCACTAACAAAGTAACAAAGACCCACACCAGTTAAGAGTTGAATAGGGGTGTTCTCCAACATTCTAGTATACCCGCCGTTTCTACATGGAGCATACTCTGCTTTTTTGGGGGGAGGAGTGGTCTCACCATGTTCTCCTGGTTGGCTTTGAACTCCTGGCCTCAAGTGACCCTCCTGTCTCCATGAGCTGGGACCACAGGCACAGGCCACTGTGCCCAGCATACCTTTGCTTTTATACTTAGTTCAATACCTAATTCTTCAGATTGAAGACATTAAGAAAAAATGTCTTCAAAAAAGACATTTTTTGAAGAAAAAATTTTTTGAAGAAAAATAACGCACTATTTTTCCTGCTGCAGGGCTTCTGTGAAGGGCCTCAGCAGAGGGATGGCAGCATCAGGAGCCTTGGGCACCACTGGGGGTCAGGAGCTCAGCCAACAGGAAGCCTGACAGGGCCACCCCTCCCGCCCACAGGGAAGTATAGGCGGGTGGGAAGAAGCCCCCAAGGCCTCTGGCAGATGCTGCCCTTGCCCACCCCACCCTGGGGCCCACTGCAGAGGGCCTGGTCCCGCAGGCACCCGCTCAAGTGCGAGGCGCTGGCTGCTGGGCACCAGGTGGCACTGCAGCCCCACTCCAGGTGCCCAGCGCTTGGCTGGCTGCTCCAGCAGGAACCTAGGAGTGAGTCAAGTCCAGGTTTTGCCCTTCCCTGGCCCAGCTCAGCACGAATCTACCGCCCTCGCTACTGGGAGTCACAAGAACACACAGACACCACCCTTCACCGAGGAGTCGGTGCCATCCGCAGGGTCCCACCCGGGCGCACAGAGGCGCGCTTGGCTCGCCCTGACCTCCGGCCTGACCTTGGCGCACTTCCTCTCAGCCCCTGAACTCTCACTCCACTCACCGGAATTCACCCCAAGAAGTGGCCCAGAGTGGGGCTCATGCGGCGCTCAGAGCCGGTCCTGGGGCAGACCGCCAGCAGACACTCGCAGAGCGACCACCATGGGGAACACAGCACAAGAGGGCCACAGCGCCACGCTCACCCAGGCAGCCAGGAAGAGCCGCGCCCTCTCTCGGCCCTCGCTGCAGCTGGGTGCCCTGCGGAGGCCCTTTCTCCCCTCCTGCAGCCCCTGAGCACAGTTCAGACCAAGCCAGCGTCTGCCCCCTCACGAGAGGACCCACAAGGCGGCCACACTACGCAGGTGCCCGTGAGGGGAGGGGCCGGTCGTTCCCCGGCCGCAACTGCCACCAGGACTCATGGCACCAACCAGAGAAAACTGTCCACCTCATGTAACTGCCCATGTGTTCAGGTCCCAGCAGAGGAGGCTCTGACAACCTTGATGTCACACGCCAGCTTCCCTCGCCTTCACACTGGGTCCCTTCACACTGGGTCCCGTCCCGGTTGTCACTCAGCAACCAGAAACCGTCTTCAGGACGCCTGGGGCCTTCTGCTCCAGCCACACCTGTGCACTCAGGCTCTCAACTCTGGCAGGAGCTGCTCCTGAAGGGCTCTCCAAGGAAGAAGTTGCCACCACCTGGAGGAGGCGGCCACGCCAGGGACTCCGTGCACGCTCTCGGTGCCGCCCTGCTCAGGACCCATCGGGTGACCACTGCAGCTGCAGATGTCCTCTGCATGGACTGATGGACACAGGCAACATGCACCTCCCACACAGTCCACCAACAAACACCTCCAGCAACCCCAGGACTCACCTGGACACGAGGACAGCAGCTGCATCTCGGGCCTTGTCGCTGACAGCCAGGTAGATCTGCAAGAATCCAACAGATGTCAACCTAACACTCCTGCTTCTTCCCACGTTCTAGGTCTCCCTAGAAAGTGACTGACGGTTATTACAATGCTGAGAACCCCGCATGAGGTGGACCCTGCCAGCTCCACTGTGACCCTGCTGGGCCTGGCCCAGGTCTCTGCATCACCTGTGGAGAGAGATCTGCAGCCATAGCACCTGAACTCAACCCAATTATCACAACTTCAAAACAGGTAGAGCAGATCTTACCTCACTGGAAACGGAGTTCAAGAAAACGCACAAGTACCCAGAGTTCACAGCGGGCCGAGGCACAGCCACACTCACCTGCGCTATGTGCAGGATGCGGTCCATCGTGGACACACGCGCCTCCTCAGGTTGGGAGAGGAGGTGCCCGTCAAAGCGTGAAAAATCGAAAGGGATCAGGCAGGTCATGGAGAGCCACAGGAGCAGCATGTAGCGGGTTTCCCAGGTCTAGGAAGTCAAGCCACAGATGGGCCTGCCAGACAGCGGCCCTCCCCACTCCCAAAGCCTGCTCAGGGCCTTGATCCCACTGACCAGAGCCTGCAGCACAGATGTCCCCACCACACGCACAGACAGGAGACACAGTGAATACAGAAGAATTCTACCCAAAATACAAATGGGCCTTTTTTCTCATACCCAGCATTGAACCCCGGGGCACTTAACCACTGAACCACACCCTCAGACCCTTTTGGGTTTTTTTGGTTTTTTGTTTGGGTACCGGGGACTGAACTCAGGGGCACTCAACCACTGAGCCACACCCCCAGCCCTATTTTGTGTTTTATGTAGAGACAGGGTCTCACTGAGTTGCTTAGCGCCTCGCTGTTGCTGAGGCTGGCTTTGAACTCGCGATTCTCCTGTCTCAGCCTCCCTAAGTGCTGGGATTACAGGCTTGAGCCACCGCGCCCGGCTAGGAAAAGGCTTTTGAAAACAAGAGTCTACACCAGCTTCCCGGGCCTTCCACAGGCACCAGCCGCAGCAAGGACAGCAGGCGCTGATGCAGACACAGCAGGAAGCACACTCAGCCTCCACACTGCGGGACAGTCACCTTCCTGCATGCAATGGGTGGGGTAGGAGCCCGCAGACAGCCCTGGGGCCTCAGGAAGGCCAGTGGCAAGGCTGGCTCTTGCTGGCCTCTGGGAACAGGGACTCCAGCAGGGTTCCCTGGGCCCAATGCTCGAGGGTGCCTGTGGGGGGCACACAGCGGGGCTTGCATGGGCACTCGCCTACCGCCAGGCTCTGCAATGGGCTCCAGCCAGGCCGGTACCTACACGACCAGCCCCAGTGAACACCCATGCGCTTCCCCGGGACCACGCCCCGCCTGTGTGGCCATGTGGTGCTGCGGGTAGCCCATGCCCTGTGCCCTCCAAGCGGCAGCCTGGCTTTGCCCTGGGCCTCGTCCCCTTGCTGACTGCGCTTGGTGTGATCTGCTGCACCACCACAGCCCCGGGAAGACTCCACATGGAGTCCTGGAGCCCGCCAGTCCTCTCCCGCCTCAGTCCCTGGGAGCCTTGGGGATCCAGCAATCACAGTTCAAGTAAAAGGTGTACCTTTTCTTTGTAAAGGACACACTTTAGAGGAGAGTAATTGAAAGCACACAAGTAGAAACCAAAGGGAAGCTCAAAAAAGAGGGGGAGCAATATAAAATGGGGCAGAGGTGAAGCACTGAAGTGCCCTGGGAGGGCAGCCGGTGCACACCTCGTGGTCTGCAGGGCTCTGATCCGTGAACATGTCCAGCACAGGCTGCACGTCAGCCACCTCGTGAGGAAACAGACGAAGAAATACCTTGTAGCCTCGAACCTACCAAATAAAAAGACACTGAATTACACAGAGTGGCAAAATCTCATCAGAAACTACTCCCTGTGCCCCAAGACGGAGGGGCACCCTGCCCCACCTCAGTGGCAGCGACCAGCCCAGTGA
>CM053402.1:297193-324163 GCA_028644305.1 Xerus rutilus
AGGACACCTGCCCATGGACACACACTGCTGCACCTCCACCACTCACCTCCTCAGAGGACACCTGCCCATGGACACACACTGCTGCACCTCCACCACTCACCTCCTCAGAGGACACCTGTCCATGGACACACACTGCTGCACCTCCACCACTCACCCCCTCAGTGGACATCTTCCTGTCCACCCACCACATTTCTGCATACACAGCCAGAGACTCCACTCACAGAACCAGCAGAAAAGTGCACCCATGTTTCCTCAATAACAGAGGACCAGCAGTTCACAGGAAAACTCTCTCAAGGAAGGAGAACTCAGAGATCTGCAGAGATTCGGCAATTCCTCGGCTCTAGAGATTTGGAAAGAAATCCCATCCCCTTCCCAAGCACTCAAGGCCAGGAGAGCAGATGTCCCTTATCAGATAGAACAAAAGTTTTCTCTCCTCTCTCTGAAACCCAGTGAAACAGACATCAAGAACTAAAGGCAGGGCTGGGGTGTGACTCAGTGGTGGAGCACTTGCCTAGCATGTGTGAGGCACTGGGTTCGATCCTCAGCACCACAGATAAACAACAAAAGAATAAAATAAAGATCCATCAACAACTAAAAAAAAAAAAAGATATCACAACAGGCCTCAGGGCTTGAGATGCTGAGGTAGTAAGATCACAATTCCAAAGCCTGTCTCAGCAACTTAGAGGGCTAAGCATCTCAGCAAGACCCTGTCTCAAAAAATAAAAAGGCATGGAGCTGGGCGCGGTGGCTCAAGCCTGTAATCCCAGCACTTAGGGAGGCTGAGGCAGGAGGATCATGAGTTCAAAGCCAGCCTCAGCAATGGCGAGGCGCCGAGCAACTCAGTGAGACCCTGTCTCTACATAAAACACAAAATAGGGCTGGGGATGTGGCTCAGTGGTCGAGTGCCCCTGAGTTCAATCCCCAGTTCCAAAAAAAAAATAAATAAAAAGGCATGGGGAAGTCACTCAGTGGTTAAGCACCCCTGGGTTCAATCTCTGGTACTCCTCCCTTGGAAAAAAATAAAAGAACTGAAAACGTAAATCCAGATTGTGAAGGGAAGAAACTCTGCCGGGAGCTGGAGCGGGCAGCACTCTAGTCCAGCAGGAGTGAAGCACCGCGTGCCAGGCAGGACTCAGGACGGTGATGCACAGCACCCCAACCTGGCAAGACCAGGCGCTTACTCTGGAGCATCCATCCCTACAACACCAGCTACATCTGGTACTTCCAATTTAAATGAGATTAAAAACTCAGTTTCTCATTCACACTAGGCATGCAGAGGTGCGCAAGGGCCATATGTGCCTAGTGCGACCTTGGGGACAGCACAGATCTAGACCATTGTGTCAGTGAACAAAGTCCTAGTGGAACACCCTCTCTGGAGAGGGAAACCTGAGGAGCTGAGCTGGGAGCCAGTCCTGACAACAGTGGTCAGTAGGACTGAAGAGGGCTAGCGGGGCTAGGCAGTGCCCTTCAGGCAGTCCCCTCAGGCAGAAAAGCAAGTCATCAAGTCCTTCAGCTCTGAACACCAAGCCATGACCAACAGCCAAAACAAGGTGGACAAATTCATCATTGTGCAAGCACCGAAAAGCAGAGGACTCAGGGAGAAGCAAAGACCCTGAGGATCGCTGCAGACAGCCAACCTCCGACTCAGCACAACAGAAAGAGGAGCACAGCAGCGACCACAAAGCAAGATCCCTGTGCTGCCAGAGGACGTCTCCAGCCAGCTGTCCAGAAAGACCCCGCCCAGGAAGAAAGGCCCAGAGCATGTCAATCCTCAGGGAACTGCAGGTTGCAACACAGGGGGCTGAAGCAGGTAAGTTCACAAGGCCCACCTGTGAATCCTATCAGTGCAAGAAGAGAAACTCAACATGAGCACGTGCACACCACAGGGTGTCTCACACACAGGTATGCACACCCCATCCTCCAGCCAGACCACCTGAGTGGCAGAGCCAGGTGTGAGCCCAAGCACCTGCCCCTGCTGCCTCTCAACCTAGTGACCACACTGTCTTCTCCTTCCCAAGTTCAGGACCAGGACCGTGTGTTATTTTTGTAGGTACAAAAAGAAAAATATTAATCTATATGAAATGCTCAAATATCTAAAGAGGAACACAAAATCACTCCCTAAATGGTTTTGTCTCAGTGTCTCCATCTATAAAAATGGAGATAGCAGACACCCTCCTTAGCTGCTGTGAGGGTGGAATGGTGACCCGTGTGACACCCGTGTGACCAGGGGGACACCTTGTGCCCAGACTTAACAACTAAGACCACAAGAAGTACAGATGTGTCCCAACAGCAGCAGGAGAAAGCAGCACAGACACGTCTGTGCACAGCTGACACCTAGACCTCAAGTCACCACACGTGCACTAGAACCAACCGCCAGGTCTTCCAGCAAATAAGACCTGGCCCGGGCACTCTCCACCTGGTACCTTCTGGGAGTAGCACACAGGAGCCATCACCATGCACAGGGCTTTGTGGTCACCTGTACCTGAACCAAAAAATCATCAGCTTTGGTGCTTACCAAGATGTGGGTCCAACAGGTGAGGCTGCTCCTGGTACTTGTCCATTATTACTAAAAGGAAAATAGCACAAATATTAACTATCCCTACACCAAATGTGCATGTGAGCCCTGGGAACCCTCCCCCTTTCCAGCCCTTGCAGGTCCCAGCACACCTGACTTCTCACTGACAGGTGCCACACAGATGCCACTGTGGCCTGGCCTGGTGGTCACCTACTAAGCACACCGTCCTCTCGGGTCCTCTTCTCCCGCCACCAAATGCTCCCTCCCTAACTCAGTCTCTCCCTACTCCTTCCCTCACTCACCCTCCAAGGCTCCACTGCCCCTTCCGCAGAGACTCTCCCTGCTCCCCTGCCAAGCTTATCAAGCACTGTGCTCTCCCGCCCCTGCCAACTCTTCACCCAGGAACCACGAGCTCCTTATCCCCAGACCACCTGCTGTCCACTCCCCCCAGCTGCTGAAACCACTCTTTCCAATCCTACGACTTCTCTCACCAGGGCAGCTTCGCCTGCCACAAACCTCCACCCTGGCCACAATGCCCACTTCCCAGGATGGGAAGGTGGGCCTTCACGGGTCGCTCAGAACAGTTCTGCACCGGAGGTTATCATTAACGCAAGTCGGGAGCAGAACTGCTACTCTAACAAAACTAGACCAGGGACAGGGCTCAAGCCGGGGCCTGCGTCACGAAAACCCGCGCTTTCCACGAGATCCTGCGCGGGCCTGCCGTCATTCCAGGCCGCGGAAGACGAGAGCGCAGCATCGGCAGAGACCTCTTCAGCTGGAAGGGTCCGCCAGGAGAGAAATGGTTTCCCGGAAGCGCAGAGCCCTGACCGGAGGCCGAACCCAGCCCGGCGCCGCCCGCCCGCCGGCCCTCCCCGTCCGGCCCGGCCCGCACCGCGGAACCGCTCCTCCGCCACCTCCCGGGCTGCGCGCTCGCCGTGCACCGCCCGCAGGCGGCCGAGCAGCGCGCGGGTCTCCGCGCTCTCGCCGAAAGCCTCCAGGGCGGCGCCTCGGGCCGGCGCCTCGTCCTGCGCCTCCTCCTCCGCTGCGCCCGCCACAGGCAAGTCGCTCAGGGCCATCTCGGCACCGGGAAAGGACCAACACCGGGCACCGGGTTGCAGCCGCGCCGCCGCTGGCTCCGCCCCGCGACCTCCGACCCCGCTACGAGGCGCCAAATGGGAGCGCGTGGAGGCGGGGCGCGCGGCGATGCGCATGCGCGAAAGGCAAGCGAGCGAGAGGGCGGAGCCCCAGTGCCGGACGGCCCCGACGGGGAGTGGCGAGCTCGCGGGAGGGGCGGGGCGGGGCACAGCGGACTGAGCCCGTGGAGCGCCGAGTCCGTGGGCGGGGCCTGGGTGTGGGGCCCAGCTGAGCGCAGCTGGAGGCCAGGGTGGACATGGGGCCTGGCCGAGCGAGGTGCGGGGGAGCCAGGGCGGGCTCTGGATGAGGGGCCGGGCAGAGTGGGGTCGGGGCAGGGTCTGCACGCAGAGACGAGTGGGGCGGGACCCGGCGGCGTCTGGATTCGGAGACTGGCGGGGAGGGAGGGGACCGACGTGGGGTTTAGCTGCGGGGCGGGAGTGGGGCGGGGACAGAGAGGTGGCCGCGGCGGGGGTCTTGGTGCGGTGCAGGACGGGGCAGGATCTAGAGGCGGAAGTGGACGCAGCGGGGCCAGGCTGGGGCGGGGTGTGCACGTGGACGTGGGTAGGACGGGAGGGTGCGGAGCTGGGAGGGGTGTCGGGGGAGGCTTGGGGGCCGGCCGTGGCCCGCAGTGCGGTTTGGCTGCGGTGCAGGGATAGGGCGGGGGCAGAGAGGGCGCCGCGGCGGGGTCAGGACGTGGGGCTGGGGCGAGGCTAGGGCCACGGCCCCTGAGCTCGCGGGAGGGCCCGGACGGCTCTGTTCCCCACCAGCCCTTCAGCGCTGACAGCCTGATGCCCAACAAACTGGCCACCCGACAACGCAGACGCCCGGCCTCCGGGGCCAGTCGGTGCCCGAGCTGTTCAAGTCCCTGAGCCCGCGGACACGCCGGTGGAAGCAGCCCCAGGCCCGGGAGCCACAGCGCCGGTTGCCGGCCCGCCCCGCGTGGTGCCGGCTCTGCAGCTCAAGCCGCGAGAGGTGGCGCCAGGGTGAGCCTGCGCCAGCCGCGGTGTGTGTGGACCTCTGCATGGCTTCCAGAGCTCACTCTTTGCCCCGTGTGCAACCACGCAAGACTAGATGGAGGCCGGCCGAAGGACTGGGCCCTAGGGCTCTAGACCACCGCACACAGGGCGGACACAGATGGAACCAGCACACAGCAGCTGCGACCCGAGGGCGCGCTCGGCTTTATTCAGGAGCTCTCTGCCCCTGCTGGGGCCGTCTGCTACTTGAGCAGTTTCTTCATGGTGCCCAGGGAGGGGCTTCTGTACTCCCGCCCAAAGTGGTTCCAGTGGTTTAGGTAGTTAAAGAGCTGGTATAGCAGCAGCCTTTTGTCAAACCCCGGAGCCTTGGGGATCTTCCGGTGATAGGCAGTGAAGAAGGATCTGGGGAAACCCCCAAACATCAAGGCAATTGCCAGTTCAAACTCAGAATGGCCGTAGAAGGAAGCTGGGTCATAAATAATGGGCCCTTCATCATCCTCAGCCACATTTCCTGACCAGAGATCCCCATGCAGTAGGGCAGGGACAATCTCTATGCCACAAAACAGATCTGGGATCTTCACCTAGGAAAGCAATTGTTAGACAGTTATGGGACAGCATCCAGTTCTTGGAAATAAGGCACAGACAGCCACGTGTTGGTTCAAGGTCCAGCCATGCGCTCTACCAGAGGTTAGGGTCATCTGGCCCCAGGGGAGTGCAGCTTTGCCTAACTTGCTGTTGACTAGTAAGTCATGCCTGGAGGTCTGCAGAGCTAATGATCTCTGCACTGTTCAGATCCCAGGGTGCATTTTCATCCTCCTGAAGACTGAGCCAGTTTTGTACCTGACTTAACTTTCTGGTCTATTTTAGCTGCAGTTATAATATCTGCATCTCTGGGCTGGCGTTGTAGCTCAGTGGTAGAGCATTTGCCTAGCACATGTGAGGCACTGAGTTCTATCCTCACCACATAAAAATAAATAAAGGTACTGTGTCCATATACCACTAAAAAGTTTGTTTTAATTTTTAAATACCTACATCTCTTTCACGTCCTGCTGTTACCTCATTAATGAGAGAAATGAAATGTCTCTGGTGCAAGCCCACCCCGGGCTGGCCAGTGGTTCTGTGGCTAACATTCGAAGCCCACTCACTGGCAGCCCTGTCTTCACTACTGGAGAGGTGTGTGCTTTGGCAGAGGACAAGAGCAAGAGCGCATGGTGTTGTCAACCATGATGGGCGTGATAGCAGAACCACCAGGCAGCCTCCGCGTACGTACCCCACGGCCCAGCCCAGGGTCTGCTCCGGCGCTATGTCCTCCCAGAGGAACCCACGTGAATAGGGCAGGCTGTGGAGAGTCCAGCCTCTTTCCCTGAGAAGTGATTGCCCACCCACCTGCAGCCTTGACCAGAGTTCTCGTGCCTCCCGGTCAGCATAGTCCTTCTCAATGAGGTCCAGCTGTGCTTGGAGCCGGTGCCGGGTGAAAAAGGTCGCCCAGTCGTCCTGCCACTCATTCACCTGGGCAACAGGGAACAAGGCCAGCACTGCAGCTCGGAGCCACGAGACCACTGCACCTGGGGTCTCTAGCCCAGGAGCAGTGACCACCAAGCACAGCACAGTGAGCCGGCAAGCCAACAGAAGAGATGGGGTGGATTTTTTTTTTTTTTGGTACCGGGGGCTGAACTCAGGGGCACTCGACCACTGAGCCACACCCCCAGCCCTATTTTGTGTTTTATGTAGAGACAGGGTTTCACTGAATTGCTTAGCGCCTCGCCATTGCTGAGGGTGGCTTTGAACTCACAATCCTCCTGCCTCAGCCTCCCGAAGTGCTGGGATTACAGGCGTGCGCCACCACACCCAGGTGGAATCTTAAAGTAGTTAACCCAAAGACATGCAGGAAGAAAGAAACAGATGAAACCAAGCAGTAAAGGGACGGACTGAAACCCAACACATCAATAAGCACATAAAACACACAGGGGCAGCCGGGCGCAATGGCCCCAGCTGCTTGACAGGCTGAGGTAGGAGGACCGAAGGTTCAGGACCAGCCTGGGCAACTTAGGGAGAGCCTGTCTCAAAATAAAAAAAAATTTAAGGGGCTGGGGCTGTGGCTCAGTGGTTGAGCGCTTGCCTCGCATGCGTGAGGCACTGGGTTCGATCCTCAGCACCACATAACATAAATAAAGATATTGTGTTCATCTACAACTATATTAAACTACAAAATATTTAAAAAAAAAAAAAAAATTTAAAAAAAGGATGAGGGGCTGGGGATGTGGCTCAGTGGTAGAGCGCTTGCCTCGCATGCGTGAGTCACTGGGTTCGATCCTCAGCACCACATACAAATAAATAAAATAAAGATATGTATTTATAAAAAAAAAAAAAGCAATGTACTGTATAGATAGTTAATAATATGGGCCCGTCCTTGAGTGTGACATAGGAGGGGAGAGCTCATTAGTGAGGAATTCAAAAAAACTTTGAGGAAGCACCCTCAATGTTATTGTTCGGGGCCATCTGGAACACTAACAAGCTCTTGGTGCTTTTGATCCTGTGAGTTTTGGAACCTGGCCAGTTCCCACCTCACAGAGATTTTACAGCCTAAGGCCGGCTGCATAACGCTGGACTGCATGTTGGGAGGGGTTGCTGTGTCTTTTTAAGCCCTCCAAAGGAGAGAGAAGAAAGAAGAAGGGATCCATCTGAAGAAGAGAGATTGAATCCATCTGAGAAGAAATTTCAACCGGGGAAGAAAGAATCTGATGTTTTGAATAAGAAGGAACCTGATGAGAAGAAGGAAGCTGACTTGCGAGGTGGAAGGCAGACTCTCACCTGTGTGTTTACCCCACTCTTGGTGTTGCTGATTTTACCCAAGGCTGGATGTTGAAGGTGGTGATGACGCTTTAAATGGAAAAGAAGGATTCTCACCTATGATGATTACCCTACCCTCAGTGTTGCTGATTTTACCCGAGGATAGGTGTTGAAGGTGGTGATGCTGTTGTGAATAAAGAAGAAGGATCTTGGGGGCTGGGATTGTAGCTCAGTGGTAGAGCACTTGCCTCGCATGCGTGAGGCCCTGGGTTCGATCCTCAGCACCACATACAAACCAATAAAATAAAGACGTTGTGTCCATCTATAAAAAAAAAAAAAGACTCTATTTTTAAAAAAAAAAAAAAAAAAGAAGAAGGATCTTGAATGGTGCTTTGAGGAGAAAGACTCTGAAGGTGATGATGGTGCTTTGAGGAGGAAGACGCTTACCTATGTGTCTACCCCACTCTTGGTGTCGCTTATTTTACCCAAGGCTGGGTGTTGGAGGTCATGATGGTGCTTTGAGTGTACTTGCAAACCCGTGTTGTGTTATCTGGTGTTGATTGATGAGTGCTTATTGGGCTGGAGCCGCTCTCTCTTTCTATATTATTGATTCATTATATACAATATTCAATATTGCAAAGTATAACTGTTGCTTGCTTTGTTATACTGTCTCATATTAAAGCTTATAAAACCCATCCTGTTGTGAGGCTGGTGATTCACCCCACGAATCTGCCTAGATAAATTAGTCTGAGCTCAGCAATTCTTGGTCATAGATCCAGACCAAGACAAGCAGCTGGCTCTGTGGGAAGACCAGTGATGGCAGTGAACCTCTCGCCAAACAGGTCAGGCGGAAAGGGGGGGAGCCACAGGGTCAGGAATGAGGAAGGGTCACACGCACAGCCTCCAGACAGCAAAGGACAACTAGGAAATGTTTTAAAACCTGTGCAGAGATTCAGAGCCTAGATCAAATTGATAAGCTCCTTGAAAGACAATAGCAAAGCTCAGTCAAAAAGAGAAACCAAGGTCTGTTAAAGAAGCTGTAGCGAGGGCTGGGTCGTGGCTCAGTGGTAAAGCACTTGCCTTGCATGCGTGAGGCACTGGATTTGAACCTCAGCAACACATAAAAAAATCCATACAAAAATAAAGATATTGTGTCCATCTACAACTAAAAATATTTTTAAATAAAAAATAAAAAAGCAGCAGCTGTAGCTAAAATCTTCCAGATGGTTACAGCCCCAGACACCACCACTGATGAATTCTAGCAAATATTTAAGAAAAAAGTAATACCCATTTCATACCAACTTTTCCAGAAATCTGAAGACATGGAATACATCCCAACCTATTCCTATTGTACCAAATCAAAGGTATTATAAGAAAAGAAAATTACAGGGGCTGGGATTGTGACTCAGTGGCAGAGCACTTGCCTCGTACATGTGAGGCACTGGGTTCGATTCTCAGCACCACATAAAATTAAATAAAATAAAGATTTGTCCATCTATAACTAAAAAAAAATGTTTAAAAAAAAAATTACAGATGAATTTCCCTGAACATAAACGCAACCATCCTGAGCATAGTTTTAGCAAATAGAACCCAACAGCAATATAAGGAAAATGCATCTCAACCAAGACAATACTCAAAAATAACTAATGCAATTCACCATATTAATAAACAGAAAAAGGAAATCCACATGATCATTGCAAAAAATGCAGGAAAAGTATTTGCCAAAATCTACCGTCCATTCCTGATGAGAACTCCCAGAAAACTAGGAACAGAAGTGAGGTTCTTCAGCCTCATAAAGAAAAGCCTACTGTGAACCTCTCACGTCATGTGGAAGACCCAGTGCTCCCCAAGACCAGGAAAAAGTTCCACACACACTCTCACCACTTTTATGGAACACGCATCCGAGGCTACCAGAGAAGGAAAACGAAAGTAAAGCCTGACAGATTGGGGTGAAAGAAGTAAAACAAGCCAGGCGCGGTGGCCACGCCTGTCATCCCAGCACTTAGGGAAGCTGAGACAGGAGGATCGCGAGTTCAAAGCCAGCCTCAGCAAGGGCGAGGCACTAAGCAACTCAGTGAGACCCTGTCTCTACATAAAACACAAAACAGGGCTGGGGATGTGGCTCAGTGGTCCTCAGTACCAAAAATAATAATAAAAGAGCCAGAATGGGGTGTAGCTCAGTGGTAGCGCGTCCCTGGGTTCAATACCCAGTACTGCCAAAAAAAAAAAAAAGTATGGATGAGCACCAGAATGGTTCAGCTGAGGGGAAGACGCCAGGACAAACCCATGGTTGTATTTGTGTTAAACTGCACAGAACAGCTCATCGGAGGAAAGCAGGCCAGTGGCTGCCCAGGAGCAGACGAGGACAGGAGGAGGGCACAGAAGGTCCCAGAACAGTGGTCACCTTGGCTGTGGTGAGTGGCTCCTGAGAGTACCTGTGTGTGCCAAGACTCACCAACCACACGCTTCAAAAAGGTGCAGTTCCGACCAACTACCCCTCCGCAGAAGACATGCTGTCACACGAGGCTGCTCTGGGAACGCCCTCCGCAGGAGGTTCTGAAAAGCTTCCATCTCACTACCGGGCACCAGCCCTGTTCTGCAGTCCTCCCAGTGGAGAATGACCCCAGGCTTGGACGCTGTGGTCACTTAGCCTGGGGTTCGCCCTGCTGCTGGGGCACCCCTCCCCACAGCCTGCCTGTCCGGCCACAGCACTGAGGGGCTCTGCGCTGCACCCATCATTCCCTGCTTTTCTGCCCAGGCTCCCCATGCCCCAGCTCTGCCCTCCCGCTGGAAGATGACCAGGTCACAAAAGACAGATTTCATGTTGGGGACAGGAGGTCAGCATTGGCAAGCCCAGCCCCACCCTGGACTGGGCCGTGACCCTCAAACCCACAGGCAGATGGGGCCTTCCCCTGAACTGCCTGGGGGCAGGTGCCGCCTGGCACTCAACTGGTCCTGAGACTGGGCTGCCCCACAGAGGGGCAGGGAGGTGTGATGGCCAGGCCCAGGTCACACCTGCTCTGCACTCACTGGCTGCCTGGTCTTGGGAGGTTACTTGGCCCCTGCGTATCCATCTCCTTATCTGTTAATTAGGCAGGTCGGTGACATCACCTGCCTCACCCATTATGGCATGTGTGAGTTGAGTCACACAAATTGAGGACCACAGGCCTGAAACACCCTTCAGAGCCCCGGGCTGGAATGCCCGCACTGGTGTCTAGAAGGGCGCTGACCTTCCTCAGGCCTGCTGCAACAAGGCAGAATCACAGGATCTGCTTTTGTGCCTTCAGGCAGGACGGCCGCCCCTGGGGTGCTGGTCATGTGAGATCAGGCGGTCTAAGTGAAGGAGTGGTGGTACTGCCCCTGCAGCCTGACCTTCGAACCCCTCCCTGCAATAACTGGGGCAGATCAAGCACCTGGAGAGGGCAGTGCTCGTCCAGCCTGGACCAGGTGCTTAGCGGGTGGAGGCGGTGTTCTGTGGACAGCCACAGAGGCACCTGTGAAGTAGACGTGACCTGCAAGTCTGTGGCCTGGCTCTTCCCAGCAAGCGTCGCTCAGTAGACCCAGCGTCTCTCACCATCTGGGGTGCGTTCTTTGGCCTCTTGGCCACCTGTCCCACAGCCAAAGCACAGCTGGACTGAGGGCCAGACACTAGCACTCAGCAAGCAGGGCACAAAATGATCCAGTCGCCACTGACGGCAGGGCTGGTGGTCCCAACAGGGGTTAGGGCTCAGGTGTCTAAGAAGCCCATCTGCCCACAGTGCCCACCAATGGCTGCCACCTTCCGCAAGGACCCACTCAGCCCTCCCAAGGAGTGCGAATCCTCAGAACCTGCAGCAGGTCTCAGGCACGACGTGCAAGACAATCGTGTCATAGCTCAAAGGAGGTGGAGCAGGTGCCTCCAGGTCCCCGGTCCCTCCTGGCTAGACTGTAGTCTACAGGGACCTCAGGGGCCACCTGTGTTCCTAACAGACCAGCCCCACTTTCCCATGCCTCACACACTGGGGTTCTGTGCAAGACTTCATTTCTCAATTTCTGCATATTTGAAAAGACACTGTACTTGGCCAACCAAGTCCTGGAGACTCCAACCACCTGCAGCCTTAACATCTAACACGAGATGACAAGCCATCTTGCCTCCAGTGACCAACTCATGCTGATCACCAGCTCCAGAAGGATGCAGAACACCAGGGAGCCATGTGGCTGAGGTCTAAGCATCTTGTGAACCACATGCAATTCCAGGACCTCAACCAAGGCCTGCCTGTCACCTTGGTCCCTAAGTCTACCTGGGCTTCATGAGAATCTTGCCCAAGTGACCTCCAAGTGGGAGAATTACCCTCCCTCCCCATAGAGAGAGAATGGTCATTGTCCACAGGGGCTCAACAGGTCAGGGCAGGTCCAAGGAGGGGACGGACTTGAGAGTGTGACTTCAGAAGCAATGACTGTAACCAGGACTGGCTCTTATGTGATAGGACTCTCCTTGACAAGGCAGAGCATGCCAGTCCCAGCTTCTCCAAGGTGGCCTGGGGAGGGAGATAAGCCTCCTTCAGATCTGCATGGGCTTCAGAGATAGCAGTGCAAGAGGCCCCAGCATCCCTCAGCCACAGAAAGAACACAGCTGACTGCTACTCATGGGCGGGCCTTGAAGACACCATGCTAGGTAAAAGGGGCCAGACACAAGAGGATGCTTCCCTTGACCCCACTGCCAGGAACGTCTGGAATAGTGGGTGCTCAGAGACAGCAGATTCTGGGTTGCAGTGCGGCGAGGGGTGGGGACTGACTGCCAACACCACTTTTGGGGATGAAGATGTTCTCAAATTAGGTAGTGGCAATGGTTGTATAACATTTTGAATACACTAAAAATCACTGAACTAGCCAAGCGCGGTGGCGCATGCCTACAATTCCAGCAACTCAGGAGGCTGAGACATGAGGATCACAAGTTCAAGGCCAGCTTCAGCAATTTAGAGAGGCCCTAAGCAACTCAGACAGACCCCATCTTGAAATAAAAAATAAAAAAGACCGGGGACGTAGCTCAGTAATACAGTGCCCCAGAGTTCAATACCCAGTGCCAACAAACAAAAAAACAAACAAAACACCACTGAATGGTACGCTGTAAAATGGGTTTTGTGCGATGTGAATCATACCCCAATCGCGTCTCCGTAAGTGATGACAATCTGTTAAAGGCCCTGGAAGAGGCCCTGAGTGCCCAAGGCTTGGTGCCGAGCCTGGGTGCTGCCTGCCCACTCTCCAGCCCTCCAGGGCCTCCTGCACTAGGACTTCGCAGCCCTGACCCCTGCGGGAAGTGCTGTTCGGCCGCAGCACCCCTCCCGCCCTGCCCTGCTCAGCTCAGCAGCTCCTGCCTGCCCTTCTTCTGGGACATCAGAGATCCGTCTTGCTGGTGCCTGGGGGGCTGGCATGCTGCCACACATGAGGGTTTGGGTGACCAGCACTGGGGTGTGGGGGACAGTCATCAGCTATGCAGGGTCATCCCACCCGGCACTCACCTGTGGAATGAAGCCACAGCACGTCACTGTGTGGAAGCCAAACTTGGTCACATACAGGGGCTCGGCACCCTCAGCCCTCTGGCCTGTCAACAGAGACGCTGGGCTGCAGACACACACACCTGACGGAATCTCCCATCTCAGCCACGCTGGACAGCAGGGCTGGGCGCAGAAGGGGCCTGAGCCAATCCCACACCATTAAAATTCCTAGTTAATGGGGCTGGGATTATGGCGCAGTGGTAGCGTGCTCGCCTAGCACGCATAAAGCACTGGGTTCGATCCTCAGCACCACATAAAAATAAAATAAAGATATTCTGTCACCTATAACTAAAAAATAAACATTTTAAAAAAATTCCTAGTTAATAATGTCATTCTGCAGAGGCAGCTTGGAGGGAGATGGTACACAATTCAACTTGCTATTGAAATGCCACCAGGAGGCACCACAGGTGCCAGTCGGGGTAGCCCTGCCACTGGGGGAGGACAGCTGTCTGGACATACCCACGGTGTTCTCCTCCGACTTCACTTTCCACCGGAGCTTCTGGTTGTAAAGGTGCAGATCTGCCACCTGGTCTCCCAGCTTTGATGCCTGACTGAGAGAAGAAGAATGCAGCTATGAATACCTCCACTACCCAGGGCGCTTTAAAGACCTTACAAGCCCTGCCCACTCGTTTAAGATGACCCTTACATGCAGTTGCCAAGAGGGACCACAGAGAGATCTGCAGGGTCTGGTGGGCACTGAGCACTGGGCACTAACCTGAAAGGGCGCTGAGGGGTGGGAACACGGCAGCCACGGAGGAGACGCAGGGAGATGGCTGTGGTTGCTGCTGCCAGGGAGCTTGGCCTCTTCACCAGGGCATTTCTCACATTTTTAAAATGTTATTGTATTTTTATACCTTTATTTTATTTGTTTGTATTTATGCAGTGCTGAGGATCGAACCCAGTGCCTCATGCATGCTAGGCAAGCGCTCCACCGCTGAGCTACAGCCTCAGCCCCTCTCTCACATTTTATACAGTGAACGTGTGTGGCTTTTTTCTCTTTTTCAGAGCTGGGGACTGAACCCAGGGCCTCGAGCATGCTAGGCAAGGGCTGTAACCCTGAGCTGCATCCCCAGCCCTGACTTTAATAAGGAGAAAAGAAACGAAAGACACAGACGATTGGTAGATCAGCCTTGCTCAGCCCAAAGTGAGCTGGTATAGCACACAGTAAAGCACAAAGCAAAGGCGTGAGTTCAAACGCATGCTCTCTGCAGCCCCGTCACAGCCAGACTGACTAAACCAGCTCCAGCCACACACAGGAAGCCCGAACTCTGTCTCGGGCCAGAAGGCCCTGCGCCGGCAGGGCAGTTATGCGGGCAGCGCAGCAAACCCCTCCATCTTCTGTCTCTGTTGCTTTCTCTGTCTCTACCGCTGTCTCCCTGTCCGCCCATCCCTCTGGGTCCCTCTGGGTCTGAGTCTGGGTGTGCTCATGTGTGTCCCTCTCACATACAGACACACTCACCTGCTCAAGCTCCTCATCTGCAAGTGCTCCATCACGAAGACCGCCCCACCTGCCGGCAGGTCCATGACCTTCAGGGGCCGAGGTGCCCGCACCAGGCCCGTGCTGCGGAGGGCCTCCAGGCTTGCCATCTCTCCCTCAAACATCTGCCGAGCCTGTGTCCAGAATGTCCAAAACACCACCCTGAGCCACTTCAGCAACACAAGCTCCAGCCAGCAGGGCCCCTGCCAGTCAGGCTGAGGGACTGTGGACACCAGACAGAGCCACAGTGTGGGGATCAGAAGCGCTGGCCTCCCGCGACTGAAAACCAGCAAGTCATCCACCCTCAGCAGGCAGGCTGCACAGAAGCCGCTCCAGGTAGGAAGGAGCCTTGGGTGGGCAGGATGCTGCCCCCACAGCCAGCCCTTGCTGTAGGAGTGAGACACAGGCCGTGAGGTGCGGGAACGGGGTGCAGGGCAGTGTGAGCCCACTAGGCCTTGCACTGGCCTGGGTCCTCTTAGCAGGGGGCAGCTGTGGGCAACCACAGCAAAGAGGGCACGGTGGAGGTGAGGCCCGGGGGGGGGGTGCTGGGAGGGCAGCTAGGACTGGAGAGGGGGAAGGAGGCATACACCCAGCTTGCTCCCAAAGCCTCTGCTGGCCCCGGGGGTCTTTCTGCCTCTAGAACACGCTTATAAATATCCCACTTTGACATTAGGTGAGCTCTCTCCTACGGACACTACAGCTCAGGGGAAAGCGTGTGCTTGTGAATGAGGTTGTGAATACTTCTGCCTGCACAATTTCAGGTTTAAAGCAAACCTTGTGGATGAGACCAAAACACCCATCGTCATGCAGGAGGAAGCCCACCCTTTTATTCAAAGTCCCCAGGAGACAACTGGGCATGGGCCCTCAAGGTGCCAACCTGGCCCCTGACTCCTGAGACAGAGGCCAGGCATTCCTGGGTGGCAGGGCATCCACACACCCCAGTCAACACCCAGGGGGAGCCCCAAACGGCAGGGCAGAGAACATCAGGGACACAGCCTGCTTTTATCCCAGGCCCTCACTGACACCCTCTCTGGAGCATGGTCTAAGCAACAGCTGTGGGGGCCGAGAGTCCTGCGGGAAGGGCTCTCACCTGCAGGGAGTCTTGCTCCCTGTGCCAACTGTGCTGGGCATTCCCAGGCGTGGAGCTGCCAGGGCACTGGGAGAAACAGCTTCAAGACTCCGACAGCCTGGGACCACTGCCCACCGGGAGCACAGGGCCTCCTGCGGCTAACTTTCTCCATGGTCACTAAGTTACTCAGGCCCTCACTAAGTTGCTGAGGCTGGCTCTGAACTCACCATCCTCCTGACTCAGCCTCCAGAGTCCCTGGGATGACAGGTGTGGGCCACTGCGGGCCAGAAACACTCTAAGCAGACCACAGACACTCACGTCTATTCAAACACAGCACGACCTGTGAGGAGCCCCTGGAGTCCTGCCCCCTCTCACCCACCGGGGAGGGCGCAGGCCTGAGGCCAGTCAGGGCCAGAGGGTCCTGGGCTTGAGCCTGCCTCCCCGTGCTCCCTGGGTACACAGACCAGCCCCAGGGCCACGGAGAGGAAGGAAGGCGACGTGCAGCAGACACCTGGAGCAGCAGGAGGAAGCCTGCCGGGCCACCCCGCGGGCGCCAGCCCCAAGGCCGCAGCCTGACGGGCAGGCCCGGCTCCGGAGCCGCTCCGAGCCCGCCCGCCCGGCCCCGGGCACTGCGCACCTGCGGCCTGCGGTTGACCTTCACGAACACCCGGCCCGCGTCCGTCTCGTAGGCGCGGCCCTCGCTGATGCAGCCCGCGCCCGGGCTCCCGAAGGCCCGCAGGGTGGCCGTGCGCAGCTCGGCGCGCAGCAGCTGCTCCATGGGCCCCGGGCCTGCGACGCCCAGATGGCGGGGCCGGGCGGGGGACGCGGGGTCAGGCGGGGGACAGGCGGGGGCCGCGGGAACGCGAGGCGCGGCCGCGCAGCACCGCCGCGCAGCACCGCCGCGCAGCACCGCCGCAGCTGGACCCGGAGCGAGGCGCGGCCGCGGCTCGGAGCTGCCCCTCGGTGCGCGCCCGCGCTGCGCGCTCCCGCCGTGCCCAGCAGCCTCAGGGGGAGACCGCCACCCGCCAGCGCTCCCAGAGCGGCCGAGGGGAGGGGCCAGCGGGTACCCTGGGCTGCACCCACCCCAGACGGGCCCCAGCTCCGCCCACCCCAGCGGAGGGGGACCCCAGCCCTGGTCCTGGCTGCTCCGGAAAGAATGGGCGTAAAGGAGGGTCCTCCCCTTTTGTGGGCATGCGGGCACACCCTGGGGCAGAGCTCCCTTCCATCCAGGGAGCGTGGACAGACCGGACACCTGGGGTCCCTCGAAGGCAGGTCACAGCCCTGGCTGGGGGCAGACAGGCAGACGTCTCAGTGTCTTATCCAGACCCCCTGGCACTCTTACTGACCTGGGCTCTGCCCCTCAGGGATGGGCTGCTCTGTGGGCTGTTACAGCAGTGACCCCTCAGGGCAACTCCTGACCAGAGACACCCATTCTAGGAAGGGAGCCTGCAAAGACCCCCACACCCCCAGAACACTCATAGGCTGGCATGCGCACCTGTGCACAGTGGGGCCTTGGCAGTGTAAGGTGGGATTCAGCACCGGGTCAGGGGCTGGATCGCCATCCCTCCTGACCTCCTTACCCTCAGCCCTCCTCCACCCAGTGCAGACTTCCTAACCCACCCTGTGTTTCTGTTATCAGGCAAGGAAACCTGGGTGCTGCTTGCTCACTTGGCAGGCTGAGGAGTGTGGCTTGAAGGGTTTGGCACCAGCCTGGGCACGTAGTGAGTGTCTCACAGAGGAAAAAATAAATAAGGAAATAAATGAATGAAAAAAGAAAAGGACCTAAGAAGAGAGATTTGGAGCTAATAAAACACTGGCTGAGCTTTCGTCATGCGCTGCGCTAGGGCCCAGGGCAAATGTCAGCCAACTGTTCTGTGAAGGGTCCTGCCATTAGCTCCCACCTTTCAGATGAGGAAACAGAGGCAGAGCCTGAGTAGCTTGCCAAGCGTCCCGGTGCTGGGCGGTGGCAGAGGGGAAGCGAGTGCACCTCTTTCCTGCTCAGGCCCCCTCAACAGTGATCTCAGAAGGTCCCCAGTGCAGCCAGGACTTTGCATTCACAGGAAGCCCACCCCCACCCCGCTGTCCAGCTCCCTCCTGGCCTCCAGCTGCACCCTGCAGCAGATATCCACCAGGTTAGACACACCTGCTCTGAGGCAAAGCACATGGTCAGATCAACACCTGCATGAGGTTTTCATCAAGAAATCTGACCTCCTGGAGCCCCAGTGGTTGAGAGCAGCCCCAGGGGGGTACTGTGAGAGCTGAATGTCCTGAAGTCCTGCTGCCACCTCCCATCCAAAACTGAGACTGGAGCTGGGCACAGTGGCGCAAGCCTGTAACCCCAGCACTTAGGGAGGCTGAGACAGGAGGATCACGAGTTCAAAGCCAGCCTCAGCAACAGCGAGGTGCTAAGCAACTCAGTGAGACCCTGTCTCTACATAAAACAGAAAATAGGGCTGGGATGTGGCTCAGTGGTCCAGTGTCCCTGAGTTCAATCTCCAGTACCAAAAACAAGCAGACGTTTTAGGAGAAATTGCCATAAATGGCAGTTTAAAAACCTACACCATCACAGAATCCAGGACGCCACAACACTCTGAGCAACTCAGCACACCCGGAGGCGTCCTCCCCACACCCACTTGTGGCCTGTCCTGGAGGCAGCACTGCCACACTGCCCACTGAGCAAAGGCAACCTCCTCTGGAGGGCCCAGGTGTCCTTCCTGCTCATGGCTGGGGACGCTCCGGGCTCGCTGTCTGACACAGGATGATGTCCAAGCGGCAAGCATCATGGACACCCAGAGGCGCCTGCGCAGCCACCAAGGGGATGCTCCCGGGGGAGGGGTCCGGGCATCATCCTGCTCAGGCACCACTGTCTCTGGATATAGTCATCAGCTTCGCCAGGCTCAGAGTAATCAAGCTGAGTCTTGGCAAATCATGTTCTAGGGGGGCTGGGATTATGGCGCAGTGGTAGCGTGCTCGCCTAGCACGCATAAGGCACTGGGTTCAATCCTCAGCACCACATAAAAATAAAATAAAGATATTCTGTCACCTACAACTAAAAAATAAACATTTAAAAAAAAATGATGTTCTAGGAATTACCAGGTTAGAAACGGACCTCCATGAGTGCCTCAGGGTCACAGTCCTCTCTCCCTTCCAGGAGAACTGCAACTCAAGAGGCACCAATTCTGTTTCTGCATTCTGCAAGGGACCCTGACCAATACCCCTGCTCCCGGCCACTCTGGTTCAATGATGCCACTGGTGTCCCCATAAAAATGACTTCTTTCATGCCACATCAGGGCTGAGGCGGCTGCCAGCAGCTGCTCCCCTGAACCAACCCCACGGTTATCTTCGTCCTATTTCCCAAACCTTGCACTGGAGAACAGTGGCCAGGTCACCACTAGATGCCGTCACAGCTCTCAGGCTGCTCCTTCTCTTATCAAGCTCTCAGCCACGGCAAGGTGCTAGGCAACTCTGTGAGACCCTGTCTCTACATTAAACACAAAACAGGGCTGGGATGTGGCTCACTGGTCAAGTGTCCCCGAGTTCAATCCCCCAGTGCCAAAGAAAAAAAGAAAGAAATGACAGGTGTACCCACTTATGGTAAAGCACAGTGCAAACCACCAAGACAGGCCGCACCCCGCGGTGGGAGTGCACAGTGCACCACGGAGGCCACCGGAGCTCACTCAGACCTTCAGGCAAGGGTTTATTAATGTCAATGACATTCATGAAATCCCTCATCACTATGATACTGAAGGGGAAAAATATTAGCTCAATGCTCACTTTATAAGTTCAGCAAAAAATGACAACTCGGCAAGACTGCAGAAAATGACAGAGATGGGCGATGACAGGAGGGAGGGGGTGAAGACTCCTGAATTTACGCACTTGCCCCTAAGGCTGGCAGCTTGGTCCCTCCCAGAACCAGTTCCCAGACCTGCTCAGCCTGCAGCAAGGTCCAGAGGAAATGCACAAAGAAAAGGGAATGTGCTTTATTTGGGAACTGAGTGTCACTCTAAGTTCCTAGCAAGCTGGCTTCCTGTGTGGGCTCAGGTCTTCCCACCAGGAAGCATCACCAGCTCAGGTGTTCCTGGACACGAAAGTGGGGAGCAGATGGGCGGATACACTGGTTCTGTCCCTGCCTGCTCATGTGGTCGTGTGTGGTTCCTCGCCTTTGGCCCAGCACCCTCAGGCTTCAGAGGTCCCTGTTCTGGTCACTGGTGTGGCCTCATCAGTCATGCCTGGCCAAGTACAGCACTGCACAAGGCTCAGACACAGCAACATGGAAAACAGGAAGCTGCACGATAAGGGGCCACGGGAAAGAAGTGGTTCCTCAGCAGGAAAGCAGCTCACTTGACCAGATTCCGCATGATGTTCAGGGAGGACCCTCTGTACCCTGATCCAAAGTGGTTCCAGTGGTTCAGGTAGTGAAAGAGCTGGTACAACTGCAGGCGCTGCTCGAATCCAGGGGCCTTGGGGATCTTGCTGTGGTAGGCAGAGTAAAAGGAGCCACTGAAGCCCCCAAACATGCCGGCTATCGCCAGCTCATACTCTGAGTGGCCATAGAAAGAAGCTGGGTCGAAAATGATGGGCCCAGAGGAGTCTTCTGCTACGTTCCCTCCCCAGAGGTCTCCGTGGAGCAGGGCAGGGACAATCTCCAGGTTGTGGAACAGGGCAGGGATCTTCCGCTGCAGGGAGAGAGAGCCTCAGTTGGTGCAGATGTTTCCCTGAGGACTGCTGCACGTCCCCCACAGCAGCACCACTCAGCAGCGCTTGGCTTCAGGGGACGGCCAGGATGCACACAGGCACCCGCTTCCTGTGCAGAACCAGGCTCGGGGGCTGCGCCTGCCTTGGCGACGGAGCCAAGCGGGACATGCTGCTGTGCAGCAAGGGCCTGCTCACCTGCAGAGCAGACCAGAGCTCCAGTGCCTCCCGGTCCCCGGACTCCTTCTCCACCATGTCCATCTGGGGCTGAAGGCGCTGCTGGGCATAGAACATGGCCCAGTCCTTCTGCCAGTCGTTCACCTGCACGATGAAGGCAAAGGAGGAGGCAGAGTCCTTGGAAAACGCCACAGATGGAGGCTCAGAGCCCAGAGGCACCCACCGTGCAAGGGGCTGCCACAGGGCAGTGTGGAGGGGCACCACCTGGGGCTGAGGAGCTAGGGGGTCAGGCAGCGTGCGGCCAGAAAGGCTGAGGCCAGGTCCTCTCCCAGGAGCAGCGGACGCAGGGAATGCGAGAGGGTCCCCTCTGCAGCCTTCCTCGACTACAGGGCACCGGACATTTTCTCTTGATTGCAGTTACTCTTGACAGAGGCCAGAGCCAGCCGGCCCTGCTTGGTCCCAGGGCTTGTTTCTCACCATCTGCCCAGCCACAGAGGACCCCTCTCCAGAGAGTGGTGATGAGAAGTCATGTGGAGGCCTGACCAGGAAGGGGACCCCAAGAGAGGATGTCCAAGCACAGGCGCTTGCCACTGGGAGGGCAGAGAGACAGACACACAGCAGTACAGCCCCACCCTAAGCAGGGCACGCAGGTGGGCATGTGCGTCTGGGACACAGGCACACAGAAGCACTGAGCACAGGTGTTCGGAGAGCTAAGGCACGGGAGGAAGGGGCAGAGCCAGCTAACGCACACCCTGTAACTGCAGTGCCAGGAAGCACCACTGGAGGCCCTGAGGTAGGTATCCAGACAGCTCCCTGGGACATTTCGAAGCCAGCAGCCCACCAGGAAACCCCGGGAAGTTCCCAGCTTCCTCATGCCCTCTCCTGAGGAGCCATGCCGCCTGCTCTGAAGCAGAGCTGCCATCCTTCCTGCCCACATCTGCTGGGCGTCAGGAGAACACCCCAGGCTGAAAGCGCCAGGGGTCAATCTTACACACAACACTGAGGGACAGGCCGGGCACGGTGGCCATGCCTGTCATCCCAGCACTTAGGGAGGCTGAGACAGGAGAACCGCGAGTTCAAAGCCAGCCTCAGCAACGGCGAGGTGCTAAGCAACTCAGTGAGACCTTGTCTCTACATAAAACACAAAATAGGGCTGGGGATGTGGCTCAGTGGTCGAGTGCCCCTGAGTTCAATCCCCAGCAACCCCCCCCCCAAAAAGTGGGAAAGGCTGGGGATGTAGCTTAGAAGAACAACCCTAGGTTCAATCTCCAGTACCACAAAACAAAACAAAACAAAACACTGAGGGGCAGAGTCCCTTGCCGTTGTGCTGTTTCTGACAGTGGTCCCTGGGCATTCCCAGGAACTGGATCCAGGAACCTCACAGGAGATCCTTACATAGAATGGTCCAGTGTCTGCCCACCCCAGGCACACACCCTCCACGTCCTTTAAATCATCTCCAGAGTACTGTACATTACACCATGCGAATCTATAGACGTGGCTGCCATACTGCATTACCTAGGGAAAAGTGACAAAAACCTGTACACATTTAGTACAGGCACAGGTTTTTTTGAACATTTCCATCTACAGTTGGTTGGACACATGGGTGCAGAACCTGTGGATATGGATGGTTGAATATACATTTAAAATAAAACATTTTGTGATTTTTCTCATTTTCGCACAGTTGGATCAGCACCCTAACCTACTGGTCCTTCTCTGCTTCTCTGTGCCTACCCAGCATGCAAGGTGGATGAACCCATATCAACGTCCTAGAATCCAGCAGAGAAAACAGGGCACGAAGCCTTGCAAACCTCACAAGAAAGGGAGAAGGTGCTTCCCCACTGTGCCTGATCTGACTGCTGCTCACCTGGGGGAGGTATCCACAGCACGTCACCACGTCAAACCCAAACTGGTCCACGAAAGGCCGTTCCGCCTGCCCACCTCCTTTCCCTTGCAAAAAAAGGAAAGATGACTGGTCAGCTCCCTTGCTCCAAGAGACCACAGGCTCTGTTCCAAGCTGACCTGTGAGTGACCTCAGGAGGCCCTTCCCCCTTATGTCCTCACCTAATAATCAAGGGCCTTGTGCCTGCCAACCCTCAGGCCACTCAGAACAGACCGTTTCCACAGATTTAATATCCAAGGACACAGACTGTCGCAGAAGCTGTACCAGAGGACACATGGGAAAGGGGACAACAGAATCCAAACCAAGGGGAGAAAGGACAATGCTCCTTAGAGAGGAAAACTCCACCTCACAATCCCTCAGGAGAGGATATTTTTAGTGGCAACATAGTCCATTTTTGACAAACTACTGTGCTTTAAAATGGCCTCAACCCTGTGCAGCTCCCTAAATTCAAAGAAAATCCCAATGGGCTGAACTGTGTAGCTTAAGAGGCACAGGAAACACAGTCTCCCAGGGCTTGTCAGTAGACGCTGGGAGGCAGGCTGAGGGGACCCATCAGGGGCACCCACACAGTATGTTGTGGGTCATCCGCTTTCTGCCACCTACTGCCTAGCAGAGCCAGGACATGCCAAATCAAGGACTATGAACAGTCACAAATTGAAAATACTGCAGAGTCCCCCCGGTGCTAACACGGCACTAAGCTCCAGATAGGTCAATCGTAAGCGTCCTCACTCCAACACTCAGGAGTGAGTGCTTGGAAGAAAAGACTTGGTGCCTGTAGGACCCGCTCAGCACAGAAGGCAGAGACTGCGAGTCCATCTGCAGGGAGGAAGGGGTAAGGTCCAGCCAGCACTCGCTGTCCTCGGTGACCACGTGACACAGCACACCAGGTACGCTCATGGTGTTCAAGCACATGTAGCCTCAGGGCTACACCCTCGGCTATGGCGTCAGCTCAGGCCACAGCACAGCCTGTCCCCATGCCCGTGGGGGCTGAATGTGCTCCTCAGGCCCCCAGCCTTACCCACTGTGCCAGCCTCCTTCAGGAGCGTCTCCCCAAGCTTCTTGTTATCAAGGTGTAAATCTGCAAGCTGGGCTCCAAGCTTCGCAGCATGACTGTGAAACCAAAAGGCAGTAACTAAACAGGAGACACACCTGTCCCAAAGGCCGAGGGCACACGAAGCAGATCAAACGTGAGGATGGAAAGTCCATTTCTGTCAAAGCCTGGGGAGGTGAAGGGCTGTGACGATCTCTCCCAGCCTCATCTGACATCGCCCCGGGTTCACTGCCAGCACTTCACTTTGAGAGTCCTCTCTAGCCTCTGTCTTTCCAAGAAAGTATCTACCGCTTGTACTGCAGGAACCATCATGTGTGGACCATGGGTTCTTTTTTTTTGGTACTGGGGATTGAACTCAGGGGCACTCAACCACTGAACCACATCCCCAGCCCTATTCTGTGTTTTACGTAGAGACAGGGTCTCACTGAGTTGCTTAGCGCCTCACTGTTGCTGAGGCTGGCTCTGAACTCGCGATTCTCCTGTCTCAGCCTCCCTAAGTGCTAGGATTACAGGCACGCACCACCATGCCCGGCTGGATCATGGGTTCTTTTTTTTTTTTTTAATCAGGGATTGAACTCAGGCTATTCGAGCACTGAGTCACATCCCAGCCCTATTTTGTTTTGTTTTTTTTTATTTAGAGACAGGGTCTCACTGAGTTGCTTAGCGCCGCGCCATTGCTAAGGCTGGCTTTGAACTCGGTGATTCTCCTGTCTCAGTCTCCCAAAGTGCTGGGATTACAAGCATGAGCCATCACGCCCGGCTTGGACCATGGGTTCTTTATGTCACACTCCTTAGAACAGTGGCCCCAAGTACAAGCTATAGGGTGAAAGGAAGCAAAGCCTTTCCTTTCCTTTTTTTTTTGGCGAAGGGGGCACTGGCGCTGGGGATTGAATGCAGGGGTGCTCTACCACTGACTATATCCCCAGCCCTTTTTATTTTTTATTTAGGAACAAGGTCTCACTGAGTTGCTTAGGACTTGCTAAGTTGCCAAGGCTGACCTCAAACTTGGAAACCTCCTGCCTCAGCATCCTGAGTGGCGGGGAATAGAGGTGTGCACCACCAAGCCTAGCTCAAGCCTCTGCTTTTAAGGAGAGGGGATGGTGTCAAGACAGACCTGCTTAAATACCGCATGTCCAAATGCTCCATCACCAGCACACTCCCACCTCCAGGGGCATCGAGCACCTTGATGGGCTTGGGCACTTTCACAGTGTCTGTTTTCAGAATGGCAGTTAAACTTGACATCTCACCTTCAAACATTCTTCTGGCCTGTCAGAAAGACAGTGGAGGATGGGAAAAGGAGAGAAAAGACGAAGAGCAAGGGTACCCTGGAAAGGTTCACGTAGACAGGTTTTCTTCTGGCATTCCAAATGCAAGCCACGGCTATACTGGACCAAGGACTGCAGACATGGATGGTTTTTCCAAAGCCGCTTCTCAGCAGTGCTATGAATACTCAAGTTGTACAGGAAAGAAAGGACTTGAATTTTCCAGTACTGGACCACAGGTTCATGCTGTGGCTGAACCCAAAAGCATCCAAGAGAAGAAAACGGAAGGCCAGTCCTCCCGCTGAGCACCCACACAGAGCTGTGCTGTGTACACGGGTCCCTCCAGCATCCTCAGACAGGATCTCCACCACAGTCCTGCTCCACAGAGAGGACGCAGGCTCAGCTGGCCCTTCCCAGGCAGGTGGTCAGGAGCCTGGGGCACCTTCACCTGTGGACCACCAGGTTCCATGCCGCCTGCTGCCAGGCCCTGGAAACCCGTCATCTTGACCATTTCCATCCCAGCCCTGGACCACAGGGACCGCCCTCCACAGGGTCTCCCTGCGTACAACATGGCAATTATTCCCTTTCGAGGCAAACCTGACCCTAGAGGCACCCAGCTGCACCCTCCTGGCCTCCTGCCCACGTGCACCACATGCTCCTCGTGGCCCTGCATTTGGGTCTTCCTTTAGCTCCTTGCCTTCTGCAGCTTCAAAGCCCCACATGTAATGCCACTTGGTGCAGCAGGCTGTTCCCCCTCATGCCACATCAGTTTCTTCCTAGTTGTCCTTCAGATTCCAACTTGACATCTATTTCAGTTGGCCAAAGAAATTTTCCCTAATTTCTCATTCTAGATAATTCCTCCTCTTTAAAATACTCTTCTTTTTATTTTAAAATAAAAAGACAGTGTCTCACTAAGTTGCTGAGGTTGGCCTCAACCTTGCAACCCTCCTGCCTCAAGTAGCTGGATTATAGGCATGGCCACTGCACCCACCCACCCACCTGCCCATATAAGGAAAAATGTCCATTTAAGGAAAAATGTCACTGAAGTATGTACAGGAAGGTGCGTGGTTCATCAGTGCCCAACCCAGTCACCTCCCACAACACAACCAGCGCCCAAAACAAGAGTCCAGATATCTCCATGATCCAGAAATTCCTCTCCCTGAACCCACTGCCACCACCCACCCAACCACCTGAGGCAGCTTCTGCCCGGACTTGCGCCATCACACTTATTTTGCTGCTTGGTCATCCTACAGTCATGTGGTCTCTGGGATCTGGCCTCTTCACCCCACACTGCACTCATCAGGTGGGTACAGCAGCCGCTGGAGTCCACGCTCACTGGGTCCAGGGCTCTGCTGCTGTGGATATCCCCAAACCTGCTCTACTGGTGATGGATGCCAGGCTTCCACAGCAGGGTCACTAGGAACAGTACTCTCATAGTCTGCTTATTCCCACAGCTGCTGACTCCATGGCCTTGGACAAGTTATTTAAGCTTTCTATGCCTCAGTTTTCTTATCTGAAAAGTGGGGTTAGCCGGGCGCAGTGGCACAAGCCTGTAATCCCAGCACTTAGAGAGGCTGAGACAGGAGAATCGCGAGTTCAAAGCCAGCCTCAGCAACGGCGAGGCACTAAGCAACTCAGTGAGACCCTGTCTCTACATAAAACACAAAATAGGGCTGGGGATGTGGCTCAGTGGTCGAGTGCCCTGAGTTGAATCCCCAGCACCCCCCACCCTGCCCCTCCTCCAAAAAAATGCAGGGAGAGATGAAGGAGGGCCTAGGAACCCAGCTAAAGGTCAAAGCTCCTTCACAGAAACATTGTCTTCTACATGCCTAAAGTTCCTAACTAGAGCTAAGAAAATCACTATTTTCATGAGTATATCCAAGGTGGAATCAGGCATCCTGATCTAGGGAACTAGGATGGCAACGGTCCACTTGAGATTGTTTTCAGTGGATCTAGAAAAGATCCAAGGGAGGAGTGTGATTGAAAACCTATTATACACATATGCAAGGGGCAGATAAGAATAATCAAAAGGGGGGCTGGGATTGTGGCTCAGCGGTAGAGCGCTTGCCTCGCGTGCGTGAGGCCCTGGGTTCGATCCTCAGCACCACATACAAAGCAATAAAATAAAGACATTTAAAAAAAAAAAAAAAAAAAAGAATAATCAAAAGGAAAAACAACTGTGACCAAGTCAACTCCAGCAGGGGGCAAGAAAGAAAACAGAACAGAAGCAGGTAGTCTTAAGAGTCTGGAACACTAAGCCGGGCGCGGTGGCTCACGCTTGTAATCCCAGCACTTAGGGAGGCTGAGACAGGAGAATCGCGAGTTCAAAGCCAGCCTCAGCAACGGCGAGGCGCTAAGCAACTCAGTGAGACCCTGTCTCTACATAAAACACAAA
>CM053402.1:324663-340357 GCA_028644305.1 Xerus rutilus
CGAGTTCAAAGCCAGCCTCAGCAACGGCGAGGCGCTAAGCAACTCAGTGAGACCCTGTCTCTACATAAAACACAAAATAGGGCTGGGGAGGTGGCTCAGGGGTTAAGTGTCCCTGAGTTCAATCCCTGGTACCAAAAAAAAAAAAAAAAAAAGAGTCTGGAACTCTGTCTTACTTCCTAGAAGGGAAAGCATAAAGAGGTCACATTTCCAACACAACCAGCAAATATTTATTCAATTGGGAGTACATTTGCATAACACACACTGTATATTCTAGTGCAAGCTAGCAAATTACATGTTGGAACTATCGACCAAAGAACTAGAAAGAAGATTAGCAAAAAGAAAATGGACTTCAATGCAAGTAAAGAAAAACCCAAACAAACAGCAGAACAATGTTTTTTTGTTTGTTTTTTTGGTACCAAGGATTGAACTCTGGGACACTCAGCCACTAAGCTACATCCCCAGCCCTATTTTGTATTTTATTTAGAGCCAGGGTCTCAATGAGTTGCTTAGCACCTTGCTGTTGTTTGAACTCTCAATCCTCCTGTCTCAGCCACTCAAGCCACTGGTATTACAGGTGTGTACCACCACGTCCAACTCAGAACAATGTTTAAAAAGCATCTCTGGGGCTGGGAGTGAGGTTCAGTGGTAAAGCACAAGCCCAAGGGCCTGGGTTCAATACCCTGCACCACCAAATTAATAAATAAAAGCAGCACTAAATGTTTCCATTTTAACCAACGGAAAGCATTCACTTCCCTTGTAATCAACACCAAGTTCTGGATGACTGCAAGTGCCAGGGGAAGTGGGAATTCAGAGACGCGAAGAGCATGGGCACCACATAGAGCAGAACAGACGCACGCTGCAGAACATGAGGGAGGACAGGGCTACACAAGTACCAGTGCTAGGGGCAGACCTATGTAAGAGCATGTAAGAGTGGAGGGCAGGCTAGTCTCTGTAGACGGGGCTGAGGTTGGTGGTGGGAGAACAGAAGCATTTCAGAGTGAGATTATCCCACATCTGCCAGAATGAATTTTTATTTTCTTTTCTGTACTAGGAATGCGACCCAGGGATGCTTTAACCACAGACCCACATCCCCAGCCCTTATTTATTTTTTGTTTTTGCTTAGGGCCTCGCTAAACTACTGAGGCTGGCCTCGAACTTGCAGTTCTTCTGTCTCAGCTTACAGAGTCTCGGGTTACGCCATCATGCCCAGCTCAGAATGCATTCTAAGGAACAGAGAAGAAGCACAGGGTGTGGTCTGTAGGGCCTGGAAGGGTTAAGCACCTTCAGTCCCACTTGAAAAGGCAGGCGAATCCTGCTCACTCCCTCAAGGACGGGGCGACTCGGCTGCAGCTGGCAAACACAGAGCGCCCACCTCGCGGAGCTGGCTGCAGGGAAGGCCATTCCACAGCGCCCTCGAGGAGGCCGGGGGCGCGCGCCTGACAACAGGGCCTTCCGTCTCTGCAAGCTGAAATAAGCTCCAGGCAGACCGCTGCCTGTTCAAAACCCGCGGGCACGCCAGGTCTGCTGAAGACCGCCACAACCACGTGGGGAAGCCTCCGGGGCCGCCTCCAACCGGGACCAAGCCCAGACCCGGCCCGGACCTCAGACCCTGAACCCAGACCCGGCCCCGACCAAACCCTGGACCCGGCCCCGGGCCCGGCCCGACCTAGACCTGGAACCTACCCCAGACCCTGCACTCGCTCCGGGGCGCGAGCACAGCCGGGATCCCCGACCGCGGCCCGAACCCGCGTGCGGCGCGCCCGCCCGCCGGGGCACCCTACCTCCGCCTTAGGGTTCACTTTCACAAACACCCGTCCAATGTCCGTGTCGTAACTCTGGCCCTGGCTAATACACCCGCCTCCGGAGTGGCCCGAGGCCTTGACCGAACCGCAGCCCAGCTCCCGCCGCAGGAGCCCCTCCATGTTCCTCCCGCGCGCCGCCGCCTCACTGATCGCGCGCGACGGCGGCTGGGCGGAGTCGACGCGGGCTCGCGCGGGGATTGGGTGGCGGAAGGCTGGGGGCGGGACAGGGCCGCGAAGAGCCGGGCGAGGATTGGGCGAGAGAAGGGCAGATCTGGAGAAGGCCGGGCGCGCGTGGGCGCACGGGGATTGGGTGAGCGCGCAGGGGGCGGGGCCGGGAGTGCGGGCTCAGGAGGGCGGGCCCAACCCCGGCTCCCACGCCCAACCCCGGCTCCCACTGCCCCGACTCGGTCCGCAGTAAGACGGTCGGAGAGGGTGGAAACGGAGCCGCCTCTGGTCCCGCAGGCATTGCGGCAGCTGCCCAAGTGTGCTAGGCAGGCCGGGCTCTCAAAGGACTGGGGGTCTTGGTCGCTGCCCCATCTCCACCTGCCCTGGACTTTGCTCTGGCCTTGACCTGGCCTTGACCTGGCCTTGACCTTGGCACTGGCTGGACCTCTCCTGTTCTGGGCACTGATGCTGCTCCACCCTGCTGCCCCCTGGGGCCCTCTGTCCCTTTGGCTTGACTTGTCACCAGATGAGTGACAACATGGCCTCCACCAACAGAAACGTCAGAAGCGCCCTGGGAGGTGCTCTTAACTTTGGAGTTGTGTTTTTGTTTCGCAGGTGATTGTCTGAGTAGCATGTGTGTCCAGACCTCAGTTCCTTGAAGGTAGGATAGTCTCTTGCTCCTTGTATTGGTCAGGGCTGTGCAGAGACACCAAACTAACAAGCCATGTGCATAGGTATAAAGAGAGATTTGCTTTGAGAAGCTGTGGAAGTGCATCTGCAGCAGTGACTAGGCAAGCTGGAGACCCAAGGAGTCCAAAGGTCCATAGGTCATCTGCTGGCAGAATTCTTTCCTTCTCAGGAAGCTGAATTCTCTTAAGGCCTTCAAGGGATTAGGTGAGGCCCACCCATGTGAAGGAGGGTAATCTGCTTTACTCATAGTCCATTGACTTAAATATTAATTTCATGAAAAAGAAGACACCTTCACAGAAATACACAGTATGACATTTGACCAAATAACTCAGCACCACTGCACACTCAAGTTGGCACAAAATTGACAACCAGGGATTGGGTTTGGTGGTGCACACCTGTAATCCCACACGCAGGGGTCTGAGGCAGGAGGACAGCAAGCAAATTCAAGTCCAGCATCCGCAAGTTAGTGAGTCCTGGTCTCAAAGGAAAGAGCTGGGGACATAGCTGAGCGGCAGAACACCCTTGTGGGACGGCAGTGACAGCACAATCCCCAGGACTGTGAAAAATAAAAATAAATGCCACCAACACAGTCCCCATTGCTCCCCAGTGCCCAGGATCATGCCCAGGGCCAGTGTGTTGTGGATTTTCAATAGGAATACACTGAAATAAGGACTGAATGAATGGAGCCTCGAAGGTCAAAGGTCGGAGGAATGAGAGCAAATGAAGAAAGTTCTACTTGCAGATTGTTTAACCCACCTTTCTGCTGAAAATGACTAGAAATACTGGTTAAAATAAAGTCAGAGTTGGGCTCAGTGGTGCACACCTGTGATCCCAGCACTTAGGGAGGCTGAGACAGGAGGATCACGAGTTCAAAGCCAGCCTCAGCAAAGGTGAGGCGCTAAGCAACTCAGTGAGACCCTGTCTCTCCATGAAACACAAAATAGGGCTGGGGATGTGGCTCAGTGGTCGAGTGCCCCTGAGTTCAGTCCTAGGCACCAAAAATAAATAAATAAGTAAGTAATAAATAAATAAAGTCAGGAACAGTGGTGGGATGAGACGGACATGGATGCCCTAGGTGCATGCATGACTGCACACGTGCTGCGACTCTACATTGTGCACAACCAGAGAAGTGAAGCTGTGCTGCAGCTGTGCACAATGATCAGAGTGCACTCTGCTGTCATGTGTATCCAATTAGAATGATGAATAGAAAGCAAAAATATAGTTAAGATTGTTAAATTCATTTAAAGGAGTTTAAATACATCTAAAGAACATCATGGAACAGACAAGGTGGCAAGGAAGACCAGCCCCAATTCTGGGTCATGAGACCCCTTTGCCAAGCGAAGGTCAAAAACCACCCTTGCCTTAAGGACAAGAGCTCTCTGCTTACCGAAGGGAGAGCCTGAGGAAGGGTACAGCGCGGCCTGTGAGCATGCAGAGAAAGAACATCTCTTCCCACATCTGGGCCCTCAAGGGCCACCCTCTCAACAAGAAGGTGAAAGACACATATGTGCGGGACATGAAGCGGTCAGAGACGAACTCACCCTTCATCAGCTCCCAGCGTCCCCCCACTTCCACGCCCTCTCTGGGCTGGGCACCCCCATTCCTCTGCAGCCCCTCCCTGCCCAGTCCCTCCTGGTGCCCAGTGCTCCCCACTTCTCCCCAGCACCGCGCGCTCTCCCACTCCGTGCCCTGGCACGGTGCTAGAGCTCCGGGACCCCTCCCTGGCCCTGCCCACACCCCACACCGTGCTGGCCCATGGCCATAGTAAGGGTCCTGCAGGCTTCCCAGGATCTCGCCTTTGCCCACGTCGCTGTCGCCCACAAGCAGGAACTTGAGCAGGAAGTCAGAGCCCCTTGCCTGGCTTCCTAGGGGGCTCACTGCGCACAGGCAGTGGCGGGTCCCAGAGTACTGGGGGCCCAGCTACCGCCACAGCTGCTGGCTGAGCCTGACAGCTGGAGCCCGCCCTCAAAACAACAGGGTGGGGCGTGCCTGCCAGTCTCTGGATCCTCATGCTCAGTGACACCTTCCAGGTGAGTCTCACCTGCCACAGACCAAGGGCCACAAAGCCCCAGGGACCTCACTGCCGCGGAGACTTGGCGTCTAGTGACTGAGTTTTGTGGTACCTCTTCTGGGAGGGCCCCTTGGATGTCTCCAGGCTTCCTTCAGCTACCGGGTCCTCCTCTCCTCTGGCCTCCCCGCCTGTGTCCTTACCACACACTGGCAGCCACCCAGGGACACCAGAAGTGGCCACAGCAGGTGGTTTCTCAGGGAAGCAGAAGAGTGGGTTCTAGTGGGGCAAAAGGGTATTTTTCTTTTTTTGTTTTCTTTTTCTTTCTTTCTTTTTTTTTTTTTTGGGTACCAGGGATTGCACTCAGGGGCACTCGACCACTGAGCCACATTCCCAGCCCTATTTTGTGTTTTATGTAGAGACAGAGTCTCATTGAGTTGCTTAGCGCCTCGCCATTGCTGAGGCTGGCTTTGAACTGGTGATCCTCCTGTCTCATCCTCCCTAAGTGCTGGGATTACAGGCGTGCACCACCCCATCTGGCTGAGAAAGTATATTTTTATTCTTTTTTTTTAAATATTTTTATTAGTTGTAGATGGACACAGTATCTTTATTTTATTTATTTATGTATTTTTATGTGGTGCTGAGGATCGAACCCAGTGCCTCACGCATGCGAGGCAAGCGCTCTACCACTGAGCCACAATTCCAGCCCCTATATTTTTATTCTTAAAAATATTTATTGGAGGGGCTGAGGTTGTGGCTCAGTGGTAGAGCACTTGCCTTGCACTAGGTTTGATCCTCAGTACCACATAAAAATAAATAAAATAAAGACATTGTGTCCATCTACAACTAAAGAATATTTTTTTATATTTTTTTAGTTGTTGATGGATCTTTATTTATTTTATTTATTTATATGTGGTGCTGAGAATTGAACCCAGTGCCTCACGCATGCTAGGCAAGCACTCTACCACTGAGCCACAACCCCAGACCCCTAAAGAATATTTTTTAAAAATGTATTTATTGGAACCAGGCGCCGTGGCACATGCCTGTAATCCCAGTGGCTTGGGAGGCTGGGGCAGAAGAATCACAAGTTCAAAGCCAGCCTCAGCAGTGTAGAAAGACCCTAAACAACTTGGTGAGACCCTGTCTCTAAATGAAAAATGAAAAGGGCTGGGGATGTGGTTCAGTGGTTAAGTGCCCCCAGATTCAATCCCCAGAACCAAGTATATATATTCATTTATTTATTTGACACTGAGGGTGTAGCTTAGTGGTAGAGCTTGGCTAGCATGCACAAGGCCCTGGGTTCTGCTGCTGGCATTTCTTTTATTTCAGAAGAAATATATACTCATGACAAGAAAAGCTTGAAGAGAGAAGGGTGGACACTGCCAGAGTCCCGCTGCAGCCGGGAGACCCCCAGCTCTGCTTCCTGTAAGAGTCCAGCCTGCAGGCGGGAGACCCCCAGCTCTGCTTCCTGTAACAGAGTCCAGCCTGCAGGCGGTCTCACCTCCCATCTCACCCTATCCCCTGTGCTCCTGCTTCAGGTCCCTGGTGTGGATCTTGGGACTCTGCCGCAGACATGGCACCTCACCCTGGTCCCTAGGAAATACACGTGGGCTGAAGCTTCATGTTCAGCATGGGGCCACCAGAGCAAGGGACAGAGATGGGGTGGGCAGAAAGGAGGACCAGCCAAGGACAGGGGCACAGGACCCAGCTAGCCATAGCCCCGCAGAAAACTCGCTGGCCATTGGGCGTGGTGGCACAAGCCTGTAATCCCAGCACTTTCGGAGGCTGAGACAGGAGGATCATGAGTTCAAAGCCAGCCTCAGCAAAGGTGAGGCGCTAAACAACTCAGTGAGACCCTGTCTCTACATAAAACACAAAATAGGGCTGGGATGTGGCTCAGTGGTCGAGTGCCCTGAGTTCAATCCCCAGTACCAAAAAAAAAAAAAAAAAAAGAAAAGAAAACTCACTGGCTGGCCACCAGGTTATGCATGAGCTCCTTGTAAACTGAGAATAGATCATGGGGGCAGAAGGGCAGAGCCCACGCCACAGGGGGAACCTAGCTCTCCTGACTGGTGTCCCCACCCCCTGGGGACTCAAGGACCCAGTCAAGAGTGGGGCTGATGACTTCCTCGTGGGTGGCTGGGTCCCCATGGAGGGATGCAGTGATGCTGAGGGAGGAAGGACGGTTGGAGGCTGCTCCTGGTGTGGAGAGGTGCATGAGGGACACCGGGTAGGCACCCAAGTCTCCGTCTCCCTGTGAACCCCGAGTCTGCACTGGGAACCCTGCTCTCCCCGTGAGTCTGGTGCCCTGCAGTGCTATCCTGAGAGGACCCTGGAGAGGGCCTCTGCAGCCAGCCCTGCTCCTAAGCCTGACCCATCCTTTCACAGGGATCCACCACAAGACTACTGCCATCCTGCTGGACGGCCAGTGGTCCTCGGGTGAAGCTGCAGCTCCAGTGAGTCAGGCGCCCCACCCAAGAGACCTGACGCAAGGTCTCACAGCACTGCAGCCCCAGCCTGGGTCTGAGCCTGAGCGCAGCCTGGGGCAGGCCAAGGGCCTGTCAAGAAAGGGAGCCTCATTGGTGAGAAGACTCTGCACAGGCTAGGCCTTCGGCTTTCCCTTTGTGGGGCTTCAGGGTCATGCCTAAGACAGCCATGTCCCGGGTGCCCCATGCCCAGTTCTGAGTGGCCAGCAGGGTACTAGAGGCAGGAGGGCTTGCTGACCAGTGGGCCTGAGTGCTTCTCCCTCCCCCTGAGCTCTGGAGAGGGTCTCCTCCCTGGACCCTCTGGTGGCCCTGGCTCTGAGGTCCTGGTCACCCCTCCAGCCATGGGGCTGCGTGCTTCCTGCTGCCACCAGTCCCAGGCTATCCCAGGTAAGCCCTCTCCAGGGCGTCCACACCTCTTCCTTTCTAACTGCCCTGCCCACTCCTACGCCCACACCTCTAGCAGCGTGGGGTCCAGGACAGCCAAGGAGCCTCTCTCCACAATGCCCTCGCCGGTCTTCTGAGGTGCCAACCACCCAGGGTTGCTGTCAGCCCCGTCCTCCCCCAGATTCCTGGCCTGTGTGATGGATGCCCCACACCTGAGGGCTGCATGCATCTGCCAGACCCTGAGAGGCCCGCTGACCTCCCAGAGCCGCTCAAGGCTCTCCAGTCTGTTTCTGGCCTGGGCTGTCCATCTTAGTAAATGCCTGCATGCCCCCCAATTGGACCCCAACTGTCTTTGACTTTTTTTTTTTGGTACTGGGGATTGAACTCAGGGGCACTCGACCACTGAGCCACATCCCCAACCCTATTTTGTGTTTTATGTAGAGACAGAGTCTCACTGAGTTGCTTAGCACCTCGCCATTGCTGAGGCTGGCTTTGAACTCACGAGCCTCCTGTCTCAGCCTCCCAAAGTGCTGGGATTACAGGTGTGCGCCACTAGGCTTGGCTTTCTAGTTTGACTTCTTTTTTTTTTTTAATATTTTTTTTAGTTGTTGATGGATTTTTTTTATTCATTTATTATTCATACGTGTTGCTGAGGCTCGAACCCAGTGCCTCATGCATGCTAGGCAAGCGCTCTACCACTGAGCTACAGCCCCAGCCCCATCTAGTTTGACTTTTTAAGTGACAATTAGAAAAGAGAATGAGCCCAGAACACACCTACGTCCAGATGGCCCCAGGAGACATGGGGTGGTTTTGTTGGGGTCCTGGACTGGCTGTGTGATGGACACTGACGACTTTGAGGACTGGGTGATCAGGAAGGAGCACTGGTTCCTACTTAACAGTCTCCAACCTCTTTTCCAGGGTTATGCCAGGGCCAGGAGGACACTGCCCCATCTTCTGCTCCTACTGAGAGATGCACAGGGAACACTCCCCTTGGAGTCTGGAGATGAAGCTGGCTCTGGATGTTGACATCGCAAGTGCCTGCCTGACACCCTTTGATGGCCCGCATACACTTGATGCGAGTCTGAGGCATGTGGTTTTGGTGGGCATGAGCCTCTCAGCGGCAGATGTGCTCATGTGTGTCTGCACACACACGTGTACGTCCTGAGCATACCCAAGCACTCGCTCCATTCAGGCATTGGCCTTGCTCCTCGCAGGCAGTGATTCCTGCTATGTCCCTGCGATCCACTTCCTGGGCAAGGCTCATGGCTGTGAGCACAGGTCCTCAACTCACCTTGATGTTTGCAGGGTTATCAAGGAGCATGTACAATGTCTTTGGAAAGGACGATATAGCTGCCACATTTGGCAGGTACTCAGAAGTATGCACTTTGTGTTAGAATGAGTAGAAGACTGTTTGGTTAGCTGTGTGTCTTGCACTGAAAAGTGGCAGGCTTGGCACCAAGCCTGGGGCTGACCTGGGCAGCTGAGCTGCCTGCAGCTGGGACTCCTTTAGCTCTGTGCCCCCTGCCCCAGGTGTGGCCCTGGTCCAGGACACTGATAACCACTGGTCTTTTGAGGGCATCTATTGATGGATCTGGAGATCGATGAGGTACCACATGGTTCTACATGGGCTTGGGGGATGTCAGGCCAGGGATGGTCCAGGGCCTGGGGACCTGAGCCTAGGGCAGGGGCCTGCATTGCAGGAAGCATGCACAGCCCTGGCTGCGCAGCCCCCCAGTGTTGCCAGAGAACATCCAGCGCCCAGGAATGTGGGTCAGGCCCCAGGTCCCTCCTGTTGCACTCCCTGTTGAGTCAGGCAGGTGGGTGGGCAGTGAGTGGGCTGCTGCTGGCTGGCACCCTGACCAGTCCAACTGTCAGTGGGGACACTAGTGGCCAGTGCCACGCCTCCTTTCTTGGGGTCCCAAGGCTGCCCTAACACATGTGCAGTGCCTGGTGTCCTAAAGCAGCAGATGGGCTGGGGGCACCTAGACACACAGCACCTGCCCAGCTTGGGTGAATGAGGCCCTGGGTCTCTGCCAGCTCTGCAAAGGCAAGACAAAACACAAATAAAAGACAAAACTCACACACTTGTTTTCCCAGTTCTGAGGGCAGAAACCCACCATTTTTTTAAATTTTTTTTTTTAGTTGTAGATGGACACAATGTCTTTATTTCATTGCTCTGTATGTGGTGCTGAGGATCAAACCCAGGGCCTCCTGCACGCGAGGCAAGCGCTCTGCCGCTGAGCTACAATCCCAGCCCCCAGAAACCCACGATTTCAGTGTGGGCAGGGCTGTTCCTTTGAAAAGCTCCTTCCTGCCCTCCTAGCTTCTGGTGGTTGCCGCCAGCCTGGGTGTCCCTTGGCTTGTGGCCGCCCCATTCCAATCCCAGCCACTGACTCCAGGTGGCTTCTCCTCTGTGTCCCAGTGTCTTGCCCTGTCATTAGAGTAGGCTCTGGTCAGCATGCCCTCGTGTTAAGTGGTCACATCAGCAGAGGCCCTACTTCCACACAAAGTCTCATTCCGAGGTCTGGGTGGACATGAATTTACAGGAGAACCTCACTCAGCCCGGCCACTTATGGTGCCATGCACAGCAGAACTCATCCCAGGGACCCGCCGCCTTCACCCTGCACCTCTGTCACACTCCTGGTGTCCCCAAGATCCTGGTGGGCATTGCACCTGGCATTGCCGCTTGAATAAGCGGCTTGTGCCCACTGAGCAGGCTGACGCCTACACAGTACATCTGGGCGGGACCCTCTTTGAGGTCAGCCCCCTGTGCTATTTCAACATCACAGAGTCCTCCACAGAGCCAGCCAGATGGTGCTGGTGCGGTATAGGATGGACCTGCTCTGGAGGCCATGTAAGGGTAGGCCAGGAGGGCCACTCCAGGTCACTGTGCCCCCTGGACTCAGCTCCAGCCCACTGCATCAGTTCTCAAACAGGAAATGTACTTAGACAGAAATGGTCATCACGGCTTTGGATGAAGGTGCAGGTGAGGAATCACTGGAGCTGGTACCTGGCAAGGTGGAAGCACGGCTGTCAGCATGAGCACCACACTACAGTGTCCCCAGATCCGCAGGGGAGGGAGGCCAGGTAAGGCCACCCCACTGGCCAGACCCAGGCAGGGACAGCACAAACAGCTGGTCTCCTTCCTTCCCAAATGCTGAGCTGGCAAGACCTCTGCTGCCGGGCTGTGGTGTCCTGCCCGCTGGTACACCTGGTGGACAAGCTCCTGCTGCCCTTGGCCTTGAGGGGCCATCCCAAGTCCTTCTCCATGGCCAGTGGCCTCAATACCAAGATGATGCGCTGCTGCTCCCACTCTCACCACCACTGCACCCCCAAGAGGCACAGCCTCCACAAAGAGGGTGCCTGTCTCCCCAGAGCCCTCCCGGCAGGGGCAGCAGCAACAGCTGCAGGGTCCCTAGGAAAGACACCAGTGAGAAACATGGAAGAGCCGGTCCAGACGCCTGCACTGCGCGGGACGGACGCCCACTGTGGACCAGGAAGCACACTGCCAGCCCTCAGGGACCAAGGCCTTCCAGGCAGCACCAACTCTGCCTTCCTGCTGGGCCGCACGGGCTCTCGCCTCAGACCTGGAAAGGGGAAAGGGCCGCCGCTGCACTCTGGTGCCACGAAACCTGCCTGTTGCTTTTGCCACGACTGCAGTGCAACTTTTTCCTTAAAATAACTGCTGTGATGAGATACGGGTGGTGAGAGTGTGCCCCCGGGCCCTGGGTAGCCCTGCGATGGTGAGATGACCTGGCGTCACCAAGGGCAAGAGGGACCCAGGTGCGGTGGCGCACGCCTGTAATCCCAGCACTTTGGGAGGCTGAGACAGGAGAATCGCGAGTTCAAAGCCAGCCTCAGCAATGGCGAGGCGCTAAGCAACTCAGTGAGACCCTGTCTCTACATAAAACACAAAATAGGGCTGGGGATGTGGCTCAGTGGTCGAGTGCCCTGAGTTCAATCCTTGGCACCAAAAAACAAACAAACAAACAAACAAACACGGGAAGGGAAACAGAAGGGCTGCAAACCGATGGTAGGCATCCGCCCACCTGAGCACCCTGGAGAGGTGCCACTATGCCTCCCGGCCAGCTCAGAACTGCCACTGGTCTTCCCCAAGACAAAATCCTTACCTAAGGCCACACTAGCCAGGCAAAGGCCTCTGGCCCGGCCCTTCTCCTGGTCTCTCTGTGCAGCTGGAGGTTAGAATGAGGGCTAACTGGAGAGTGTAAGATGGGACGCCCCGGTGTCCTGGTCCTCTGACCTGTGGAGCGTTCACAGCTAAGGGTCAGTTCAGTAGCAACACCTTTACTTAGAGACACGGAGCACACACACCCAGCCCCTGAAGACTGGCAGCTGGGGGATGTCCTGCCACTTGGGCAAGACGAGGGTGACAGAGGTCCACAGGAAGGCAGGTGAGTGACCGTGGACAAAGGTGAACATTGAGGAGACAATTCCTCCTCGAGGAGTGGCCAGCCTGGGAGCACATCCTGCTGGGGACCTGCATCCTTGCTGTGCCTGGTGGAGAGGGAGTGCCAAGCTCACCAGCCCAGAGAGGGACCCAGCAGCTCTTCCCCAGGACGAGGAAAGGAGAGGCAGGCGTATGCAGAAGCCGAGTGGGAGGGAGCCCTGCATGGCCTCTCCGCTCAGTTCTGCTTGGGAGGACAGGGGCTGTGCAGAATGGACCCCTCAGGCAAAGTCTCACAATTATTTCTCTCTCCTTCTCTGATTTTCAGTTAAAGATCCCTCCACTCATGTCCCAGGAGGGTAGAACACAGGTCCCCAAGCCCCTGTGACCTGGAGCACATAGGCCACCTGGAGCCCCTAGGGCACAACATGAGGAGGCACCAGAAGCTGCTAGAGGCAGGAAGGGCCCTCCCAAGGACCTCGATTCTGGATTTCTGCCCTTCTGGCCTCCTCCAGAACTGTGAGAAAACAGGTATCTGGGTTTGTTTTGTTTTTTTTTGTACTGGGGATTGAGCCCAGGGCACCTACCACTGAGCTACATCCAGCCCTTTTTTAATGTTTTATTTTGAGACAGGGTCTCACTAAGTTGTTGAGGCTGGAATGGAACTTGTAATCCTCCTGCCTCAGCCTCCCCAGCCGCTGGGAATACAGCAGTGCACCATCATGCCTGGTCAGGCATCTGTCATGTCAAGCCCATGGTATGGGGCAGTTTGTCCTGGTGGCCCCAAGGAATGGATACAACAAGCAAATGCGTTGTACCCACAGCAGGGAATGCTATAGAGGACCCAGCAGCATTTCCATGAGACGAAAATAAGTGCTAACATGGGTCACAGTAAGGAGGGGTAGAAGTAGGTGCTGGGCACACAGACAGTGCAATGGAAGCATAGGTCGAACCCTGGGGAGAGGGCATCTTTCGTCATTTTTTGCCGAGGCTTTCTGCTGACAAGTTTCATCCAGAGTGAGTGCCTTGTGCTCCAGGTGTGCAGTTGGCTGCTTCCAAACTTTCAGATTCAGGATCTGCTCGCATGATCCCATCTTTGATTGCCTCAGGGTACCTTCCTGACAGGTCTGCTACCTTGAAGAGGAACTGTTCTGGGGCGGGGAGCAATTACAGCACGATGATATTTCTCTGAAAACAGCGGAGCCGCTGGGATCTCCCTGTGCTGGAGGACAGCAAGGCAGGCCGCAGGCCACGAAGAGCTGCAAAGAGCTCCTCTCTGGGGAGAGGGTGCACCTGTCCCAGGAAAGGCCACCAGGAAGGACCAGCAGTCACTTGACAGAGACCACTGAGATCCTGCTCCTCTCCTCCCTCCTTCTGCAGCTCCCTCCTCCCTCTTTTCCTCCCACACTGAGATGCCTCCTCTCCCTACTTCCCTCCTACATAGAAAATCCTGAATTGTCTTTTGGTTTTTTAAAATATTTTTTAGTTGTAAATGGACACAATATGTTTTTTTTGTGGGGTGTACTGGGGATTGAACTCAGGGGCACTTGACCACTGAGCTACATCCCCAGCCCTGTTTTGTGTTTTATGTAGAGACAGGGTCTCACTGAGTTGCTTAGTGCCTCACCATTGCTGAGGCTGGCTTTGAACTCACGATTCTCCTGTCTCAGCCTCCCTAAGTGCTGGGATTACAGGCGTGTGCCACTGCGCCTGGCTAATACTTGTATTTTCATGTGGTGCTGAGGATCGAACTCAGTGCCTTGCATGTGCTAGGCGAGTGCTCCCCCACTGAGCCACCACCCAGCCCTGACTTTTAGCTTCCACCTGTGTGATGCATGGTGATCTCTCTGTCTCAAGGTCCTTCCACCACACAGAGCAGCTCCTCCTCAGGCCTGCATGGTGGGACACAGAGGCCCTTCTCCTCCTGCTGTCTCCTCTTGCCCTCTGAGAAGAGGAGAAGTGACTGCATCGCATCCCCTTCCTACCACTCCGCTGCCCTGGTTTACTGTGGTGAGGTCTCGTGGGGCCTCCCTGAGGAGCAGTGGCTCTGTGCGTGTGGCATCACACCATGTCATGCTGCTGCCGCGGGAGCTCTGCACTCAGCGTTCCTGCACGGTACCTGACGTGTTTGTTCTCTGCTTCACATTTTCCCATGGCTCTGCAGGTGAGCGCTGCCTCTCTACCACTGTATGGAGGAGCACTTGGATGTCCCCACGCCTGGCTTCTCTATGTCCTTACACAGGCGGCTCAATTCCCCTGACTGCATGAAACTCCTCAGCATTTGTTTTCTTCCCTTTTATAATCTCTTCAGGTGTCCTGACCTTGACACCTGCAGGCCACATTGACTTGAGCAAATGGAGAATTTGGAAAGAATTCTGTGATGAATTGCCTTCTTGGTTTCTATGCTGATAAATTAGATGGTGCTTCATTCTTACAAACAGGAAGTTCTCCTTTAGTATAAAATACATGTGTTTCCGCTCTCCCTCCTTCCTGGCTGACACCCAGTCTGAGCCAGCCAGGCAGGAAAGGTGCTTTCGGCTCCTCTTGAGGTGTCACTGGCTGGAGCCACGCCCACTTGCACAAAGGTGGGCGGCCTAATCTGGAGGCTGTTTCCAAGGACTGCTGTAAAAAAGTGCGGTTGAACAGCTCCAATCTGAAAATGGACTCCCAACATCTCCAGAGTCTGAAACTTTCCAAGCATGATATATATGATGCCACATGGGAACGATTCCTCACCTGACCTCATGTGACAGGGCCCACGGTGGTGCACGCCTGTAATCCCGGCACTTAAGGAGGATGAGACAGGAGACTCGCGAGTTCAAAGCCAGCCTCAGCAAGGGCGAGGCGCTAAGCAACTCAGTGAGACCCTGTCTCTACATAAAACACAAAATAGGGCTGAGATGTGGCTCAGTGGTCGAGGGCCTCGAGTTCAATTTCCAGTACTAGGGAAAAAAAATCACATTCAAAGAGTCTGGTGGATGTATCCTTTGTGGCCACCACTCAACCAACTACAGGGGGCAGGGAGCTTTGAGCTTCCTCCTCAGGAAACACCTAGCCTTGAGAGTGGACATCCATTGCAGCTTCAGCTGCAGGAGAAAGAAATACTAAGTGCAGAAGGAACAGGTTGAGAAGCGGGTAGAGCACATCTGTGGAAACTCCTCAGAGACCAGGGCCCTGCGGGAAGGGAGCACCGGAGGGAGAGGCGGGGAGAGAGGACGACGGGAGGACTCACCCCGAGGGCGCAGCAGGCGGAGGGCGGAGCAGGGGGACAGGAGGGGACGGCAGGAGCGCGGGGGGCTCGCGCTCGGTTAGCGGAGTCGGTCAGCTCGGTGTCCAGGAGGCCAACAGCTTGTCCTCGAGAGACAGAACTGGAGTGGCCGTATCCCAGGGTCACCTTCCTGTTTGACTCCTGTCCCATCGCGGTTAGATGCGCTTGGCCGTGTCGCTTCTTCCCCTCGCTCGTCTTCGGAACCCGGCCGTTCACCAGCGGGTGGATGCGCTCGGCGCTCCCCGCCCCGCCTGGCCGTGGTTGGACTGCTCGGCGCTCCTTTTCTCTCCAGCCGCAGTTGGACGCACTCCGCGCTCGGCCTGTCTGCGCGCGCGCGCGCGCACGCACGCACGCACGCTGGCACGCTCACCCCTACACCCCTCGCTTCCGGTCGCGGCGGCCTCCGTGCCGCCGGTCAAGGCCGACCCCCGGGCTGCCGAGGGGCATGCGGCGCTGAGGAGCGGCGGACCCTGCGGCGGCGCCATG
>CM053402.1:354476-400843 GCA_028644305.1 Xerus rutilus
CTGGTTATTTCTAGCAAGGTCCCTATTGGAAGGCCCTTCACAACGAAATGCTTGATCAGCTCAAAGACCTTTTCCTTGTGAGCTTTTCCCAGTTGTCAGGATGGGTGAGCGTGTCAGGGGTGACTCCTGCCCTGGGCGAGGAGTGGGTGAGACCGTCTCTCAGGCCAGCCTCTGCCAGGTGGAGGGGCCTGCTCAGCAGCGTGTGGCCCTCCGTTGCTGGCCTCTGCGCCCCATCTGGAGGACTGCGGCCCACGGCCTCTCCCAGTGGGCTGATTCAAAGCCCAACCCTTTCATGCGTGGCACGTTCAGTGTCTGAGTTTAGAACGGTTGGGACAGAAATCACGAGATGCCCGTCTCCCTTCCTGAGGAGGGGTCTGACGCGTGTCTCTTGCAGGATCGTGGTGGTCCTGGACTCCATGATCAAGGTGTTCACGTTCACGCACAATCCCCACCAGCTGCACGTCTTCGAAACCTGCTACAACCCTAAAGGTGAGCGCACGGGGGCGGCGGGCCGTGCTGCTCTGCCCCTCGCACCACCCGCTCTCCTCTGCCCCGGCTCCACGTGCCAGGCGAGTAGAGAGTGGCTCTGTGCCTCAGCTGGGCACGCGCCCTGCAGCCATCCCCGGCCTCCGCCCCGCGGCAGCTTACAGCCAGAGCTGGCTTGTGCCACGTGCTTGGAGTGCTGGCCTCAGCCTGCCTTGCCCTTCCTCTGCACTGGAGGACGTTGGCGCAGACTGGGTCACCCACGGGGACACGTTCACTGCTTCCCCCTCATGCTCACTTTGTCATGGTACGGGATCTTGCTGTGCTCTCGCGGGCAGGTCGAAAGCCCTGGGCTCCCTAGCAGCCTGTGTTTCTGTCCTGTGCCTCTGTTTCCTGAGCTTTCAAGTAAATCTTGGAATTGGTAGCAGCAGTCCTCTGGTCTCGTCCCTATCTGATGAAAAGAGGCTCTGGCTACTCTGGGCAGCAAGGTCCCTCGCAGCTGTCCACATCAGCATGTCTGCTGAGGCTCTGCGGTGCGGCGCTGGCATGTGCTCCTCAGTTGAGGCCAAGGGCTGGTGACATCAGTCCCGGGGCAGGGGCTGGAGCCTCCTGCTGCTGCTCACGCCTCCTCTGTGCCTCTGCTGTGTGCCCTCCTCAGGTGGCCCTGTGCCACCGCGGGCAGGATGCCTCCTTAATGGATGTTGAGCAGGAGTCACGCGGTGGGCGCTGCTGGCCCTGATGCCGTCTGTATGCGTGTGCCTGTGGAAAACCCACGCAGGGCTGCCCTTTCCCCAAGGTTTTGGAAAGTAGGTTTGGCTGTGAGAAGTCAGGCTTTGGCTGGGTGTCAGCTCCTAATGTTTTTTCCTGTCTCCGTTAGGCCTCTGTGTCCTGTGTCCCAACAGTAATAACTCCCTCCTGGCCTTCCCGGGCACCCACACCGGCCACGTGCAGCTTGTGGACCTGGCCAGCACTGAGAAGCCCCCTGTGGACATCCCCGCTCATGAGGGCGTTCTGAGCTGTATCGCCCTCAATCTGCAAGGCACCAGAATCGCAACTGCCTCTGAGAAAGTAAGCGCGCGGTCTCCTGGTTGCCATGTGCTCCTGGAGCTGCAGCCGCTATAGAACCTCCTCTGCAGCTGCCCAGGGGCCCCTTCCTGGGCTGGACACGTCAGGGGATGGGGTTGAGGCTGTGACCTCACACATCCTTTGCTTTATTTTCAATTCTTCACAAACATGTTGAAAAATACAATAAAAATACTTAAACAACAACCCTGCCAGGCATGGTGGCCACCACTAATCCCAGCAACTCTGGAGGCTGAGGCAGAGGGATCGCAAGTTCCAGGCCAGTCTGGGCAATTAGTGAGACCCTATCTTAAAATAAAGAGTCCTGGGGACGCTGCTCAGTAGTAGTTGCATCACCCCCACACAATAAAGGGGCCACACACCCCGTTTCTGACCATTAGGCTTAGCAGGTCGCACCGTCGGTGGTAGAGCCTCCCAGAGCCACTCAGTGTCTGTGCTGAGGCCTGGGCAGCCTAGTGACTCCCCAAGACCCCTTTTCCCACGTGCCTGGGAAGGTATCCTTAATTGAATAGCACTGCTCACGGTTTACGGCGTTGAGTGTGTGATTCCTCAGCTTGCCTGTTGTGAGCAAGTACTTAATTTTTTAACTAATTTAAAATCTAGGCTCTTACACTTCCTTTAGCCTGTTAATTCAGATTTTTTTTTTTTTTTTTTTATTGCTGGAGATTGAACTCAGGGGCACTCGACCACTGAGCCACATCCCCAGCCCTATTTTGTGATTTATATAGAGACAGGATTTCACTGAGTTGCTTAGCACCTCGCCATTGCTGAGGCTGGCTTTGAACTAGGGATTCTCCTGTCTCAGCCTCCCAAAGTGCTGGGATGACAGGCGTGGCCACTGTGGCTTAATTCAGATTTTTTTTAAAATTTTTTTTAGTTGTAGATGGACGCACTATCTTTATTTATTTTATGTGGTGCTGAGGATGCAACCCAGGGCCTCACACATGCGAGGCGAGCGCGCCACCACTGAGCCACAGCCCCAGCCCTTAATTCAGATTTTTTAAAGAGAAGATTGATACCTTTTCCTCCAGTTTTCATTAGGATGCAAACCAGGTTCACTTTAGGAAGCTGGGATCTGTTAACGGCGGGAGCGTGACCCAGTGGCCGTCCATCTGTGGACCAGCCCTGGCCACGTGGCGCGTGCTGCTGCTGCTGCGAGAGGCTGGCTCAGACCGTGGGGCGGGGCGGGCCTGTGGGTCTGCACGTCACTGCAGACTGTCACGTTAGCGCACGTGACTGGGCCCACGGGAACACGGGCCTCCGCGGCACCGCTTCTCGGGGCTCCCCACCCTCTTCTCTGTGTCCTGCGTGTTTTGAAGGCCGAGCCAGTGAGAGTGGGGCATGTGTGCTCTTCCACCTTGCTGTCCAGGCTGCCCTGCAGATCAGTGGCGGGCTGGACCCTGGCACCTTGCTGTGCTTGGAGACAGCTGCCAGCCCCGGGGGTGTGCTTGGCATTCCCAACCTCGCAGTGGTGTGGAGGCTGTGCTGTGTTCTCTTGGGCTTGGCCTGTGGGTAGGATGGCACCCCCCGCGCTGCTGCTCGGCAGGCAGTGGCCTACGACCTGCGGTCGCTTGCGATAATGCACTGCCTGTAACGTGCTTTGCCAGCTGCAGGCGGCGGCCAGCGCTCAGAGCACACGGGACAGCCAGGCCGAGCTGGGAAGACCAGCCGGTTTCCCCCAGGACCGGGCGCTGAGTCCAGGGCTCACCCTTGCTAGGCACGCACTGCACTGCTGAGCCACATCCCCAGCCCTTGGTTGTATCTTTTAAAATTTTGAGACAGGGTGTCGCTGAGTTGCCCACCCTCTGCCATAGCCCCTGAGTGCCACTGCCATGCTGTGTTAAACGTGGTCCTGAGTTCACAGTCACCTGTGAGGGTGTGCCCTCCGTGTGCCCCCGTGCCCCCAGGGGCTCCTGCGTTAGGAGTGTGCCTGAGGCCAGGTCTCTGGTTGTGGTGGAGGCTGACACTCGCCCCAAGCTTGGCCGTCCACGTTTCTCTCCACTGTCGGGATCATCTCAGGGGTCTTCACTTTGGAGGGAACGTTAAAAACAAAAATCATTCCAAGTCCTTGCCCAGGTCTGGGTGCCATCCGCCTCGAGAAGGGCCTTCTCTCCTGTGGTCCATCCTGTGTGTGGCTGAGGAGCCGCTTCTCTGTTGCCCGTGGGAGTGATGGCGCAGGCCTGGGAGGAGCGGGGGCGGCCTTGGCTGAGTGTCTCTGTGGGTCTGGCCAGGGGGACGGGTGTGCAGGCCAGTCTGCTGAGCCTCATCTTGAGCCCTGCCCTGCGCTGTGGGACTCGGAGCCACCAGCCTGTTCTCAGGGAGCCGCAGGCAGAGGGATGGTCAGTGGTGGGCCTCATGGGGGATTTGGGAGAGGGTTGTGTGGGCTTGTGAACCTGATTTCAGAAGCTGACTGGACTTGTGAATCGTTGATAATGAAACACTTCACTGTTTTTCAAAGGGGACCCTTATAAGAATATTTGATACTTCATCAGGGCACCTGATCCAGGAGCTGCGAAGAGGGTCCCAAGCGGCTAACATCTACTGGTGAGGACACTGGCTCCTCGCCTGCAGGAGAGCTGGGCTGGGCACACCTGGGCACAGGCACGGGCTGTTGGTTTTGAGGGTGTGGAGTCCAGCTCTTTCAGCGTCTCACTGTGGGAAGTGTACACAAAAGTAGAACCCTCACCTCTGCTCCAGCTGTTTCTCAGCAGGTGCTAGGGTCACACTAGCTCAGCTCTGATCACTGCAGCCAGTTAGCCTGGTGCTGAGCTGCTCTCAGCACCACAGAGTCCCTGGTGCTGGGTGCAGGAGCCTCTCCTGCCTGTCTGCTCTCAGGACAGAGGCCGCGTGTGGCCAGTGCCTGCCTAGTGCCTGACACTGTTCCCCGGGAGGCAGAGCGCCTCCATGCTGTGCCAACGGAGCCAGCGCCGAGGGTGCCTCAGGCAGCCCTTGCCCTCCCTGGCAATGGGGCTTTGACCCTCCAGTTGGGGTTCCATGGTGAAAGCTGTTGGCCTAGGAACAGGCAGGGAGCTGCTTAACTTCGCACCTGAGCTGCAGGGATGTCGAGGTCTCCCAGGTGCTGGCTAGCAGGCATGCTGTGCAGATGGGGTCTCTGGTCTTTCCTGCATCTGCACAAACCCAGCTTTGTCTGTTTTCCTTTGCAGCATCAACTTTAATCAGGATGCTTCTCTCATCTGTGTGTCCAGTGACCATGGCACAGTGCACATTTTTGCAGCTGAAGATCCAAAGCGGAATAAACAGTCCAGGTGGGTTTGGGGAAGGCCACTGGATGGGGAGTCTGGAGTGAAGGGCTAGACTGCCGACAGGGCCTGGGGAAACCATCGTGTCCTCTCCATGGGGTTTATGAGTGCATGTGTGATGCTGCCTGTGGCCCTGTCCCAGCCTGGTGCTGGCTAGGCCACGGTCCTGAGCATTCTTTTTTTTTTTTTTTTTTTAATTATTTAAACTTTAATGTACGATATGAACCAAAGTCAGAAACATTGATCTACTCTTTTTTTTTTTTTAATATTTTTTTAGCTGTAGATGGACACAATGTCTTTATTTTATTGCTTTGTATGTGGTGCCGAGGATCGAACCCAGGGCCTCACGCATGCGAGGCAAGCGCTCTACCGCTGAGCTACAATCCCAGCCCCCGGAGCATTCTGATGGCACTTGTGAGGTTAATTTGATGGCAGGAGAATCTGTGCCTTTCATACTGAGGGCATCTGGTTTTATTATAACACCATTTCTAAGGACTCAGAGATTTTGTTAAAGAAAATAGAATTTAGCCGGTACAGTGGCATGCACCTGTAATTCAGCACTTTGGGAGGCTGAGACAGGAGGATCGCAAGTTCAAAGCCAGCCTCAGCAATGGCGAGGTGCTAAGCAACTCAGTGAGACCCTGTCTCTACATAAAACACAAAATAGGGCTGAGGATGTGGCTCAGTGGTCGAGTGCCCCTGAGCTCAATCCCTGGTACCAAAAAAAAAAGAATTTTAAGGAAGTTTTGGTCCACAGCTGTGCCAGGGAGAGGGTTTGGGTCCTGTTGGCAGCCTTCTGGGAGGGCCGGTGGCCCTTCTGCATCGCCTCGCCTTGTAATGTGTCTGTCCCCTCCCTTCTTGTCCTCACAGTTTGGCATCAGCCAGTTTCCTCCCAAAATACTTCAGTTCCAAATGGAGTTTCTCCAAGTTTCAGGTCCCCTCAGGCTCTCCGTGCATTTGTGCCTTTGGAACAGAGCCGAATGCGGTCATTGGTAAGTGACCCTTCCCTGGGGAGGCAGCTCCAGGGCCTGGAGCCCCTCCTCCTGCTGTGGGAGCAGGGTTGCCTGGGGTTTCCCCAGGAGCTCACCCAGCAGCCCTTGTCCCGCAGCAGCAGGGCACAGGTGTGTGTCCAGAAGAGTCCGGGCTTGGGCTGAGAGGCCCTTTGGGTTCAGTGCAGCGAGGCCTGCTGCTCTCAGCCCTGGGAGGGCCTGTGAGTGAAACAGTCTCCTTCCACCCAGCAATCTGTGCTGATGGCAGCTACTACAAGTTCCTGTTCAACCCCAAGGGCGAGTGCATCCGGGACGTGTACGCGCAGTTCCTGGAAATGACCGATGACAAGCTGTGACTTTGCCATGAGCAGGCCGTGCTTGCCGCCCAGAGCCCCTGGTCTCCTGGGGCTGGTGCCAGTGCCCCGGAGCCTCCTGGGAATGGGGCTGGAGGGACTGCACAGGACCTCAGTCTCGAAGCCATACCTGGGTCTCTGCCTTCCTGAGAAAGGCCTCCCGTTACCGGAATTAAAGAGAACGCTCATCACCACACCTGGACACTGGCTCTGGGCAGCCCACGCTTGCCCACTGGCCACTACCCTTAGCTCAGCTGCGACCTTAACTAGTAGCTCCAGTGCATCTTCCACTGATGGGCTCCGTCCCAGCCTCGGGACAGGCTGCCAAGGACGGCATGTGGAGCTGTGTCTGCAGCAGCCATATTGTTTTTCTGAGATGTGGGCAGGTGTGTCAGGTCAGCATCGTGTCACCACCTGGAGCCTCACCTGCAGTCCTGGCACCCCAATGGGGCTCCCTCGGTTGGGAGCGCAGCCCGCTCTGGGCCTCAAGTGGCTGTCCCCACCCTGTTGGAGCCATTTGGATGAGGCAGACAGCACCCTCCATCGCATGGAGCTGTGTCACCCACCAGAACCCTGTTCTTACTGGGGGCTGTGGCGCTTCCCCACCATCTGTGGGCACAGAGCAGCGCACTTTGTGAATATCGGTCATGGAGGAGAGCGTCACAGCTGTGTCACAGCTGTGGGCAGCAGCGCCCACGGTCCCGCCAGTGTGGAGGGAGATGCCCCCCCCGTCCCGCCCCCTCGCTCCCCAGCATTGTGAGTAGCTGCACACTAACCTGGGAGCCAGAGGCTCTTGCCGTTTTAACACTTGGTGACTGCGATAGTTGGTGGGCTCCATCTGTCTGTGCTGTTGAGCTACGTGTTTAATTTCCTTAAATTCCTGTTAGAGGAGCTTCCTTTTGTGGTTTTGATTTCAGATTGCAGACCTTCACAATCTGCGTAGTGGCAGGTTCTCAGTGTTCCGTCTCCTTCGCTGTCCGTCGTGTGCTCCGCTGTGCCCCACGTCAAGTATGCACGTTACCCATGTGTGTAATCATGAACTTTAATTTTGCACACTTATTTGTACTGTTTCTTTAAATAAAAGTGACTAATTTTGTCGTACTCCACTTGCACTACATGGGGCATTGCGGAGCCGGTGTCCTCTCCTGGGGTGGGTCTCAGGGCCACCCCACCCACCTGCGTGTGGCTGCAGGGCCCCCTTGGAGGAGGGAGTCGTCCCTGGGCAGAGGCAAGTGCGCTGGGAGCATCAGGCCTGCTCTCCTGTGTCTCTGTCCCCTAGGGCTAGCTGTGGCCTCCCTCTCAGAGGCACCAGGGCTGCTGTCCAGGGCCACGCTGGCCTGAGGTGTAACTGCTCTCAGGCAGGGAGGAGGAGCTGCAGTGGCCACTCCCCCGGTGCTGTCCAGGTGCTGAAGTTCAAGCAGAAGTGCTCGCGGGGTCTCCCAGTGTTGGGGGCGGGTGGGCGGCTGGCCTGCTGGGGACACTGCAGGCGCTCTTGGCATCGAGGACGTGGCGGGCTGGCCCCAGAAGCCCTGACCACTGCAGCTGTGGTTGCCAGGCTGGTCTACGTGGTGGCCTCCCTGCTGTCCCAGGTGCTCCCTCAGCATGAGGGTGGTGTCAAGCTCGGGCCCTTGCAAGGGGCTCTGGAGGGTCCTGGCCCTGCTTCCCTGGCCACCGTCTGCCTGGGTGGCAGGCGAAGCTTGGAAGGGCGCAGCCCCGCGTGTGCTGTCCTGCAGCTGCTGTGGCTGCACCGTCGCTGTTGAGCTCCATGGATCCGCCCAGAGCAGCAGAGCTTTGCACACTGCTGGGGCCACCCGCAGCCTCCTGTGCTGGGCCCTGACCCAGATGTAAAGTCCCTGCCTCGTTCCAGGTGCGGCTGGCCTCCTGGCTGTCCACCTGTGGTGTGGAGGACACTTCCCTGTGTCCTCCAGCACGCCTGGGCCCTGGTCCTCAGCCATTCCCAGAAACCTGCGGAGACTCCCCTGTGCGTGGTGGCCGTGTGGAGCCTGGCGTGGGCCCTTGCAGCCTCCTGTGGCTTCCGGGTTGTCTCTGGTGTTTTCCTTCTGCAGCCAAACCACGCTGCAGGCACAGGGTGGCCTCCACATCCCGCAGCTCCCTGCCACATCCTGGAACCTGTACCAGAGTCTCTTAAATGGATCAGGTAGAACTCTTACTGGATGACAGGTCCCCATGGACTGGAGAAGAACAGGTGGAAACACATGACATGGCACCACCGCCGAACCCCAGGCAGCACCAGGGCCCTGCATTCTGACCTCTTCAGATCCACGAGCCACAGCATCTGCGGTGCTGTCCCTGTCGGTGCCTTTTGCTGTGCCCAACAATTTGGAAACGGAACCCCGCAGACAGGCTGCCAGGCCTGTCTAATTACTTCTTTGGGGCAGAGGGACGGGAACTGCTAGGCAGAGGGCTTTGAGGTCAATGTGCCTTTGCTCCCCCAGCCCCCAGACCCGTCGCCCAGAACCCTGATCCATCCTCCAGACACCTTGGCTGGGGCCAGGGCTGAGCCATTTCCAGTCTGGAGAGCTGATGAGAGCAGGGGGACTGCCTGGGGGACACTGCTCCAGAAGCCTTGGTGGGACCAGGGCAGCGGCTGCTGCTGTCAGGGGCCTAAGCACCTTTCCTTCCTCTGCCTTTCATTGGAACAGCAGCTCAAAACATCTGAAATGTGGAGACGGTCCAGTGTTGGGTGCTTGCGGGGCTGGGCTTGCCGCTGGGGACAGACCCTGGTGGCCGCTGCTCACTTCTGCATAGATGAGGTTCTGCCGAGGAGGCAGCTGGGCGCGTGGCCGCTCTACGTTTCTCGTGGGGCTTCTGAGAGGGAATCTGGGCCGAGGCTTCATCAGACCGGGGGTGCCCTGGAGGCTGCGTGCTCTGGCCACCTGCTGCTGGCATCCCTCGGACGTACAGGTTCCCGTCCATGCAGCTTAGCTTGTGCCCTGCCTCAGGCGCGTGGGACTCCCTGGGTCGCAGCCCTCGGCCGCGCCTCTATCGGCTGTGCCATGCACAGGGCAGGTGCTGCCTCGGCCTCGCTGCCTGTGAGCCGCTGAGGAAGGTGCACTGTCGGGCAGCTGTCTGTGGTGTGAGGGCAGGGCTGGCATCGAGGACGTCAGGAGGCCCATCAGGCCGGGCCCATGGCTCTAGGTGGCTCTGTGTGGCCAAGGCCTGTTTCCCATGCTCCATGGTGTGGCTTTCCCAAGTCGTGCTTTCCTGCTCCAGCACGGGAGTTCAGGTCAGTGTTTCTGTGCTGTGGACACTGGTTTGGGAACGTCTGTCGCGTGCTGTCTCCACCAGATGCAGGCGGGCACTGCATCTTGGGGGCAGAGGAGCACTTGGTGCAGGTGCCTGACAGTGCCCAGGGAGACGCCACCTGTGGACCACAGGGGCTGCAGGGTCACCAGCAGGTGCCCGACCTGAGTCCCTGTGCTGAGCTGGGCCCTGGCAGAGCCTCTCGGGGCAGGTGGAGTCAAGGGTCTGCCAGACACTGGGAAGCAGACGTTCTCGTCACCTTCACAGAGGGTGTGACCACAGAAAAGCCAGCACTCTGGGGCTTCCATTTCCCCATCTGCAGGAAGGCTCAGGTTCTGGCTGCCATTTCCAGGCCCCAGCCTCGTCCTAAGAGGCTTGAACTCCAAGTGTGTGCTGACGTGATGTCACCATGAGAGGCTCCACTGAACTGGCAGTTTGTCCCACCAGAGCCTGTGACCACCATGGCCTCGTCCAGCAGGCAGGGTGAGGGTGAGGAAGGGCTGTGACGAGGCCAGCTGGTGGACAGCCTCAGCTCCCCGGTCAGGCCAGTCCTTGGAGGACCGGTGGATGGTGGCTGATTAGTTTAGCTCACCAACTTGACAGAATTTAGTTTTTGTTCTAAAATTTTTAAGACCAAGAGCAAGTTACTTTCCTAACTTCAAAGAAGGAATTATCTCCTCTCAATCTTAGAATGCTTCATTTTGAACCAGGCACACTGGTGCACAGAACCCAGAGGCAGGAGGATCACAACTTTGAGGCCAGCCTGGGCGACTTAGAGCCTGATTCACAATTAAAAAAAATAAAAAGGGCTGGGGATGTAGTTCAGTAGTTGAGCACAGGGAGGAGGAGGACAGTGGGTGGGAGGTGGACGGGTCGGTGGGGGGTGTCCAGTGGGGGACAGCCATGCCAGTGTCCCCAGGCTTGGGGACACCACATCAGCACATGGCCCCTGGGTGTCATCTCAAAGGTCTTTTTAGGAAGACACATGGTGGGGCCCTCGTTTCTTCCTGGATCTCAGCCAACCTGCTGACAGCTAGTCTGTTTCACAGGAGCCGGAGCCTGGTCTGAGCATCTCTGGGGACAGTCCAGCCCGCCAGCCTGGCAGGTGCCTCTCACATCCGGCTGCTCCTCCCCTGCCCTCTGCCAGCTCTGCGCTGGGTGGCACTCCCTGCGTAGCCTCTGCTCGTCCCAAGGTCCTGAGGTCTGTTGTGTGAGCATGAGAGTGACGTGAGAGGTGAGCTTGCTCTGTGTCACCTTCCTAAGTGACCCTGCGTCTCAGAGCGCCCACAGCATCCTCCTCAGCTTGCTTAAGGGGACACAGAGGCTGTCCCAACATGCAGTTCAGCAAGAGCTGCCCAGTTGCTTCAAAACCCCACCCAAGTGTGCCTTGGCCCCTCCAGGAGAGGCCCCCGTAGCCTCCCTGGGCCTCCCCGGCTGGCTCCGGGACCCTGCTGTTGGGACGCCCCAGTGAGGCCCGGTGCCTTGTGTCCACATGCGACAGCAGCAAGGCCTCCGCATGGGGCTCCACGGCCTCGCTCCCCCTGGTGCGGTGACGTCAGGCCTACTCTGCGGGTGCACATCTGTGGACTGCGGCTGTGGCTCTGCAGTGGACAGCACGGAGACACGCTGACCCTCACACTGCGCGCACTGCCTGCCTGCCCTGTGTCCTTCCACCACTGCTGCTGCTGCCAGGAACAGAGCCCGGGGTGCTCCACCACCAACTGCACCTCGCCAGCTGCCAGGCTGCGGGCCACTGTGCTCCCTGAGGGTGGGCGCACCGAGGCGCGGTCTGGTGTCAGACAGCCGAGGACCGAAGACTCCACACCTGGCCTCTCGCCGAGTCCCGGCTCCTGGGGGCTCCCCCTAGGGTCTGGTCCTCGAGGGCACTGGCTGCAGCAAGGACGCCAGGAGCCCTCGCAGACGGGCTATGCCTGCTTTGAGAGGTCGCCTGCCCTGAAGAAGTCACGAGGAAAGCCAGCGCTCGGCTTGCCCGGTGGCCTCCATGTCCTGCACTCCCCTCAGGTTCCAGCTGGACTCCGAGGCTCTGCAGGCCCCCGAGGTGCCGGTGGAGCAGCCCTGCTGGCGACTGCCTCCTGCTGCCGAGTCTGCTTCAGCATGGAGGCCTAGGGTCTTTGGGTCCATCCTCTCTGGAGTCCACTGAGCTTTGTGAATTTTGATGTCTTTTAAAAACTGTTACTTTGTGTGTGTGGAGGGTACTGGGGTTGGACCCAGGGGCGCTAAAACCACTGAGCCACATTCCCAACCCTTTTTTAATTTTTATTGATTCATTGATTGATAGGTACTGGAGATTGAACTCAGGGGCACTCGACCACTGAGCCACGTCCCCAGCCCTATTTTGTGTTTTATGTAGAGACAGGGTCTCACTGAGCTGCTTAGCACCTCGCTGTGGCTGAGGCTGGCTTTGAACTCGCGATTCTCCTGTCCCAGCCTCCCTAAGTGCTGGGATTACAGGCATGCGCCACCGTGCCTGGCTTTAATTTTTATTTTTTTAAAGTTTTTTTTTAGTTGTAGATGGACACAATACCTTTTTTGTTGTTATTGTGCTGGGGATTGAACCCAGTGCCTCACACGTGCAAAGTGAGCGCTCTACCACTGAGCCACAATTTCAGTCACCTTCTTTAAGACAGGATCTCACTAAGTTGCTGAGGCTGGCCTGGAACTTGCATCCTCCTGCCTCAGTCTCCCCAGCTGCTGGGATGACAGGCATGGCCAGTGCCTGGCTCATCCTTCTTTTGCTGGGCATCTGTGGCACCCATTAGACACCTGATCCTGCCCCTCATTCCTGCAGCGTGACCACTTGTTTCCAAATACTTCTGCATCCAGTTGTTTTCAAGTTCTGTGGCTCCCGACCCATTTCTAGAACACGGGCCTTCATGGAATGTGGTCAGTTTGTCCGTCGTGTTTTCTAGGCTGGTGATGTCTGGGTGGAGCTGCAGCTGTCCTGTCTTCCCTGTGGAGCTGAGATTCTGCCTGCATCTGGTACCCACGTGCACCCTGGAGACTGTGCTGCCTGGGGACGTGAAGTCCGGCTGTGGTGCTCCCCATGTTCACCTGCTTGGGCCCCTGGGGTGCTTCCTGATACGAAGTGCCGCTCTGACTTGTCTTCACCCTGCTGTCTGCTGGGTAGAGCCTCAGGTCTTGGCCTCCCTGTGTGTTCCCACTCCTGTGACTGGGTTCTGCTTGGGGCAGAGTGGGTAGTAGAGAAAGGCAGGGAGCAGGGCAGATCTCCACTCCTCAGACCCTGCGTCCTGTCTCCCTACTCCCGGTCCCGGCAAAGGGCTGTGCAGAGTGGCTGCCTACAGGGCAGGGCTGCTGTCTGCTGCCTTCCCAGGAGCCCTCCCATGCGCAGGGTGCCAGCGGAGGCCAGGTTTTCCTGTCTGCTGGCCTCCGTGCTGTCTCCACAGGGCCTGCAGCTGCAGCAGCACTGTCCCCAGGCCAGCGGGCAGCATTCGGTCGCCCTGGTGTCCTGCAAGTGGCGGCCACCCCACAGTAAGTACAGGGCCTCCAGCTGCCTCCCAGGCCTCTGGCCAGGGTGACAGACTATCCTAGGCTGTCCTCAGCCTCGAGACCATCCTTGAGGCCAGCAGCCCTCTCCATTTTGCCCCATGGAACTGCACCAATGTGAACCTTGTACCTTTTAGGAACCCTGCCCCAGTGGAACCCAGCGTGCAGTGCATGCCCAGGCTCCCAGGACAGGACAGCGCGTGCAAGTGGGCAGTGCTAGCACCTCCAGGATGGCTGACTCGCTCCCTGGGCCGCAGGCCAGTGTCAGCCTTCCCTCAGCTGCACGCCATGCCACCTGCAAGAGCCTGGACACTCACCTGTGCTATGCTGCGCCCTTGGCCCCAGGCGGAGGGCACACCTGCAGAAGCCACAGCAGCAGTTTCCACCCCCAGGGCCACAAGGCCCTGCCAGCGGCTGGCACATCCCTGGTGCTCTCACAAGACTGCCTGATGAGTTTCCCCAAATGGCGACACACCATTCAACTAAAATTAATAAAAATATTTTATTGAATTTTAGGAACTTGGTACTTTTTAAAAACTTCGATCTCTGCACACAGATCACCACTCTACTGCCTACCACACAAGTCTGGCGTGGAGACTGTCCCTCCCCTCCTGGGCACCCAGCACAGCAGGCCACGGGGGACACTGCTGCCCTCGCTGGCGGTGATCCTGCAGAGGACGAAGGCGGGCCGGGTGGGACCAGGGGTTGCCTGCGCCCGTCTGGCTCGGGGCAGAGCTGCTGCGGTCTGCAGTCCCTGAGGGAGCTCGAGGTGACAGAGGCCGGGGCCCCTGGAGGGCGGGAGGCGGCGTCCCGGGCCGTGCGCTGGCGCCTCGAGTCCTGGGAGCGCAGCCCGGCCGCCCGCGTGCACAGCCCGGGGACACTGCAGGCCGCGGCCAGGCCAGCGCCCAGGCGGGTGCGGCGGGCGGCACCGCGAGCGCGCTGCCCGCGGGCCTCTCGGGCCCAGGTCGCGAGCGCACGTTCTGAGCCATTTCATCAGCCAGGAAATACAGGTTTCCCCTTAAAAAAAATTAAATACCAAAATAACTACATTTAAATAAATAACGTTATGATGATGACACTGGACATTCACCACGAGGCCCGGCCGCCGCGCTCGAGGGCGGCGCAGGGCGGGCGCGCCCCGGCTGCCAGGCCACTCGCCTGGGCGCACGGGCAGGGCCCGGGCCGGACCGAGGGCCGCCTCCAGCGCGCGGGCTCCGCCGGGCCCCGGCCCCCGGCCCGCGGGCTGAGCAGAGCCCCGCCGCTAGTTCTGGACGCCCTTTTCCCTCACGGCTGCTGGTGGCGCGTCCACACTCAGGGCGATGACGAAGCTCTCGCCATCCTCCGTCTTGATCCGCTTCAGCTCCGGCTGCTCCGCCTGGTCGCCGTTCTGGCGCTTTGTGGGCAGGGACGCCGAGGCCGACGCGTGGGTCGCCAGCATGTGCAGAGGGCTCGCTGTGGCTGGAAAGGGCGGAGCGTCAGCGCCCCGCCAGCAGGCCCCGCCCCAGGCCCCGCCCCCAGAGCCCCCCCGCCTGCAGGCCCCGCCCCGACCTCAGATTCCCCGCCCGCAGGCCCCGCCCCCAGAGCCCACGTCCAGGACACTCGAGGGCAAGCCCAAACCAGGAAGAACACTGGTTCTCGCGGGCCTGTGCCTGCCCTGGAGGCCCCGCTGCAGCGCCCGCAGTGGCTTCCCTAAGGAGTCCCACACAGGGGTCAATACTGTTGACAGGCTCAGGCTGCCTCCTGAGGAGCTGTGTTGTTGCTAGGACAGGTCACCAAGTCACCAGGGGAGGGGAGGGGAGGGGAGGGGAGGGGAGGGGAGGGGAGGGGCCCTGCCCAGAGGAGCAGCACACCAACTGCACGCACACACAGGACCCACTCCTCCACCTCACACCCTGCAGACCCTCCTGTCTGGTCCAGTTCGCTGCTGGGGCAGAAAAGGAGCCCAGGAAGGTCACCTAGCCAGGCTACAAGACATGCTGTAAGACACTGGAGCTGTCACAGCTCAAGGGCAGATGCACACGCCTGCAGCAGCACCCCTAGTCACAGCAGCTTGTCACATCAATTAACACTTCTCTAGTTTGCCTGTGTCTGTCTGAAGACATATTGTCCCATGCAGCCACAAGCCTGGTGTTGAACAGGCCGGCAGGCTGCAGCTCACACCTGGTGGGAACTCATGCTCTAAGGGACAACACAGCCACTTGCACCTAGGATCATGTGACATCAGCTCAGCAAACCCACCAAAGTACAAAAAGGTAAAGATGGTGGCACTCACGGAGCCCCACAACACTGGGCTGACCAAGGCCAGTGTCCCCTGCTGCAGCCAAGCTACCGCCCCCCAGAATGACCCAAGTGAGTACTGATTTGGGGTTGCAAATAAATGCCAGTGTGTAGGTCAATCTTTGATGGTGGAACCAGCACTATGTGCAATCCAGACAAGAATAGTACAAGCCGGGCTCGGTGGCACAAGCCTGTAATCCCAGAACTTAGGGAGGCTGAGACAGGAGAACCCCGAGTTCAAAGCCAGCCTCAGCAACCGCGAGGCCCTAAGCAACTCAGTGAGACCCTGTCTCTACACAAGACACAAAATAGGGGTGGGGATGTGGCTCAGTGGTCGAATGCCCCTGAGTTCAATCTCCAGTACCAAAAAAAAAAAGAACAGTACAGCCTGGGGGCAGGTGGCCTGGCCACAGCCTCTCTGCCTCTCCCACCACCCACCTTTGCCCTGGAGGGGCCTCTGCACAAGCGGCAGCCTTGGATGCTCAGGCCGACTGCCATGCTGGTCATGTAGGGCTCTCCTCCTCCCGGGCTGCGGGCACAACGGTGGGTGGGTTGCAGCAAGCTCTGCACAGCAGCAGCCTGCCCACCCTATCCCCACCATGAGGGGCAGGGACATAGGTGACACAAGCACCTTCCTCCCAGGGCTCCCAGTGAGAGGCTGAAATGCAGCATGGGCCACATGGTGGGGCTGTTTCACGTTAGGAAGGGACCAGTGTGACATCAATTCCAGGACAAGGCTGGTACCACCTGCAAGATCCCTGGGGCCTGTAGCAGGTTGGCAGCCTTCTCTCACCCCCTGTCCCCCAGGGAGAGGCCCAGGGACCACAGTCCCAGCAGACCTCTCCCCAGAGCTGGAAGGTGCAGGTCTGCCCAGCCCTGGGAGCTGTGCCTGGCTGTACTCTCCCTCCAGCTCCAGGCGGACAGGCTGAGCACCCAAGCAGGAGCCTAGTGCAAGTGAGTGCGCTGAACACAGGCCCCAGGCGTGCAGGCCTCCACCTTGGGGCTCTGAACTGCGACAAGCAGTGCAGTGAGGTGCAGGGGGGCACCCTTGAGCAGGAAGAGCTGCTGGGTGAGACCTCCATCTGCAAGTGCTGTGGCCAAGCAGAAGAAAGCCAGGTCACATCTGCTGAATTTTCAGTGTAACTGAAACACTGGCTTTATCTTGGGCTGGTGTTGAAAATGAGTGTCTAAAAGGGAAAATACTCTAAGTACTGAGGTGACAGAATGAAGCAGAGACCACAGGAGGACAAAACCAAAGCAGCCACAGGTGCTCAAACCAGGGCACACGAAGGAGCCCAGGTGCTCCTGTGTCACTGGCAGAGGTCCAACAGCTGGTTCTCAGGTTCGAATGCCAGATTGCCATTAATGGCAAAAAAAAAAGACAGGCTCTATGAGTGAGCTATGAGGAAATAAACTGGCCGAGTGACAGAAGCCCCTAACCAGCAAGGCCTGGACCAGGTGGCCGACCCTGGGAGGCTGGCAGTGGCTGGACGCTGCTTCTCTGTTGTTTGGTCTCGGGTGGACCCAGGGCCACGCATGCTAGCTGGCGATTCACCCCGGCCAGGCCCTCCACCAATCGAGCAAAGGACTGGTACCAGTCCTCAAAATCGTCCACACACAGGAGGGGAGGGAGCCACTGACAGCTCAGTGAGGCAGTGACACTGCACGAGATGAGGACAGGCCAGCGCTCCTCAAGAACACAAGCATGGTACCACCCCGGCCCTGGCAGAAGAGGACAGGCCAGCGCTGCTCAAGAACATGAGCGTGGGGGCTGGGATTGTAGCTCAGTGGTGGAGCGCTTGCCTTGCATGCGTGAGGCACTGGGTTTGATCCTCAGCACCATGTTAAGAATAAATAAATAAAGACATTGTGTCCATCTACAACTTAAACAATATTTAAAAAAAAAAAAAAAAAAAAGAACATGAGCGTGGCACCGCCACAGCCCCGGCAGGCCCGCTCAGCAGCAGCTCACCAGGGTGCACACGGTGGCCAAATGCAATCTGCCCAAGGGTACGAGGGTGATTCACACAACTACTACGTCCATCAGGAGGAAAAGTACCTGGCAGGGCTCATCCAGAAAGACGGTGGCCCTGCAACAGGTGGGCAGCCAGGGCACCCATTTCCACCACTGCTCCCACGGGCTGGACTCGGGCCAGAGCCTGAGGGGAGGTGGAGGAAGCACTTGGCAGAGAAGTGGGGCAGCGACAGGGGCTGAGCAGCAGGCGGCTGCAGCCAGGAGGTCCAGCTAGCTGGGGCAGCACAAGGGGACCAGGCTAAAAAAAAAAAAAATCCAAGGGGCTGGGGCTGCAGCTCAGGTGTGTGGTACCGGGTCCAACCTCAGCACCACACAGAAATTAAGACATGTTGTCTATGTACAACTACAAAAGCATAAGACAACAAGTCCAAAACAAACGGGGGGGGGGGGGAGAAAACTCTCTCCTTTGGAAGATGATGCGATCTTGTATTTAAGAAAATGTGAATGAATATAAACAAACATTCACACAGACCAAGACCATTGCAGCTCGTAAATGAATTCAGCGAAGCTGCAGGGTCCCAGATCACATGCAAACATCAGCTGTTTTTCTAAACTACAGACATGAACAACTGAAAAAGGAAATACAACAATTCCATATAGAAAAACAGGAAAAACAAAATATTTAGCAAGAAATTTAACCAAGGAGGTGCAAGACTTACACTCTGAAGACCACAGAACAGGCCTGCTGAAATAATCAGACACCCACAGCTGCACATCAAAAGACACGCTGACACTGCAAGGTGGCGACACTCAACAAGACGGAATTAACGCAACCCCTTTCAGAACCAAAAAGATTTTTTTGAGCTACACCCCACAACCCCTCCTCCCCTTTAAATTATTTTGAAGCCAGGCACAGCGGAGCATGCCTATAATCTCAGCAACTCAGGAGGCTGAGGCAGGAGATCAAGTTTGAGGCCAGCTTCAGTGACTGAGTGAGACCCTGTCTCAAAATTAAAAAGGCTAAGTGTAATCCCAGCACTTAGGGAGGCTGAGACAGGAGAATCACGAGTTCAAAGCCAGCCTCAGCAATGGCGAGGCACTAAGCAGCTCAGTGAGACCCTGTCTCTACATAAAACACAAAATAGGGCTGGGGATGTGGCTCAGTGGTTGAGTGCCCTTGAGTTCAATCCCCAGTACCAAAAAAAAAAAAAAAATTAAAAAGGCTAAGGATATAACTCAGAGGTGAAGCACCCCTGGGCTCAATCATCTGTAGCCACCCCCCGTTTTTCTGTTTTGTTTATTTTTGTTGTTGTTTTTTTTAAATTTTGAAACAGGGCCTAAATCGCTGAGGCCGCCCTTGAACTTGCAACCCTCCTGGTAGCCTCTGAGTCGTGGGACCACGGGCCTGCACAAGTGACAGCAGGAGGGTAGTGGCCCATCACTATGCGGCCCGACAGCATTTTTTGCAGAAGTGGAATCATAATCCTAAAATTTACACGGAATTGCAAGGCACCCAGAACAGCCTACGTGGTCTTGGAAAAAGAGGACAAAGGTGGAGGATTCTCACTTCCCAATTTTAAAATTTCTACTACAAAGCTATAGTAATCAAACCTGTGGCATCAGTACAAAGGTGACATAAAGATCAAGGAAATAGGGAGAAACCAGGCATGCGTCTCTGGCTATTTCCCACAGGCTGCAGTCCGGCCGAGGAGCAGGCACAGCGGGAGACAAAGCCACGGCAAAGGGCACCCCAGGCCTAAAGGAAGCCAGCACACACCACCCAGGAGAAAGCACAATCACTGGTGGTAGGGCGTGCTGGGATTGACCCCAGGGGTGCTCTATCACCGAGTCACATTCCAGCCTGTGTCTTAAAATTTTCATTTTGAGGCAGGGTACTGGCTCTATTGCCCAGGCTGGCCTGGAACATGTTCTCCTCCTGCCTCGGCTCCCAAGTCACTGGGAAAGGTGCCCACTAGAAACCTGGGCCTGCCTCTCCCTTCTCCTTATCTCCACGTCTGCCTCTGCACCTTGGGCTGTGCAGCCCAAGGAAATCTTCACATCCCCAAAACTGGCAGTGGTTTCAGAGATATGACACAAACACAAGAAATGAGAGGAAAAAGCTGGACGTGGTGGCGCACACCAGTAATCCCAGCACTTCGAGAGGCTGAGACAGAAGAACCGAGAGTTCAAAGCCAGCCTCAGCAACAGCGAGGTGCTAAACAACTCAGTGAGACCCTGTCTCTACATAAAACATAAAATAGGGCTGGGGGTGTGGCTCAGTGGTCGAGCAGCAGCTTTGGAGTTGCTCCCTGCCACTGGGATGACCTAGCCACCCGGGAAACGCGTTTTCCTGGGCACAGCCACTCTGCCTGGTCATGCCCCGGGCTGCACAGAGCCTACAGCAACCTTGTTGGCATGGTGACTGGGAACCAGAGGCATGCCCTTGTCCCACAGCTGGGAAGGACAACAAAACCCAGGGCAGATTGACCCCCTCCACTTCAATCCACTTCTGGCTGCTTGCAGAGGGGCCACCAGGTCTGCCATGTCAAGCCACAAGTGTCCTCAGCTTTTCAGAAGGAAGCACGTGGCGGGAGCAAGAGATGTGGGCGTAGGGGAGTAGGCAGTGTCCACAGACGGAGAATGCTCAAGCTGTCCAGTTTTCCCCGAAAAAGCACCATTCTGAATCACAGGAGAGGTAAGTGCAGGTGCCCGTCTGACTCAGGACTACTGCTTCAGGTGCGGGGAGCTCGCATGTGCCAGCACGACACCAAGGTGCCACATGTGCCTATGCAAGAGAGTGAGTGCTCCCCACTGCTGAAATGCCTTTGGTTTGGTGTGCAGAGCTAGTGACGGAATCCAAGGTCACACACACCAGGTAAGCGCTGTGCCACTGAGCTGCGCCCCAGCCCTGAAGCACCTCTGTGAGCATCAGCCCAAAGGACCCTGCTCCTGAGCGGCCTCCACGCCTGCCCACACGCTGGAGTGCACCCCACGCGTGGGCCTCCAAAGGCTTTCAGAGCAGAGAGGTCGCAAAAGCAGGACTCTTCCAAACTCTTCCACGTTTGGAAGCAACATGGTGCTCCCTGTGCAGGACGCCACTCAGCACAGGAGCCAGGGCACAGCACAGGGCATTCAGACACCATGTCCCCCACCCACGTTTCAAGTCACACCCAGGTGGCACCAGCACCTGCGAAGGCGGGAAGGAGCCCTTCTGTGTGGAGGGCTGAGGAGCTCCTCCACGTCCCCGACGGGCCCTGCACAGGAGCCTGTGGCAGCCTGGCCTCAGCAGCCTGCTCTCCTGTGCTCCGCACTCCAACAGCACCAGGACACTGCCCGCCTCCTCTCCCAGGAGGACCGGGAGGAGGCCCAGGGAAGGACGCACAGCAGGCACTTCTTACCACTGTTCACCTGGCCATGCACCGCAGCGGGCACCGGCACCACGTGGGCCCCGTTCTGTGTTACAGTTTTGATTGGAAGCTGGTGTTGACCAAGAGGGGCCTGCTGCACTATGGTGACCGTCTGGACTGGGGTGGCCTGTGACGTCTGGATGATCCGGCTGGCGGCACCCAGTGCAGCATGGCTGATTGCAGGAACAGGCTCCACTTTCACTGAAATTAAAAGAAAAAAAAAAAAGGAGAGATAAGACCCACTAGTATTATTGAAGTGCTGATAAAAGTCTTGCCCATTTAAATCAAGAAATCAGAAACGTCTTTCACACCACGCTGCCACCAGCCACCATGGGTGTGGCACTGCCCTTCCCGTGCTCACCTCTGACTTCCCTGTGGTCTCCGTTCTCTTGTGGTTCTGCCTTAGGAGGGGCCAGGACTGCCGCCTGAGTGACCACGGCTGGGCCAGCAACTGTGTATGTGTTTGCTGGGGCTAGTCCAGCCACGCTGGTGACGGACACTGCTGGTATCTGGTGGACTACATGGACCGTCTGCACGACGGGCGGCTGAGAGGTGGAGGTGGTCACTGGGGCTGCAACAGTGTAGGTGACAGGCTTGACTGCAGGGGGTAGCTGCCGCTGGACGGTGATTAAGACGGGCTGGCCAGAGAGGGGTGAGCCTGTGGACGGCAGGCAGAGGCAGGGCTGAGGCTGGCAGGGCCTGCACTCCACACACCTCCCCCACTTGGCCCTTACACAGCACAGACTTCAACCTCAAGTACCAGATGAGGCCCCAGTTCACCTTGGAAGGAAAGTGTGGTCTCATAAGAGGGGTATTTAATTCCTACATCCAGTTGCTAAAACTGCAACTGGCTCTATTACGACTCCTGATAACCCTCTCCACACAGTTCTTTCCCCGGAGAATGTGGACATGGAGTGAGGGCCAGGCCACAGGTGCCACACTCACCTAGGTCTACCGGCTCACCTGGCAGGAGGCAGGACATTCCGCAGCCGACTCAGGCTGTCATAAAGCCTCTGCCCCAACCATCTGCCCTTTCTGGCTGGGGGGCTTGGACACACACAGAGGAGGGGTGCTACAGCTGGGCGGGAAGGAAGGTGTGTCCTCCAGGCCCGCGTGGCTGGACCCACCTGGTGGAAAGGCTTCCCAGCCAGCACACTGTTACACGTGCCTTTCTAGTTCACCAGGGCACACAGGACATTGTAAGTCAACTGCAGTGATCACCTACTAAGTGGGCACGTGTCTGCTTCCAGTCAGTCTCTAGTGTGCCCCATCTACGGGGTGTATTTGGTGGGGTGGGATCATCTTGTGCGTTCTCAATGACAAGGCACCTCGCTGGGTGACAGGAGGCGTCTACATTGTCAGTTCATGCACCTGCACAGTGTCATCCCAAGAGCCTCCACTGGCTACTCAGAACACTCCAGTGCTATTGGTGTTTCAAAGCCTGCAGCCTGACACCCCGGTGCTGAGCAGAAGGCACTCGGCCTCTGCTGGCCCAGGGTCTGCCACCCTTCTCCCCAGTGCACTCACCTGGTGCGCTCTGGGCAAACCGGGCCTCCTGGATGACAGCGAGTTTGGGCTGTGAGGTGCTGGGCTCAGGCTCCAGGGGGGCTGGCGAACCTTCCCGTGACAGGCTCTCAGGGGTCTGGGCACCACTGGAGTGAGCAGACAGCACTCCTGCGTGGTTGGGAGAGGCCGGGGCGCTCCTGAGTCACCAAAAGAAGACAGCGGCCTTTACAGGGATTCCTTAGGAGAGGCTTGTTGTCTCAGTAAGTTCACTCTGTAAAAGGGTGTCCTCTGTCTTCTGCCCACAGACTGCAGCTCCGTGAGTCTCGGGCACCTGGGCAGCATCACCCTGGGCCCAGAGCTGCTGCCCTCTGAAGCAGCTCCTGTGCAGTCAGACAGCAGGAGCAGGCAGTGGGCACGCTGAGGGCTTTAAGATTTAAACTCCATATGGGTGGTTTTTTTTTGAGGGGGTGGGGGGTTTAAAACAAGAATATTAATGAAGCTAAAAATGGATGATTTTAAAATCAGGCAAATAAACAATCTTGAGTTGAAGCAGCTAAAAGGTAGCTTTAGAGAACTGTTCACATGCCAAAGGAAAGGAAGGCCACCACGAGCCCGCTGCCTCAGTGACGAGGAGCAGGAGCCCGAGGAAGCGCAGCACTGCAGGGAGGAGCTCAAGACTTTAGGGTCTCAAGTGTTTCTGGCCACTGGGAACAGAGCACATGGGAGCATCCACCACTTTTCCAAATCCCCATCCCAGCATTTAATCAAAATGTGCCTGGCAGTCCCTTCGTGATCAGAAAGGGACATTACCAGTCCACCGAAGGAGTTTAAGACCACAGGTGAGGTCCTGAGGTTCCTTTTTCCTTACCTAGAGGAGAGCGGTCCCAGAGGGGTTCTAAAGCAAGGCACGCCCCTAGGCCGTCTCTTCCTAAAAGCCTGCTCTATCAATTTGCTCTCAGAGGCTGGGTCTATCCTCCAGAAGGAGCCTTTGCCTGGTTCTTCCTGGGAACGCGGGACTTTGATGAAATAACGGTTCAGAGAGAGATTGTGGCGAATTGAATTCTATGAAACATAAAAAAATACGTAGAATTCATATAATTCTTTGCTGAGAAATAAAAATGTGCCCTAGTTTTAGTGCCCTGCAAAGCAGGAACCTGGATGAGCAGTTCCTACAGGGCGAGAGTGAAATTCAAAGACAGTATTGTGTTGGAAGGAAGCAGCCCTCCCTGTGAGCAACGCTCAGTGCACAAGTGGCCCTAGGCATGACCCCTTCAGAGGGAGGGGACACCACTCATGAAGCTCCTGAGCCACACACAGGCAGGTAGGCAACAGGGCAGGGTGAGGCCTGCAGCAGAGCGGTGCCATTTCCTCCGACTCCCAAGCTGGGACACCAAGGCACACTGCTGCCACCACCCAGCCTCTTCCAGGCAGAGCCAAGACCTCACTGCTGGCTTTCCTCATTCAGAGACACAGACACGGGGCACTCCTTCACAACACACACTGCCAGTCAGCTGGCAGAATCTGCTCTGCCTTGTTAAGTGCACTGATCTGGTACAGGGTCTTCAGCAAGCTGACAACAGCCCGGCACTGCCACTGCTGCCACTTTTCCAGGAACAGACACTTGGGTCTGTTTATAAAGTACGGCCACAGCACAGTATTGACACAGATGCACAGAAAAGAATCCCCTAAACCCGAGTCCATCCTTGTACTTCAGCAGGTCCCAGCCACAGTCTACCAAGGGGGACTCTAAGGGAAGCTCCCCATTGTGGCCTGGCCCAGGAACACCAGAGGCCAAAACTGGATCAAAGTCACAGATCAATAAACATTCCATGTATTTACACTGCCCACTAGATTTTAAACTTAAATTTTCAAAGTGGTAATAACTCCAAATAAAATTTGGGGCTATCTAAAAATCATTTCTAAATCCCCCCAATTAATCTCATACTAGAACTGCTAACCATGGCCTGAAATTCTGATTTGTCAAAGGCAGCTAAGAAACCAAACACATGTCAAATATTATTGCACAACCAATCCCAGGGACTGTTCAAAATACGAACTGGTCACAGGCTGGAATTAAGGCTCTGGCCCCTGTGGATCTGAGTTTTCTCACGGGCAGCACAAAGGGGCAAGGCGGTGTCTGACTGACTTTGGTGTCAGACAAAGGGCTGTCTGACTGGTGTGATCGTGTGTACATACGTGGATTTGTTGAGACTCGGTACATTTATCTGGGGGAGGGGATTGTATGGATTGGTCCCAGGGGCACTCAACCACTGAGCCAGCCACATGCCCAGCCCTTTTTATTTTTTATTTTGAGACAGGGCCTCGTTGAGTTGCTGAGCCTGGCTTTGAACTCCCAATCCTTCTGCCTCAGCCTCCTGAGCAGCTGGGATGACAGGCGTGGGCCACAGTGCACGGCTGGCAGTGCATCTGAACGTCCAAAGACAGCGCGCAGTGGCGTTTGCCAACAGGTGCAGCTGGTGACCCGCTTTCTCTCAACGCCCCTGAAAGCCAAATGTCTTTCTTCAGCATCCAAAGACAGAGAAGCCAGCCCTTCACCCAACACGTCAGCCCTCTTACAACCAGCAGGACAGACTGTGGACCAAGAGAAGCAACACCAGCAAAAGCTGCAGCTAGCCAGACTCAGGCACCCCACCACCAAAATCCAGAACCCAAAATGCTCCAGAACGTGAGGCTCTGAGCACCAGCATGACACCCCACGAGCGACACCCCACACTGGGCCAGGTGCTGTGCTGCAGCCAGACAGGTGCTCCTGTCTGCACAGCTTCACTCTGGGCCATGTGCATAGGTGTGGATGAAATGTGATGAACTGTCTGTGTGGACTCGGCCCCTTCCCCCAGGAGATCTTGTAGTCTATATTCAAATATTCCCAAACCGAAAAAGCCTGAAATATGAAACACTCTGGCCCCAAGCATTCCGGATGAGAGGTGTACAAAGGAGAAGGCTTATAAGTGCCCTGCAGGTTCCCAGCCCCCTCTCACCCGCCAGCACCTACTGCCCAGGCAGGGAACATGGGGTGTGTGAGGAGAAGATGCCCTGCACTGACCTAGGGAACGTGACGGCACAGTGGGAATGTGGCTTCAGAGCCAGGCTCTCTACCCAGGGAAGCAGGGTCAGGACATGGCAGAGGTGAGCAGCTCTGCGACCACCCACGGCACTTATGGGGGCACAGCAAGCTCCTGCAGTCAGGAGCTGCAACTCTTCCGACCACTTAACAGAACCAGCCAGCACCCCCTGAGCAACAGTCCACAGCAAAAGATGCCAGTCTACAAAGGGTCACCTGTGATTCCCAGCCAACGAGACTCTGGAAAATGGGAGGAAGTAAACAGGACATGTCTAAGCAGACACAAACCGAAGGGCACCCGCTGCCAGGGTGACCAGGATGGGTGCTCCTCCTTCCCACTGCTGTGTGAACCCAGCACTGGACCTTGACGATCTAAACGTCAGTTTTCAGAGAAAAGGTGGCTTGACACTTTTAAAAGCTGAACATGGGGCTGGGATTGTAGCTCAGTGGTAGAGCGCTTGCCTCGCATGCGTGAGGCCCTGGGTTTGATCCTCAGCACCACATACAGAGCAATAAAATAAAGACATTGTGTCCATCTACAACTAAAAAAAAAAAAAAAAATTTTAAAAAAAATAAATAAATAAAAGCTGAACGTGGAGAAGACCTGTAACACTGAGCAAGTCTCCTTGCCCAGAGCCTCTCCTGATGAGCTGCTGGCAAAGACCCACCCCAAGGCCCGGCTCCCGCTCCTCAGCGGGTGCTCCACATGTGCCACCCTCCCTGCCGGTTCAGTCCCACACAGCTCAGAGCCTGTGGCCGTGCGCACTGGGCATGAGAAGCCCCTGCAGAGATGTGCGCACGTCACGGTGTGGGAATGCTCCCAGATCAGGGCTGAGGGGGCACACAGCACGCCCCCATCAGTTCTGGTCCCTTCAGAAGAGGAGGGTCCAGTCTCTTCCAACTTTTCACAATGATAAAATCATAAGATGTCATTTTGGCAGAAAGATACAACCACAATAAATATGCCACCTTCCAGATGGAGCTACCATCTTTTTTTTTTAAATATTTTTTAGTTATACATGGACACAGTGTCTTTATTTTGTTTACTTATTTTTTTATGTGGTGCTGAGGATCGAACCCAGTGCCTCACATGTGCGAGGCAAGCGCTCTGCCACTGAGCCACAACCTCGAGCCCTCAAACCATCTTATTTTATCCAGGAATTTCCTCTGCAGACTAAGGGCAGACCCATAAAATCCTAAAACTAAGACTAAGAGGCAGTCATGGACCCCACTGAGGGCTTGAGATGGGCACCAGAAGCATTCAAACACGTCCTCTTAGGGACAGGTGCCAGGCACCTTCCTGGCCTGGAGCTCAGGGAAGCAGCCCCTGTTTTCACTGCAGAGAGCAGGATACAAGCAGGAGATACACGTTTTAAAAATGAACTTTTATGTTGACAGTTTTTATTTTTCTCTCAAAAGAAAAGGGCACGGTGGTGCATGACTGTAACCCCGGCTATTCACAGACTTAGGCAGGAGAGCGCAAGTCAGAAACCAGCTGGGTAACTTCGGGAGCACCCTTCTCAAAAAGACAAGAAAAACAGAGCTGGAAACCAGGCAGCCTCCTGACTCAAGCCAGGAGGGAGGGAGCAAGGGCGGCCTGACCGTGAGGCAGCGAGCACAGCTGCCTGGCAAGGGCGGCACGAGGTCTCAGGATGGAAGCACACGGGTCAGGCTCCCAACACTGGGGACAGGAAGACCCGGGGGTCTAAAGCAGGCAGTCCTGCTCCTCGTCAGCCCAGCGCAGCCTCACTCAGGTGAGAGACATGGCCAGCCCTTCAGGCTGTGGTCTAGGCAGAAAAGAAAGTGTCTCAATAGAAACCCGAGCTAACAGTGGCTCAGAAGAGGGTGTGCACATCGGGCTGAAAGGCAGTGGTCCAGGCTGCTGTCCCCAAGAGCCTGGCTCCCCAGGAGGCCCCTCCTGACTCAGGCACCATCCTTCCTCATTAGCAAGAAAAACTCAGGACGCTCGCCCGGGAGCTCACAAATCCCCGCATGTTGGAAAAACACACAGAAACACAGACACAGGAAAGTCTCCTCAACCTTTTCAGAAATACTTGTTTCCATAAAGCCCCAAGAACCAGTGTTTCAAATCATCAGCATTTTGCATGTGAAATCTGCATGTAACCCTAAGGGCACTTTACACACACAGCACCCTGAGCTGTGTTCCACGGGGAGTTTCTTTCTTGACAAAGCCATAGTCACCAGAACATGCATCTAAATTGTTTTGTTCTTTTTATTATATTTTGTTTTAAACACAAGTTCCCTCATAGATTAAAATATGGCAAACATGGCTGGAATTTATTATGGAATGTTAAGAGCCCCGACATGGAACTATTCTCCAAATCCAGTGTTTCCTGTCCATTGAGAAACCCTTCCTTGCATGGACAGGGAGAGGGGATGCTGGGTCTCACTGTGTACCACCCATGACCAAAGGCCCTGAGCCCACTGCAGAAGGAAACGTCCAGGATGTGGTTCATATATTATTATCTTTTAAGGTGTAACATGTTTACACACTTCCACCCTTCAACTGACAGCAGGCACCCTCTCCCTGACCCAAGCACTCAACTGGGGTTAGGGTTCAATAGCATTTTAGTTAAGAGACGTTTACTCACCAAATCAAAGCCTCAAAGGAATTCTGTAGTTATTCCTGGTTATTTGATGAATTTAAAAATTACAAGCATACATTCCTTCTTTTATTATTATTATTTTTTCAATATAGGGGATTGAAACCAGGGGTGCTCGACCACTGAGACACAACCCCAGCCCTTTTTAATTTTTAAAATAAGGTCCAAGTTGCTGAGGCTGGACTTGAACTTGCAGCTGTCCTGCTTCAGCCTCCTGAGTCACTGGTATCACGGATGTGGCAACCGTGCCCACTACATTCATCGGTTTTATGTACTAGCCAATTGGAGATGTTTTTAGAAGAAAAGATTCTCTTGTTCAACAGTCTGGAAACTGCCTCTGTGCACTTTACAGCTGCTGCATTTCAGCACAAGCAGGCAAGGAAGGCAGCAGAGTACCAAAGCAAAGGACGGGCGCCATTTCCAAACCTGTTTCAGATGCCCAAGGTGAACTGCACAGGACCAAGGGCAACATCCAGACAGCCCAGACCTCAGGCACCTGTCGAGACACAGGCATTTCCAAGCCAGTACCAGCCGTGGGCCTGACTTCCCAGGACCACTGCTCCTTGTGCCCCACACCCTGGAGCCCCTGTGCAGCCGCAGCATCTCAGCCCTGCACGCACACAAGCCCCCATACCAGCTAACTCCCCCTGCTGTCAGCCAGCACCTGCAGATGTGGCACTGACACCTCACTCACAAGCTGAAGTGACGTACCTGCCAGCCCTTGTCCGCAGTCCTGTAGTATGGGTAATTTTTAGTGATGTGTGTATAAATTCCATTTAGGGTGAGTTGTTTATCAGGGGCCATTGTAATCGCTTGTACAATTAATTGTGCATAGGAATAAGGTGGCTTTGAATCATCCTGTATGAGAAAGAGAGAGTATTAAAATAAGCATGATTATTTTACTAAGATTTAGAATTTTCCTTTGTAAGTATGTTCCTTTGACAATTTTCAGTTTTTCCTATTATAAAAGTAACATTTAAAAACCTGTAGGGAAGAAATGGAAAGGTACAGAGCGGTATAAAAAGATTAAAATCACTCACACACACCACTTTCACTCTTTCCAAATGGCAAAAACAAACCAAAACCAGTAAAACAAGACAAAGCTGCTCATGCTCAGTGGGATGAGCCTTGAACTCTGCTGCACAGAGCGAGCCAGTGGGATGGGAGCAGCAGAGCAAAGGGAGGCCCCCGGCACCCACCCTGGCAGGAGGCACCAAGTGCTCAGGGCAGACTGCCCAACACACACCAGCCAGCCAGCTGCACAGGACGTTCCAGCCCCACACAGGACATGTCACCCATGGTGAGCACCAAGGACCCAGAGGCAGGTTCCAACCCCAGGTCTGAGGCAGCCCAGGCAGATACTGCATCCCTGCTCCTGGGTCTCTCAGGGCCCTGGTGGCTCCTTGTCACTTGACAACTCAAAATTCCACCTGCAGGGCTGGGATTGTAGCTCAGCGGTAGAGCGCTTGCCTCGCATGCGTGAGGCCCTGGGTTCGATCCTCAGCACCACATACAAAACAATAAAATAAAGACATTGTGTCCATCTACAACTAAAAAAAAAAATTTAAAAAAAAAAAAAAAAACCCAAAATTTCACCTGCAGCAGCACAAGTTAAGGGGAAAGTTCCCAGGCTCTGTGTGAACTTCTGGAAAACGCACACGCCTGCACGGCAAACAGCAAAGCAGGTTAAAAAAAAAAAAAATGTGAAAGAATACATTCAAAGTGGTACTTCTTATACCAAGTTTAAAGCTGACACTGTTTTGGGACAAATATAGGCCTTAGCCAGGACCTGGTGTCTTGGAAGGGCAGGCTGAGTCCTGGGGCTGTGGTGGGCACCAGGGTTCTTGCTGTCATTCTCCAAAGAGAAAAACCACTGGAAACCCCACCATCCAAAAGCCCCCCACGTCCCACTTTTGTTGGCTAACACTGCCTGAGCACTCAGGCCTCGCCAGGCTCTGCCTGACCTCCCACGGGAGTACACTGGGCTTCAGGAGAGGAGCCAGGTAGTGAGGACCCTCAGCTGAGAACACAGGGTGAAGCCTGTCACTACTTATGTTGCTGTGTTTCCCTGACAGTTTCTTACATACATTTTTCACCACTTTTATTGAAAATATCCAACACAGAGAAGTTCACAACACACACACATCAGTTAAACAAATTCTGTAGAGTGAGCACTAGTACAGCCATGTGAGGTGGAAAAGCTCGGACTCCGCTGGCTTCCTCAGCACCCCACTACTGTCTGGGCTTGTGGGGTGCACAGCTGCAGCTCATTCCCGCCCCGGGTCGCGCCACGTCCTTCCACACAAACACGGCACATCTCACAGACATGTGAGTGAAGCCCCACCATGCAGTCTTCACTGGGCTCTTCACCTAGCTCTACATCAAAGGCACGTCCCCATTGGTAAATATTTCATGTGCCTCCGACTAGACCACCAGATCTTAAATCACTGTTCCCGTAGGAAACTCATCATGATTTCAGTTTTCTGTTTTGTACTGACTCTCCTTCCTTCAGCTAAGTCCCTGAAGGATAAAAACCCACAGGGCCACAATGTGGTCATCAATTGCGTTGTCCACATGGGGGCAGATGCACCCTCCCAGGATGTCTGTGCACCCGCCCCAGATGGAATGGCACCCGCCTCCTGGAGAACCAGGAGCACCTCAGATGGCCCTGATGGAGACTTAGCCAACACTGAAACACGCTTATACAATCAGCCCCAACTGACAGATGCCTGCACCACTGCAGCCCGAGCCGCACACAGAACAGTGGCACACATGCCCCCCGGGTCCCTGCTGCAAGGCCGACTACAAGACATTTACCTTTGGACTGTCTCCACCTGAAGCTTCCTTTTCATTTTCTGGCTGTGAGCTGTCAGCCATTAAGTTGAGGTCAGATGGTATAACACGGCCCATTTTGTACCCTGAAGACCCGGCTCCCCGGGGGCTGGATGGGCAGGAGTTTGCAGCACTGTGGAAGAGAAAGGTTCCTTTAGCCTAATACAGAGCACATATGCTATACTTTGATAACTGGCTCTGAGGTCAGGGAAAGAAAACACAAAAATTTTGAGAATTGAGAGAAATCTCTGTATTTCTTATAGAAGAACAAAATCAACAACTCTGTGCAATTTAAGATTACTCAAGCCAGGAACGGTGGCACACGCATGTAATCCCAGCACTCTGGGAGACTGAGGCAGGAGGATCGCGAGTTCAAAACCAGCCTCAGCAACAGTGAGGCGCTAAGCAACTCAGTGAGACCCTGTCTCTACATAAAACACAAAATAGGGCTGGGGATGTGGCTCAGTGGTCAAGTGCCCCTGGGTTCAATCTCCAGTACCAAAAAAAAAAAAAACTGCCTGTAGTGGTGTATACCTGTAATTCCACAGACTCAAGAGGGTGAGGCAGGAATCACAAATTTGAGGCCAGCTTGGGCAATTTAGTGAGACTCTAAATGGAAATAAAAAAATGAAAAAGGTGGGGCTGGGGTGTGGCTCAGTGGTCGAGTGCCCCTGAGTTCACTCCCCAGTACCCACTCCCCAAAAAATCACCAAAGAAGCAATATGGATATTCTGTATTGTCATCCCATGAAGCTCTAAGATAAATTCTCTGGGGGCAGTGGCCCCACTCTTCACCAGTCAGGAAACAAGTTCTTCCAGAACTCACCAAGAACCCAAATGACACATGGTGGGTCCAGGGACACAGAGTGCATAGAGTGGGGTCCAACAAGGGACACCAGGAGGGCATGGGAGTCTGCAGAGGATACCTTGAAGAATGGGCCACAGCCCAGCTAGCCCAGGACATGGTTGACCAGCAAGAACACATGGCACTTTCCCCATAAGGTGGGCTGGTGGGACCCAGGCCTGGGCTCCGTGCTGACTACAGGCCCCGTGAACTGGGACAGGCTGAGCACCAGTGCCTTTGGGCCATGTTCACTCTGCAGTCGCCACTCACACTACGTGAAGAGAATGCGCCAAGATGGCACGATCCAAGACAGCTCTTCTCAAAACCCTCAGCTATGGAGGCGTCTGAGGAAAAAGACAAACACCACAAGTATATAGATTTCTGGGAAAAAATGAATCAAGAAACCTAACACTGGCTTTGAGAAACACTAGAAAAGGAAGCCGGGAGGCGGAAAGGAGGGAAGAGAAGGAACGAGGAAGGCCTCACTGCCACACTTTGGTGGCACCTGAAAGTTCTGTGCCTGCCTAGCGCATATGCCTACCTTTTAAATATTCTTTTACTTATTTATTTATTTGGGTATACTGAGGATTGAACTCAGGGGCACTCGACCACTGAGCCACATCCCCAGCCCTATTTTTTGTGTTTTTTTTTTAAATATTTTTTTAGTTGTGGATGGACACAATGTCTTTATTTTATTGCTTTGTATGTGGTGCTGAGGATCGAACCCAGGGCCTCACGCATGCGAGGCAAGCGCTCTACTGCTGAGCCACAGCCCCAGCCCTATTTTTTGTGTTTTATGTAGAGACAGGGTCTCACTGAGTTGCTTAGCACCTCGCCATTGCTGAGGCTGGCTTTGAACTCAGGATCCTCCTGCCTCAGCCTCCCTAAGTGCTGGGATTACAGGTGTGGCCACCACGCCTGGATCCCGTTAAATACTCTACTGAATGTCAGGAATAGCCCTTCAAGGTCTGGCGAGGGAGAGGAATGGACAGGTGCACCCTGGCACCTACGTTGCACAGCCTGAAGCCGAGCCCCTTTAGGAGTGCAGGTACATGCTGGAGAGGCAGGCTCAGCCTCCACAAGCCACCGCACGCCTCGCTGATGAAGTGCACGTGTGCAGGATGTGCAGGGACGAGCAGGGGAAGGACGACAGTGGGAGGGACCGAGGGATCCACGCAGGACGGGCTCCAGACCCAAGGCTGCCTGCCAACTTGCCATCACCTGCAGCCTGTGGCCCTCAGCACCACTGCCGCCACTAGAGCCGTAGCTGACGCAGGCACAAGTGGCCTCCTGCTTCCTCACACTGCTCAGTGAGTGCCCGACAGCAGGTTCGCTGGCTCCGGCCCACCTGCGACAGTTTTCACTTAGGCCCTTTGGTCATGGACAGATTCCACAAGGTGGGAAGAGAAGGCAGTGTCCTCAGTCAAGCGGCTCGGAGGAGTCAGTAGTGAGGAAGGCCTGAGGCCCACAGTGCTGCCCCTGGATGGTGGCTGGGCACAGGGTTCTGGCCACAGCTGTGACTTGCACATCTGCTGATACGTGGTGCTGAGTGTCTTCTGATGCACTCACTGGCACCAGTGTGTCTTCTTGAGAAATCCTTTGGCCAACTTTTCACCTGAGTTATTTGACTTTTTGTTGTGGAATTATGAGTTTTTCATATTATTATGTATCTTAACCTCTTACCAGATATGTAATTTGCATGTATTTCTCCCATTCTGTGTCTTTTTTTGTTCTCTTCTTTCCTTCCCCTCCTGGGGATTGAACCTAGGGGTGCTTTTCATTTTATTTTGAGACAGGGTCTCTCTAAGCTGCTGAGGCTGGCCTTGAACTTGTGATCCTCCCAAACTGCCTGGCTTCCACTTCGCTTGAGAACCAGTAGAATGTAGCAGGCTGACCTGGTCTGCACCCATAGGATGTGCTGCAACCTAACATGTTCCAAGAGCAGCACAAAGACAGTCTCCAGTTGAGGCTGCTCCCCATCTTGTGTAGCCTCCTCTGCATGAAATTAACAGCAGTTTACTAGTCACAGGCTCTGCTTGTGGAAGACAGCGTGGCCGTGCTTGGAGCACCCATCCTCTGCTTCTGAGGGGCCCAGCCTCTCAGAACATCACAATGAGTACATGGTCACCTCAACGTAGCCAAATCAAAGCACAAGCTTTCAGAATTTACATGAAACCGTAACAAACTGAGAAACTGAAAATTCAGATTAAAACCTACCTTGAATTCAGACCAGTATCAAAAATCGTAAATCATAAATTTAGACTCCATTAAAAAGAATCCATAAGTAAAAACAAGGAATACGTGGGAATTGCACTTTATAATGCAGAAACTGAAAGCAGTCTCCTAAAACCCAGCTAGTTTACAACCTCAGAATATCCTTCTCTGCTTAAGTCAGCTGCAGGGAAGGGAGACATCATGCTGGGAGCAGTGCCAGGACTAAGAACCCACACGCACCTGTTCCTGCCCTACCTGATGGTGCCCGTGGGGGAAGGGAGGGGACTGATGAGGTGGGCCATGGTGTCTGGAATGTTGATGGTCAGGGGCGAGATATGCGGCTGCACAGGCTTCACCGGGGACTCAGGAGCCTCCTGCTTCTCCCTTTTTTCGCTGGACAGGGCCGTGAACGTTATCTTGATGTTTGTGCTCGGAAACCTGAATGTGCACCTGGAAAAGAAAGGTCAATGGTCAGTGCCTGTCTGCTATCCACCAGAGTCCCTGAGCGTCTCATAGGCACTGCAGGCAAGAACACACACCTCCCCACTTCGAAGCAAACCATGTTTATACATCTCTTAATGAGCACAACCACAAGTGAGGTATTTCTTGAGACACCAGTGATATCAGCCAAATGGGACAATAAGAAGTGTAGGCCTGAAAAACTTAGTATCATACTGCTCTTTAAAAATAAGTCTGCAGGGATGGGGTTGTGGCTCAGTGGTAGAGGCTTGCCTTGCATGCGTGAGGCACTGGATTCAATCCTCAGCACCACACAAAAATAAATAAATAAGGGGCTGGGTTCAGTCCCTAGTACAGCAAATAAATGAATAAATAAACAAAACAAAGCTGAATTGAAGCAGCAACAGGGAGAGGACCAGATCTCAGAAACACACACCACTGTGGCCACACTGCCATCATCTATACCACCACCTCCACCTCCTCTACCACCATGCAGGCCAGGCAAGTTCATAGAAAAAAACAAGTGCATCACAGGTGGTGGTCAGTGATTTGCACATGGCCATAAATTCTGCATTTGACCCAGAAGTTAAAATGAATCCTTGGCAAGTTAGATACACCAAAACGGCAAAACTGACATAGGTTAAAATTTGTTACATCTATGTACATAGGTAACTGGGGTGCAAAATGGGGCACATATGCAAATATGTTTTGAGTATTCTTCAATAAACCTGCACTTCGTCCTAATCAGAAGAGAACAAGATGGAAACAAGGGTGGATTGAGGTCTGGTTTCTGCTACCTGAAGCAGCCCTCAGGCCCCCAGCCTCTGCCAGTCAGGCATGGGCCCAAGTCTCTCCAGCACCTGTAATGGCCACCACTCAAGCAGAGCAAACTGCTAAAACAAGTATCTGACTCAGTGCCACAGGGAGCACCAACTCTAGACTCAGGCCAACCAGGCTTCAAATCCACGGCTCACTGCTGTGGACCCAGGCCTGGATGATACCACTCTGAGCCTCAGTTTCCTCCTGCATAAAGCAGAGATGACAGTACTAGTATTGTGAGGATTAACTCAGATCATATTCACTGAACATTTGATGTTAATTAAAAGAGAATTTGGAAAAGGCCCATAGTCCTACTTCAAGATGCCAGCACTGGGGAGGCCAAGGCAGGAGGACAGCAAATTTGAGCACACTCTGAGTAACTTGGCAAGGCCTCATTTCAAAATAAAATTTTTATTTTTATATTTTGGTACTGAGGATTGAACCCAGGTTAAGCTCTACCACTGAGCTACATTCCAAGTCCTTTTATTTTGTATTTTGAGACAAGTGTCACTAAGTTGTTGAGCCTAGCCTCAGTCTCCAGAGTCACTGGGATTAGAGGCAAGCACCACCACAGTCAGCTAAAATAAAATTTTTTTAAACGGGTAAGTAGTTCAGTGGTAAAGTATTCTTAGCATGTCCTAGGCCCTGGGTTCAATCCCCAGTCTCTCTTGCTCTCTCTGGGTTCAATCCCCAGTGTCTCTCTCTCTCTCTCTCTCTCTCTCTCTCTCTCTCTCTCTCACACACACACACACACACACACAGCACGTTCCCCAGATGGGCAACTGCTGTCCACTGTACCATCAGTTCCTTCCATTCTCGTTCTCAAGTTTTGCAGAAAGACACCCTTTAACTGGGCGCATTGGTGCATCCCTATAATCCCAGCACTTTGGGAGGCTGAGACAGGAGAATCCTGAGTTCAAAGCCAGACGCAGCAATGGCGAGGTGCTAAGCAACTCAGTGGAGACCCTGTCTCTACATAAAACACAAAATAGGGCTGGGGCTGCGGATGTGGTCAAGTACCCCTGAGCTCAATCCCCAGCACCCCCAGTAAGTAAGTAAGTAAGTAAGTAAATAAATAAATAAATAAGACACCCTTGGCCAGCAGAACATACTGCCTACCTGTCCACACAGGACAGAGGCCACAGCAGGGTGCACAGTAACAAGGGGGAGAAAAGTCTAAGCTGCCAGCTCCCTGTGGGCAGCCACAGGGCCTCAGGTGGCTTAAGTGGCCTGCTAGTGTTTGTTTCTGCTTTTCACAACAGGATCTCACCCCCAAGCAACTCAGCAGAACATCCACAGAGCATGCACACCGCGGGAGCACATCCTTTGTTTACATTTGATCCCCAGTGTTTCCAGTTAAGAACAGAGGACTGCACTGAGGAGTGGCCATCTCCACAGCACAGGATAGACACAGGGTCACATTGTGGGATTTCAAGCGAGGACTGGCATAGCCAGGCCACCTGCCCATCACTGCTCAGCCCTATCCCCAAAGTGACAGCAGTGTTCCTGTGTCATGATCTCAGAATGAACATCTACAATTATAAACCATGAAATACATTTAAAAGCGATCCAGGACCTCGGCCCAACATGCAGAAGAGGAGACCCACGGTGTAGCGGCCCCTCATCCAGCCTGCTTCCACCTAGAAACAACAGCCAGAGAAGACCATCCCCAAGGTCCCTGCAGGCCTGGTTACACCAGAGGTGAGCTACTGGTGACCTGCAGGGACACTACAAGGTTATAGAGTAGAAACTGTAACACCTCAGATCCGCACTGCTAGAGAGGGAGACACATGAACAACATGAAAAAACAAGGGAAGAAAGTGCCCCAAACCAACCAAGATGCTACAGCACTAGAATCCACTGACAGCACAGTAGATGAAATGTCAGAGGAGGAGCTCAGAACGTAGTGACTAAATCATCTGTGAGGCACAGAATACGAGAGAGCAAATACAGGCAACAATCAATCACTCCAACAGAGATAAGAGCAAACACAGGGAGCCAAATATTACTTTAAGAAAAGGAGACTGGAAAGTATCACCAACAGACGAGATCACTTGGAAGGCAGAACATTAGGTAATGAAGACAAAACATAAAATCCTGAAAGTAAAGTTGACCACACAATGAAGATGGTAAGAAATCATGACTACTGAATGACACGTGGATAATGGAAGACATCAGGGAGGAGATAAAAAAGTTCTTAGAGGTAAAATGAGATAGATCTCTGATACAACATATCAAAATCTCTGGGACACTATGAAGGCTGTGTTAGAGGAAAGTTCACTGCATTGAGCTCATTCACTAAAAGAAGAAAAAGTCAACAAATAAACAACCTGACATTACATCTCGAAGCTCTAGAAAAACAAATCAGGGCTGGGATTGTGGCTCAGTGGTAGAACGCTTGCCTCGCATGCGTGAGGCACTGGGTTCGATCCTCAGCACCACATAAAAATAAATGAATGAATAAACGTCCATCAACAACTAAAAAAATTTAAAAGAAGAAAAAAGAAAAATCAACACCAAGAGTAGAAGAGAGGAAATAATTAATATCAGGGCTGAAATCAATGAAATTGAAACAAAAGAAACAATTCAAAAAATTGACAAAACAAAAAACTGGTTCTTTGAAAAAACAAATAAAATTGATAAACCCTTAGCTACCTTAATGAAAAGAGAAAACTCAAATTACTAAAATTCGTGATGAAAAAGGAAATACCATGTTAGACACTATTGAAATACAGAAGATAATTAGAAACTATTTTGAAAATCTATACTCCAGTAAAAGAGAAAATCCCAAAGACATCGACAAATGTCTAGAAGCATATGATCTGCCCAAACTGAATCAGGAGGACATATACAACTTAAACAAATCCATTTCAAGCAAGGAAATAGAAGACACAATCAAAAGCTTAAAAACCAACAAAAGCCCAGGACTGAATGGATTCTCAGTTGAGTTCTACAAGACCTTCAAAAGAATTAATACCAACAGGGGCTGGGGTTATGGCACAGTGGTAGAGCGCTCGCCTGGCATGCGTGAGGCACTGGGTTCAATCCTCAGCACCACATAAAAATAAAATAAAATAAAGATATTCTGTCCGCCTACAACTAAAAAATAAATGTTAAAAAAAAAGAATTAATACCAATACTCCTCAAATTATTCCATGAAACAGAAAAGGAGGGAACCCTTCCAAACTATGAGGCTAGTATCACCCTGATTCCAAAACCAGACAAAGACACATCAAAGAATGAAAACTTCAGACCGATATCCCTGATGAACACTGATGCAAAAATTCTCAATAAAATTCTGGCAAATCACATTTAAAAATGTATTAAAAAGTGCAACATGATCAGTGGGTTTCATCCCAGGTATGCAAGGCTGGTTCAACATACGGAAATCAATAAACGTAATTCACATCAATGGACTAAACGACAAGAACTGTATGATTATCTCAATAGATGCTGAAAAAAACATTTGACAGAATACAGCACCTCTTCATGTTCAAAACACTACAAAAACTAGGGATAGAAGGAACATACCTCAACATTGTAAAAGCTATCTATGCAAAACCGAAGACCAACATCATCCTAAATGGAGAAAAATTGGAAGCATTCCGTCTAAAAATGGGAACAAGAAAGGGATGGCCTCTTTCATCACTTCTATTCAACATAGTCCTTGAAACTCTAGCCAGAGCAGTTAGACAGACGAAAGAAATTAAAGGGATACGAAGCTGGGTGCGATGGTGCACACCTGTAATCCCAGCACTTAGGGAGGCTGAGACAGGAGAATCGCGAGTTCAAAGCCAGCCTCAGCAACGGCGAGGCGCTGAGCAACTCAGTGAGACCCTGTCTCTACATAGAACACAAAATAGGGCTGGGAATGTGGCTCAGTGGTCGAGTGCCCCTGAGTTCAATTTCCAGTACCTCCCTCCCCTCAAAATTAAAGGGATACGAATAGGCAAAGAAGAACTCAAACTATCATTAATTGCTGATGACATGATTCTATACTTAGAGGATCCAAAAAATTCCACCAGAAAACTTCTAGAATAAATGAATTTAGCAAAGTAGCAGGATATAAAATCAATACCCATAAATCAGAAGAATTTCTATACAGCAGTGATGAGTCCTCTGAAAGAGAAATTAGGAAAACTACCTCATTCACAATAGCCTCAAAAAAAAATCAAATACTTGGGAATCAATCTAACAAAAGAGGTGAAAGATCTCTACAATGAAAACTACAGAACACTAAAGAAAGAAATTGAAGAAGACCTTAAAAGATGGAAAGATCTCCCATGCTCTTGGATAGGCAGAATCAATATTGTCAAAATGGTCATGGTTCCCAAAATGCTAGACAGATTCAAAGTGATTCGAATTAAAATCCCAACGTCAGCCAGACATGGTGGCACATGCCTGTAATCCTAGCACTTTGAAAGGCTGAGAGAGGAGAATCGTGAGTTCAAAGCCAGCCTCAGCAATGGCAAAACACTAAGCAACTCAGTGAGACCCTGTCTCTACATAAAATACAAAATAGGGCTGGGATGTGGCTCGGTGGTGAGTACTCCTGAGTTCAATCCCCAGTTCCAAAAATATCCCAACATCATTCCTTATAGAAATAGGAAAAAAATCCTGAAATTCATTTGAAAAAATAAGAGACCTAGAATAGCCAAAGCAATCCTTAGCAAGAAAAATGAAGCAGAAGGCATCACAATACCAGACCTTAAACTATACTACAAAGCTACAGTAACAAAAAACAGCCTGGTACTGGCATTAAAATAGACATATACCAAAGGTACAGAATAGAAGACACAGAGACAAACCCACATAAATACAGTTAGCTCAGACTAGATAAAGGCGCCAAAAACATACATTGGAGAAAAGATAGCCCTCTTCAACAAAGGGTACTGGGAAAACTGGAAATCCATATGCAGCAAAATGAAACTAAACCCCTATCTCTTACCACGCACGAAACTCAACTCAAAGTGGATCAAGGACCTAGGAATTAGATCAGAGACCCTGCACCTATTAGAAGAAAAAATAGGCCCAACCCTTCATCATGTCGGATTAGGCCCTGACCTCCTTAACAAGATTCCTAAAGTGCAAGAAATAAAATCAAGAATCAACAAATGGGGGCTGTGGCTGTGGCTCAGTGGTAGAGCGCTTGCCTCACATGTGTGAGTCACTGGGTTCGATCCTCAACACCACATATAAATAAATAAATAAGTTAGGGCTGGGATTGTAGCTCAGCGGTAGAGCGCTCACCTCGCATGCGTGAGGCCCTGGGTTCGATCCTCAGCACCACATACAAAGCAATAAAATAAAGACATTGTGTCCATCTACAACTAAAAAAAATATTTAAAAATAAATAAATAAATAAATAAGTTAAACAAAGATATTATGTCTATCTACAACTAAAAAAATTTTTTAAAAAAAGAATCAACAAATGCAATGGATTCAAACTAAAAAGCTTCTTCTCAGCAAAAGAAACAATCAGTGAGGTGAAGAGAGAGCCTACATTCTGGGAGGAAATTTTGCCACATGCACATCAGATAGAGCACTTATCTCCAGGATATATAAAGAACTCAAAAACTTAACACCCAAAATACAAACAACCCAATAAATAAATGGGCTAAGGAACTGAACAGACACTTCTCAGAAGATACACAATCAATCAACAAATATATGAAAAAATGTTCAACATCTCTAGAAATTAAGAGAAATGCAAACCAAAACTACTCTTACTATTGGCGAGGACGTGGGGGAAAGGCACGCTGATACATTACTGATGCAACCAGCAAACTGCAAATTGGTGCAACCAATCTAGAAAGCAGTGTGGAGATTCCTCAGGAAATTTGGAATGGAACCACCATTTGACCCAGCTGTCCCACTCCTTGGTCTATACCTAAGGACTTAAAACAGCACACTACAGTGACGCAGCCACTTGTTTATAGCAGCTCAATTCACAATAGTTCAACTGTGGAACCAATGTAGATGCCCTTTAATAGATAAATATAAAGAAACTGTGGTGTTTATACACACAGTGGAATACTACTCAACATTAGAAAAGAATAAAATTATGGCATTTGCAAGTAAATGGATAGAGCTGCAAAATATGCTAAGCAAAGTAAGCCAATTCCAAAATAACAAAGGCCGAATGCTTTTTCTGGTAAGTGGATGCTGATTCATACTGAGGAGGGGGCTTGGGAAGAATGGGGAAATTGGGCTGGGATTGTGGCTCAGTGGTAGAGCACCTGCCTCACATGTGTGAGGCACTGGGTTCCATCCTCAGCACCACATAAAAATAAAGACATTGTATCCATCTACAACTAAAAAATATATATATAAAAAACAAGAGGAAAGAAAAATTTTAAAAAAAAAGAATGGGGAAACCGTGGTCAAGGGTGGGGACACGGGGCAGGAATGATGGTGGAAGGAGCTGGACGATGCCCTAGGTACAGGCATGACTGCACACCTGGCGCAACTCTATGCTGTGGACAACCAGAGAAATGAAAAGTCGTGCTCTATTTGCATACGATGAACCAGAATGCATTCTGCTGGCCTGTATACCTAATCAGAGTAAACAAATAAAGTTTTTAAAAGCTATCCAGAATCCTGGTCATTATCCATTTCTTGATCTGGTTTCTGACTGCATGGGTAAGCACTCATGTCTATAAAAATTAACGGGGCTGGGGTACAGCTCAATGGTAGAGAACTTGCCTAGCATGCACAAGGTCCTGGGTTCCTTTTCCAGCACTGCAAAGACAAAACACAACAGTCCTCACCGGCTATATGCGTATGACAGGTACACTTTTCTGTACAGAGTATATTTTGACAGGTTTCCAGGTAGATGCAAAATCAACCAAGTATGATAATGTGACAGGCACACCTAGGTTAATGGCACCATTTCCTGTACTTGTATGTCAGCAATGACCTATTTCTTTACTTGGATTGTGATTATGTAGGTACTCATATTATAATTTTTTTCAGTATCAGCAATTGAACCCAGGGGCACTTAACCACTGAGCCACATCCCCAGCCCTATTTTGTATTTTATTAGTCTCTGAGTTGCTCGGTGCCTCACTGAGTTGCTGAGGCTGGCTCTGAACTCAGGATCTTCCTGTCTCAGCCTGCTGAGCCATTGGGATTATAGGCGTGCACCACCACACTCAGCTTACTTTTCCATGTAGATACATTTAAGTCAAAATACACTAAAACTGTTTTTAAGTTCTCTAGAGTGCTCAATTACCTATGAAATCTCTATTTTTTAAATAAAAAACGGAAAAATAATTAATGGATCAGCATTAAAGTTTAGATCTGCAGTGTCCCACAAAGACTCATGACCTAAAGGCTTGGTCCGCAGTGCAGCCATGGCCGAAGGTGAGGCTTGGGGGCAGGACTGGATTGGGGGGGCTCTAACCTCATTAGGGGATTCTGGAAGATTGATGTTCTCAAAGGCCCACTGGAGGCAAGTGGGGCATGGCCGGGAGAAATACACAACATGAGGTACACCCTTGGGGACTGCATCTTGTCCCTGATCTCCCTTTCCGCTTCCCAGATGCCATGAGCTGAGCAGCTTTCCTCCACTATGACATTCTGCCTTGCCTCTCAGTTCCAAAACAACAGAGCCAGCAGACCATGGACTAAAACTTCTGTTTATCAGCGAGCCAAAATAATTCTTCCTCCTCTGAAGTTGTTCTTGTCAGGTATTTTGGTCACAGTAACAAAAAACTAACACAACTGTTTGCCTCACAAATCAAAAAGACCCACAAAATCAAAAGAACAAGGGAACAGAAATACCCAGCAGAGTAACAACCGCAGGAACAGATCTTTGTGGGCTCCTCTGCTCCCAGATACTGGCGCTTGCAACAGTGCAGCCCAGGTTTCTAATCTGACTCTTCCCAAGCCTGAGGTGTCTCCCCACTCCTGCAGCTTTCCCCCATGATGCCCTCAGGGTCAGTATTGGAGCTGCAGTGCCTGGCAGATGTTAGACTGAGAGAGATCATGGGCGTGTGGCCTGTCTCATTTCTTGTCAACTTCTAACATGCCATGTTCTTCAAACATACTCTACTGATTGATTCTCCGAGGTTTGTAACAGAGTTCAATACAGAATATGAATCTGTTTGCAAGCCTGAGAAATATGGTAAAATACTGGGAGAAAGGGGACAGGGCAAGAGATGCACAATTTGGCCAGGTGCACACCTGTAAGCCTAGAGACTCGGGAGACTGTAGCAGGAGGATCTCAGGTTCAAGGCCAGACTGAGTGAGACCCTGTCTCAAAATAAAACAGAAAAGGCTGGGGCTGTAGCTCAGTGTTTAAAGCTCCCCTGGTTCACTCTACAGCACCATACCACACCAAAACAAAACCAAAAAAGCAAGAAAGAAAGGAAATGCACAATGGCGAACCCCTGAGTGAGCGCAGCGCCCAGCGGGCTGGACTACCGCGCACCTGCAGGACTGCTGCGTCTGGAACGCAACCACGCAGCACTGCGGTGCTGCGCCAGGCAGGGCAGACCCACCTGGTAGTCCACACACGTCTCGTCTCCTTCACCTGAGGGACACCAGCAGCTGTGACACCCGAGAACAGAGAGAACTCTCTCTCTGCCTGTCTCATTCTCCTCCCACACTGGTCCAAGGACTAGTATCCCTGATGAACTTAAGTATAAAACACTTACCATTAAGATTGTACATCATGGGGCTGGGATTGTGGCTCAGCGGCAGAGCGCTGGCCTCGCGTGCGTGAGGCCCTGGGTTCGATCCTCAGCACCACATACAGAGCAACAAAATAAAGACATTGTGTCCATCTACGATTTAAAAATATCTTTAAAAAAAAAAAAAAAAAGATTGTACATCATGACCAAGCTGGTTTACTCCCAGAAATGCAAAGATGGTTTAGCATATGCAAATCAATAAATGTAACTCATCACATAAATAGAATTAAGAATAAAAATCACTTAGCTATCTTAAGAGATGAAGAGAAGGCCTTTGATAAAATTCAGCACTCAGGATGAAAACACTGAACAAACTACGGACAAAAGGAACCTACTTACCTCAACATCATAGAGGCCATATACAAAAACCCAAAGTCAACCTCATAGTAATTGGAGAACAAGACATGGACATCCACCCTCACTGCCTATTTTATACAGTGCTAGAAAGTCTAGCCAGAGCAATTAGGCAAGAGAAGAAAATAAATAAACCTGGGAAAGGAAGAAGTCAAATTATGACTGTTTGCAGATATGATCTTATACTTAGAAGATCATAGAAGCTCCACCAAAAGACTGCTAGAGCTAACAAACACATGCAGCAAAATAGCAGGTAAGGGGCTGGGGCTGGGGCTCAGTGGCGGAGCGCTTGCCTAGCGTGCGTGAGGCACTGGGTTCCACCCTCAGCACCGCATACAAATAATCAACATACAAAAATTAATAGAGTTCCTATATGCCAATAATGAATCTGCTGAGAAAGACCTCAGAAGATGGAAAGGCCACCCATGTTCATGGATAGGCAGAATATTGTCAAAATGGCCACACTACTAAAATCAGTATAGAGATTCAATGCAATCACCAGCGATATACCAATGACATTTTCCACAGAATTAAAAAAAAAAATCCTAGAATTCATTTGGAAGAATAAAAGCCCCAGAATAGCCAAAGCAATTCTAAGCTAAAAAAGTAATTCTAAGCCGGGCGCGGTGGCTCAAGCCTGTAATCCCAGCTCTTAGGGAGGCTGAGACAGGAGAATCGCGAGTTCAAAGCCAACCTCAGCAATGGCGAGGCGCTAAGCAACTCAGTGAGACCCTGTCTCTACATAAAACACAAAATAGGGCTGGGGATGTGGCTCAGTGGTCAAGTGCCCCTGAGTTCAATCCTCAGTACCACAAAAAAAAAAAAAAAAAAAAAAAGTAATTCTAGTGGCATCACAATATCTGGCTTCAAATTGTACTACAGAGCTATAGTGTAAAAAAAAAAAAAGACTGGACGGTACTGGTAAGGCCAGAGTTTGGAGTTTGAGATGAAACTAGATTCTCCGCTTCTACTGGTGGGTGGGATCTGAACAAGGTGCAGGCCTCTGCAGTTAAGAAAGCCTGTTTTAGTGTTAGCAGCTAACCACAGGAGGGAACGCCTGCCAATATCAGCTCCCAGGGTCATTACCGCAAAGGCAGGTAATGGCACACTGCAGCTCTTAAGGACAAACTATGCCCTCCACTGTTGCAGCAGACCCCAGCAGCTCACCACTAATTTCTTTCTGGGTTCCCTTCTTGTGAACTTGAAGAATGAAACATACAGATAATAACGGAAGGCAAGAGTGAAAGGAGAAGGATTTATTCAAGTAAGAAGAGACAAAACACTCTCAGGGTGAGAGGGGACCCGACAGCAGTAGCCACTCCAGTGTGCTAATGTAGGGGTTTATATAGCACTTTGGTCAACCCTATCAGTCAAAATTCATGCTAATCAGGGTTTGGAAAAGTACCCACACTACTGGTTCAAATTTATGCTAATCTCCTTTCATGTCTGCCCTACTTCCCTTTTCCTGCAGCTCACAGGGACTTGTGTGGACCCCTGGGGAAGTAGAGGTTGAGATGGGCAGATCATAGGGACCCAGGATGCTGTGCCATGTGGAGTGAGCACCCACACCAAGCCCAGGCTAGGCTGCTATGGTGCTACCGGTTGGTGTGCTCTGGTTTGCCATACTTCAGGCCTGCCATGCACACTAGCAAGACGGGCTCTTGCTGGCCTGTGCCTGCTACTCACATTCCGAACCGCCCTCACAGCCACTCCAGGACAAACGCTTAGCTTCACTGGCATAAAAACAGACACACAGACCAACGGTACAGAATAGAAGGCACAGAGACAAACCTACACAGAAACAGTCATCCGATCCTTGACAAAGGTGCCAAAAACATGCACTGGAAAATAGACAGCCTTTTAACAAATGGTGCTGGAACAACTGATCATCCATATGTAGAAGAATGAGACTAGACCTTTCTCTCTCACCCTACACAAAAGTCAACTCAAAACGGATCAAAGGGGGCTGGGATTGTGGCTCAGTGGTAGAGCGCTTGCTTCGCATGTGTGAGGCACTGGGTTCGATCCTCAGCACCATATAAAAATAAATAAAATAAAGATATTGTGTCCATCTACAACTAAAAAAATACTAAAAAAAAAATGGATCAAAGACCTAGGAATTAAGCCGGGCGCGGTGGCTCAAGCCTGTAATCCCAGCACTTAGGGAGGCTGAGACAGGAGAATCGCGAGTTCAAAGCCACCCTCAGCAATGGCCAGGCGCTAAGCAACTCAGTGAGACCCTGTCTCTACATAAAACACAAAATAGGGCTGAGGATGTGGCTCAGTGGTCAAGTGCCCCTGAGTTCAATCCCCAGTACCAAA
>CM053402.1:401343-434171 GCA_028644305.1 Xerus rutilus
CCTGTAATCCCAGCACTTAGGGAGGCTGAGACAGGAGAATCGCGAGTTCAAAGCCACCCTCAGCAATGGCCAGGCGCTAAGCAACTCAGTGAGACCCTGTCTCTACATAAAACACAAAATAGGGCTGAGGATGTGGCTCAGTGGTCAAGTGCCCCTGAGTTCAATCCCCAGTACCAAAAAAAAAAAAAAAAAAAAAAAAGACCTAGGAATTAGACCAGGAAATATGCAAGTCCTAGAAGAAAACATGGGGTCAACACTCCAGCATGTAGGCACAGAACTCTCTCAATTAGACTCCTAAGGCTCAGGAAAAAATGCTGAGAGTTAATAAAGAGGATGGCATCAAGTTAAAAAGCCTCTGCCCAGTAAAGGAAACAATCAAGAATATGAAGAGAATCTACAGAATGGGAAAGAAAGATCTTTGCTCACTGCTCGGCTGACAGAGGGTTAACACCCAGAAAATATAAAGAACTCAAAAAATTTAACACCAAAACAACAAATAACCCAATTAATAAATACCTAAATGAACTAAAGAGATACATCTCAAAAGAAGAAATTCAGCAGGGGACTGGGGTGGTGGCTCAGTGGTAGAGCACTTGCCTAGCATGCGTGAGGCACTGGGTTCGATCCTCAGCACCACATATAAATAAATAAAAAATAAAGGTCCATCAACAACTAAAAAAAAAATTAAAAAAAAAAAAAGAAAGAAATTCAGCAGGGAGCAGTGGCACACATCGGTAGCTCAGGAGGCTGAGGCAGGAGAATTGCAAGTTCAAAGCCAGCCTCAGCAAAAGTGAGGCTGGTAAGCAACTCAGTGAGACCTTGTCTCTAAATAAAAGCTCAATCTCTGATACCGCCCCCCCAACAAAAGGCCAGGCAACCTAAAAATCTACAAGACAATTCCTAGCAAGGCTGGGGTCGTGGCTCAGTGGTAGAGCGCTTGCCTTGCACGCGTGAGGCACTAGGTTCGATCCTCAGCACCACATACAAAATACATACATAAATAAAATAAAGGTTGTTTAAAAAAAAAAAAAAAGACTATTCCTAGCAACATTATCCTTAATAGCCCCAGAAAAACCAATATACCTAGGTTACATAGCAGAATATCAAAGCATGTTATATGCACATTCTAAATATTTAGAGCAATAAGAATAAATGATTTAGTCAGGTGCAGTGGTGCACACTTGTAATTCCAGTTGCCTGGAGGCTCAGGCAGGAGGATCACAAGCTCAAAGCCAGCCTCAGCAACTTAGGCCTTAAGCAACTTAGCGAGACCCTGTCTCTAAATAAAATATAAAAAAGGGCTGGGGATGCAGCTCAGTGGTTAAGCACCTGGCACAAAAAAAAAAAGGTAATGACTGGGGCATGCCGGGGCACAAATCACAAAGCAGACCTTAAGGCCACACCAAGGCCACCTCTCCTGAACTCCAGGTTGGAATGCAGCTACAGCAGAGAATGTGCCTGGCTTGAAACACACTCAGTCCCACTGAAGACAGCAAAAGCACTAATGTATGCAGCTCACTCCCAAAATAGCTCAGAAAAACAGCATGCACATAAGGAAAGAGGGAAAAGCAACAAGGAGGCAGACACTGGGAACTGGTTAAAATGGGGGACACTATGTGGGAATATCTATTATTCTCCATACTCTTGTGTAAATTTTAAATTATTAAAAATAAATTCTTGGCGCAAGCCAGCACTTAGGGAGGCTGAGACAGGAGAATTGCAAGTTCAAAGCCAGCCTCAGCAACGGTGAGGTGCTAAGCAACTCAGTGAGACCCTGTCTCTACATAAAACACAAAATAGGGCTGGGGATGTGGCTCAGTGATCAAGTGCTCCTAAGTTCATAACAACAACAAAAAAAAGTAAGGTCTTATCTACATGGGCTTGATTAGAGAAACTAATAGTGTTTCCTAAATAATGAAAAAATAATAATAATTTTCCCAAGATTTCTTTAAAACAGAAACGATCCTTTCTTGGCACTCTCAGGTCAGCTGATCTGACACAGTCCAAAGGACCTTCTACAACCAACTGCAAAGCTTCACTTTCTTTTGACCTTAGGTGACTACCAGAAACTGCTGGAGACCTTCTAAATTCATTGTACATACCTAGCTGGATATGGTGTACACGCCTACATCTTAGCACTTGGGAGACTAAGGCATGAGGACCATAAGGTCAAGGCCAGCCTCAGTAACTCAGGAAGAGCTTGCCTCAAATAAAAAACAAATAGGTCTGGGGATGTAGCTCAGTGGTAAAGTAAGCATAGGTTCAATCCCAAATACCAAAAAAATTTCATTGTACATACCTGTTCTAATCTCTGAGGCTCTGGCAACACATGGCATTCCTGTTATTTTGGGTAACTCAAGTTTTTGACTCAGAACTCCAGTCAAAAAAGCTTGAAAATACTTCAAGGCAGATTAATAACCCTCAAATGGCTAGGGCAGAGACTATAGTCCAAACATACAATGCCAGCCTAAGGCAAAGGCTGGCAAAGCTCTCCCAGAAAATCAGGACACTCAAGAGCTACAGCATGAGTGAACAGTCAGGAAGGGCAAAACGCATGCTCAGACGAGCCATGCGAAGGCCCTGAGCTCTGGCTCGCTCTGGGCCAAGAGCTGAAAGTGGGCCTAGGCAGAGCCATGTGAAAAGACAGGGAAAATCCCCTGCTTTCAAGGAGACTTCTTCAAAAGAAAAGCTGAGGCTGGGCTCCATGGTGCACGCCTGTAATCCTTGAGACTCGGAAGGCAGAGGCAGGAGGGTCATAAGTTCAAGGCCAGCCTCAGTAACTTAGTAAGACCCTGTTTCTTTTCTTTTTTCTTTTTTTTCTGGTACCAGGGATTGAACTCAGGGGTACTCAACCACTGAGCCACATCCCAGCCCTATTTTGTGCTTTATGTAGAGATAGGGTCTCACTGAGTTGCTCAGCACCTCACCGTTGCTGAGGCTGGCTTTGAACTCGTGATGCTCCAGTCTCAGCCTCCGTAAGTGCTGAGATTATAGGCTTGCGCCACCATGCCTGGCTAGACTCTGTTTCAAAACAAAAAAATAAAAAGAGGGGGCTGGGGTTGTGGCTCAGTGGTAGAGCGCTTGCCTCGCATGCGTGAGGCACTGGGTTCGATCCTCAGCACCACATAAAAATAAAGATATTGTGTCCATCTACAACTAGAAAAAAATTAAAAAATAAAAATGAAAAAAATAAAGGGGCTGGGATTGTAGCTCAGCGGTAGAGCGCTTGCCTCGCATGCGTGAAGCCCTGGGTTCGATCCTCAGCACCACATACAAAGCAATAAAATAAAGACATTGTGTCCATCAACAACTAAAAAATATTTAAAAAAAAAAAAAAAAAAAAAAAAGAAAAAAATAAAAAGGGCTGTGGATCTGGCTCAGTGGTTAAGCACCTCTGGGGTCAATTCCTCACACCAAAAAAAAAGAAAAGAAAAAAGAAAGAAAAAGCTGAAGACCAGGACTTCAGTGGCCAAATACTGTCTTGGCACTAACAGTGTGAGAAAGTCACTAAACAAAAGGGCTCTCATAATCTCCACAAACACACAAATCCAGCACTGGGGAAGGAGGAGAGTCTGACTTTCAAAGCTACCACCAAGTCAAATGTCCAGTCTGACTACAGCAAACCATAAGGCACACAAAGAGCCAGCAAAGCATGGCTCAAAGAACACAAGAGGCCTGGAAGTATGCAGAAGCACAGAAGTAGAGAGTGCTCAGCAAAATGAGGACTTGGGTTTGAGCCCCACTCAGCATACACACCTACAAAACATAACAAGTCAGAAGTACCCAGAGGAAGGCCAGACACTGGACTTCCTAGACAAAGACTTAAATATGCTCAAGGAGTTAAAGGAAAATAAAGTACTATCAGAAATCAGGAAAACAATGTATGAACAAAAGAGGCTGCGGTGGCCACGCCTCTAATCCCAGCACTTAGGGAGGCTGAGACAGGAGAATCGCAAGTTCAGAGCCAGCCTCAGCAATGGTGAGGCGCTAAGCAACTCAGTGAGACCCTGTCTCTACATAAAACACAAAATAGGGCTGGGGATGTGGCTCAGTGGTCGAGTGCCCTGAGTTCAATCCCCAGTACCAAAAGACCATCAACAACAGGAATTATAAAAGAAAGCAAAGGGAAGTCCTCCAGCTGAAAAGTGTTATGGAGCAAAAAAAAATTCACTGGCAGCCAGGCGTGGTGACTCAAGCCTGTAATCGCGAGTTCAAAGCCAGCCTCAGCAACAGCGAGGCACTAAGCAACTCAGTGAGACCCTGCCTCTACATAAAACACAAAATAGGGCTGGGGATGTGGCTCAGTGTTAAGTGCCCCTGAGTTCAATCTCCAGTACCAAAAAAAAAAAAAAAATTCACTGGCATTCATCAGCATATGTGAGCAGGTAGATGAGAATCAGCAAATTTGCAGGTAAAATAAGGGAAATCATAAGTGGGAGGAACAGAAAGAGAAAAGAATGAGCAGAGCCCAAGGCACATGTGGAACATCACAATCAGAGCAACATGCACAATAAGAGAACTTTAAAAAATAATGTCTTAAAAACTTCCCAAATTTGAGCCGGGCGCGGTGGCTCAAGCCTGTAATCCCAGCACTTAGGGAGGCTGAGGCAGGAGAATCGCGAGTTCAAAGCCAGTCTCAGCAACGGCGAGGTGCTAAGCAACTCAGTGAGACCCTGTCTCTACATAAAACACAAAATAGGGCTGGGGATGTGGCACAGTGGTCGAGTGCCCCTGAGTTCAATCCCTAGTACCAAAAAAAAAAAAAAATTAAATAAAATAAAGGTATGGTGTCCATTTATAAACGAAATGTGTGTGTGTTCAAAAAAAAAGGCATGGTGGAACATGTCTGTAATCCCAGTGATCTGGGGGGCTGAGACAGAAGAACTGCAAGATTGAAGCCAGCCTCCGTAACTTAGCAAAACCCTGTCTCAAAATAAAAATAAAAGCTGGGCATGGTGGCACACGCCTATAATCCCTGCACTTAGGGAGGCTGAGACTGGAGAATGGCAAGTTCAAAGCCAGCCTCAGCAAGGGCAAAGCACTAAGCAGCTCAGTGAGACCCTGTCTCTACATAAAATATAAAACAGGGCTGAGGATGTGGCTCAGTGGTCGAGTGCCCTGAGTTCAATCTCCAGTGCCAAATAAATAAATAAATAAATAGAGGCTGAGGTTGTGGCTCACTGGCAGAGCACTTGCCTCACATGTGTGAGGCACTGGGTTTGATCCTCAGCACCACATAAAAATAAATAAACAAAATATAGACACCGTGTCCATGTATAACTAAAAAATATTTTATAAATAAATAAATAAATAAAAAATAAAAAGGGCTGAGGATATGGCTCAGTAGTAGAGCACCTGGATTCAATGCCCAGTACCAAATAAATAAAAATAAAAGGGCTGGGATAGCCGGGCGCGGTGGCGCAAGCCTGTAATCCCAGCACTTAGGGAGGCTGAGACAGGAGAATAGCGAGTTCAAAGCCAGACTCAGCAACGGCGAGGCGCTAAGCACCTCAGTGAGACCCTGTCTCTATATAAAACACAAAATAGGGCTGGGGATGTGGCTCAGTGGTCGAGGGCCCCTGAGTTCAATCTCCAGTACCAAAAAGAAAAAAAAAAAAAAGGGCTGAAGATGTGGTGCAGTGGTAAAGCACCCCTGGGTTCAACCTCTAGTACCTCAAAAAAAGAGAGGGAGCCCATCACTGTGGCCACACCTGTAATCTCAGCTTTTTGGGAGGCAGAGGCAAGAGGATTCAAGTTCAAGACCAGCCTGCACCACTTTGGGAGACGCTGCTCAAAATAAAAAATGGGCTGGGGTTATAGCTAAATGACAGAACACTGGCCTAGCATATATGTGCATGGCACTGGGTTCAATCTCAAACACACACACATGAGGGACAAGTTAAGACATTGCCCAATAAGCAAAAGTAGAGAGAGTTTATTAACATTAGACTTTCCTACAGATACTAACCCAAGTCCTTCAGGTTAAACAAAGGACAACAAACAGTTAACTCAAAGCTACATAAAGAAACAGATCTCCAGTAAAAGCAAACGCAAGCAAATATACAAGCTGGTACTGCATGACTGTAATTTTGGTTTAGAATTCAATGATTTCCTACAGGATTCAAAAGATAAATACATAAAAATAATTACAAATGTTATTTGGCACACAAAGTATAGAGACGTAATTTGTAACAATATAAAGGGGAGAAGGAAGGAAATGTAGAAGAGCAGAATTTTTGTACACTTTTGAGGTTAAGTTGATATTCATTGAAAACAGATGGTTTTAAATTAGAAAAAAAAAAAAAAGTTTTGTTTTTGGTGGTGCTAGGTTCAAACCCAGGGCCTTGCAATGTACCAGGCAAATTCCAGATCTATCACTGAGCTACATCGCCAACCCAAGATTTAAATTTAAATGTAGGGGCTGAGGTTGTGGCTCAGTGGTAGAGCGCTTGCCTAGCATGTGTGAGGCACTGGGTTCGATCCTCAGCACCACATATAAAAATAAATAAAATAAAGATGATCCACTGACAACTAAAAAAATATTAAAAAACAAAAAGAAACGAGAAGAGAATTAAAGAATTCAATAAAAAAAATCAACTAAACATAAAAGGGAAGAAAAGGGACTATAAGCTGCAAAACCTAAGAAAACAAATAGCAAAATGCCACAAACTTTACCAACAAGTATTCAAATGTAAATGGATCAATCTCTCCAATCAAAACTTTTGAGACAAAAATCTAAATATCTATTGAGCAACTCTGCTGTGACATGCAAAGGCAATCCACACTATATCCATGAAATAGATTCAAGAGAGTTAAGAGAAGAGGGTCCTAGCCGGGCGCCGTGGCTCAAGCCTGTAATCCCAGCACTTTGGGAGGCTGAGACAGGAGAATTGTGAGTTCAAAGCCAGCCTCAGCAATGGCGAGGCGCTAAGCACCTCAGTGAGACCCTGTCTCTACATAAAACACAAAATAGGGCTGGAGATGTGGCTCAGTGGTCGAGTGCCCCTGAGTTCAATCCCCAGTACCACGAAAAAATAAATAAGTAAATAAAGAGAAGAAGGTCCTGAGGTTGGGAAACTGCAGCATGGCCTCTGTGAAGGGCTCGTACCCCCACCCTACCCCACCCCAAAGCACACACTGTCTAATAACCCCAGGGAATACTAAGCAGAAGAATTTCATAAGACATACAAAGCCCACATATAGTACAAACTGGCATACCCAGGGAAGACAGTGCCTCCTGTCTTGGCTGGGTGCTTTCTGTCTCCCAGGACCACCACTTCCTGGGATGAGGGCACCCAGAGCCTGCTTCCATCATAGAAATGGCAACATGTGCTTGTAATATGCCCTAGCAAACTGTGTTTCACTAGCAAATGCAAAGATTCCTTGTCATGAGGCGAGAACCGAAGTGTGCAAGCGGACTTATATATTGTCATTACTTAAGATGTTATAAATTAACAGGGCGCGGTGGCACACTCCTATAATCCCAGCACTTTGGGAGGCAGAGGCAGGAGGATTGCGAGTTCAAAGCCAACCTCAGCAAAGGCGAGGCGCTAAGCAACTCAGTGAGACCCTGTCTCTACATAAAACACAAAATAGGGCTGAGGATGTGGCTCAGTGGTCGAGTGGCCCTGAGTTCAATCCCAGGTACCAAAAAAAAAAAAGATGCTATAATTGCTCCAAACATAAAAGAAAAACAAGAGCCACACAGAAATGTAAAACAGATGATTCAAAATGCTAATTCTTTCATTAAAAGCCTCCTTATTTTAGAAACACTTTTCTTTATTAAAAAATAAAAACAAGCCGGGCACGGTGGCTCAAGCCTGTAATCCCAGCATTTAGGGAGGCTGAGACAGGAGAATCGCAAGTTCAAAGCCAGCCTCAGCAATGGCGAGGAACGTGAGACCCTGTCTCTACATAAAACACAAAAATAGGGCTGAGGATGTGGCTCAGTGGTTGAGTGCCCCTGAGTTCAATTCCCAGTACCAAAAAAAACCAAAACAAAACAAAAAAAAAAAACAAACCCAAAACAACAAAAACAAAACCAACTCTTTTCTCAAGTAAAGCAGGAACAGTTTCACTTTCACAATGGAGAAACCTGTTACTGTAACAGCCCCATCCCAGTGTCAAGGAAGCATGGTGAAGCTGGGCTGTGCTCAGCAACCATGGCTCAGAGGGACTTGCCAGAGCGTGGTGGGGGCGGGTGGCTCCACCACATACCCAGTGCCTGAATGTGCTGTTTTATAGTAATGTGCTATGACAGCCCATGCTTCAGGTGTGGTAATGACGGTGCTGCGCCTTCTTCAGGGGGTGCAAGCTAGTACAGGGCCTTACCCTTGCCTTGGAAGACCACTGGAGGAGAAGGTCACTGAGATGGACGAGAACAAGCTGACGAAGGAAACCCTTAGGAGGTGCTGGGAACAATGAGAAACCCCGGGCTCTCTGCTTCCTTAAGTCCAACGGCAGAAGGCCTGTTGCCTGCTTGTCCTTCCACTCTCAGGGGCCAGAGCCACTGTGCCACCTGGAAAGCACCAGGTGACATTCAATCCTGTAGGAGGGCTCAGCCTCAGGCCTTCCAAAAAGAAACAAAGTATATATGGTTTATTATATATCAAAGCAAGCCTGTAATCCCAGCAACTCAGGAGGCTGAGGCAGAAGGATCACAAGTTCCAGGCCAGTCTCATCAACTTAGTGAGACTGTCTCAAAAATATAATAAAAGGGCCAGGTATGTAGCTCATTGGCAGACTGCAAGGCCCGGGTTCAACCCCAGTCTCAAAGGGGAAAAAAGCAATTTTAAAAACAAAAAAACAGTACAAAAGGTGTGCAGCACGAGTGAGCAAGCAGCCCTGGACCACGAGTGAGCAAGCAGCCCTGGACCACGAGTGAGCAAGCAGCCCTGGATCACGAGTGAGCAAGCAGCCCTGGACCACCAGTGAGCAAGCAGCCCTGGACCACCAGTGAGCAAGCAGCCCTGGACCACGAGTGAGCAAGCAGCCCTGGACCACAGATGATGTAGTCACTACGTTCTGAGCTCCTCCTCTGACATTTCACCTACTGTGCTGCCGGTGGATTCCAGTGCTGTGGCATCTTGGCTGGTTTGGGGCACTTTCTCCCCTTGTTTTTGCATGTTGTTCATGTGTCTCCCTCTCTAGCAGTGCGGATCTGAGGTGTTACAGTTTCTACTCTATAACCTTGTAGTGTCCCTGCAGGTCACCAGTAGCTCACCTCTGGTGTAACCAGGCCTGCAGGGACCTCGGGGATGGTCTTCCTAGTCCAGTTCCTTCTTTCCCTATTCCCTAACCCTGGTGAGGCTGAGAAGATGAGCTGGACAGAAGCAGAAAGGGAGGCTGCCCGAGGTGCCACTGACCCTCAGCTGTGGAAAGCATCCTTAAGGCTTCTTCGTATAGGCCTCAAACACCATGCTGAGAATGGTGCCCACAAAACAGACGCAGCAAGGCACAAACATGGTGCAACTGTGTCACAGTGTGGGGACATCTATCCCAGTCACAAAAAAGGGGACCAGAGAGAACCTAGAGCAGCTAACTGGGGCTAACTGTAATGCAGCCCAGTCTCAACAGAAGCCCATTCTGTCACTCATGAGGTACATAAATGACGGCCACAGGTTATGGGTCACAAAGGCTTATTTCTCAGAATCTTAGAAATCAAAATAATTTAAATCTAAAATGCATTAAACTACTCGTTAAGTAAACATAAAATGAATAAACTGAGTCTTATCACTGGAAAGACTGTCAGTAGGCCTAAACTTAGGAGAACAGACCTCACAGTAAGAGCAGACCTTAGGATAAAATGGCTGCACTGAGCTGGGCGCGGCAGGGCACGCCTATATCCCTGCACTTAGGGAGGCTGAGACAGGAGAATCGCGAGTTCAAAGCCAGCCTCAGCAACGGCGAGGCGCTAAGCAACTCAGTGAGACCCTGTCTCTACATAAAACACAAAATGTGGCTGGGGATGTGGCTCAGTGGTCGAGTGCTCGACTAACACATATGAAGCACCAGGTTCGATCCTCAGCACCACATAAAAAGTAAATAAAATAAAGGATAATGGATCCTAGCTCTGGCATTTGGCTATGATCTACCCTATATAAATACAGGGCTGGAGATGTGGCTCAGTGGTCAAGTACCCCTGAGTTCAATCCCTGGTACCAAAAAAGGGGGGGTGGGTGCTAAAACACCCTACAAGTTAGCCATCTATCCCACACAGTACAGAGGCTGGCTCTGTGAATGGGGCCATTCCCATCAGTGCCCAGGCCCACAAGGAGTTCAAGGCCATGCTGGAGGCAAAGGCCCAGGCTGCACCTCACTTGCTTCCCACTCATCTCCATGGTAAGGCTCTCTACCCTCTCACAAAGTCTGGATTCCGCTCCTCACTGAAAGGTCAATTTATTTCCATGTTCAGCATGCTGGCACATGTAAAATTCAACACAAATGGTTTTGGCTGAAAAATAATAAATTTTCTTTAAAAAGCCCTAAATCCTCAGAATGAGCACATCATTTCCTTTGTTGAACATGGATTTTTTTTTGGAGAAATGTTCTTTCTTCATTGCCCAGGTGACCTTCCTGCCTCAGAATTTCAAGCAAGTAACAGGCATTTTTTTATAAACAAACTGCCAGATTAAAGGGCAGCCCTCAGTGGTGCTATTCCACGTTTCAGCACCAAAAAGAAGACAGCCATTAGGCTCCTACCATTAATTTGATGCTACTGGAAAACATTTTGGCTTGAAAATAATATCTTAACATGCAACAATGAATCCTACTAGTACATAGAATTATGATACACCAATAAAAAAAATTTTAAAAAGAACATTCTTTATAGAGTGCCTATTAAGGAATAAGAAATAAACTGGTACTCCTCTCCACAGCTACTTAAGCAATGGCAACATACACACACACCAGAAAATGAAGAAAAGCTCGGCTTTTATCAGCATCTCCAAAGACCAAGAGCAGTTTATATTCCAGAGTGTGAACAAAAGCTGTACCTACAGTGACCAAGAAACAAGCCTCTCAGGATAATGAGCATTTCCTAGAGAGCAAACACGTTTTCAAGCAGAGCAACTGACTTTATCAAACCACAGACCCATGTTGAATTATTTTGTAGCATGACTGACATTTCCCTGTAAGGCTCACTTAACACTCTATATGACCTTGTAATAATTTCTAAATTAAGCCAGGCGCGGTGGCTCACGCTTGTAATCTCAGCACTTAGGGAGGCTGAGACAGGAGAATCGCGAGTTCAAAGCCAGCCTCAGCAATGGCGAGGCACTAAGCAACTCAGTGAGACCCTGTCTCTACATAAAACTCAAAATAGGGCTGGGGATGTGGCCCAGGGGTCGAGTGCCCCTGAGTTCAATCCCCGGTACCAAAAAAAAAAAATATATATATATATAAATTACCTTTCCACTAAAAGAAAAAAAGCTACATTGAAAATACCCAATTTACTAAAATTTTTATAGTTCGGAGCAGATTTTAAAATGCTTGACTGAGTGCAGTGGAGCACATCTATAATCCTGGCTACTCAGGAGATTGTGAGGCAGGAGACTGCAAGTTCAAGGCCAACCTGGGCAACTTAGTGGGACCCTGTCTCAAAATTAAAGAAAAAAGGGCTGAGGATGTAGCTCAGTGCTTAATATGTGTTGAGGCCTTGGGTTCAATACGGTTTAAAAAACATTAAGGTTGCAGTTTTCGATCTTTAGGCTACCAACACAGTGGGAAAAGAAGTCCTTGTGGCTTCACACTCTGGAAACATTTCACTCCAGAAAACTTGTGAACAGAAAGAAAGTAGCAGGTAACCTGTCCTGGCTTAGAAGACAGGATTCTAGTTTGGGGCAGCTCTTTCACTGCAAACAGCTAGCATCTCCCTTGGGGTGATCTGCTGATGTTGAGCATGTATCAACTGACAGGACGCAGAGTTCCCATGCGCAGGTGAAGGCCCTGCATGACAGGGGACCAGAGGGTCACATGCAGGCAACGGTAATCTGGCTGGGGGTCAGGGTTGGACTGGGCAAGGGGTTATGGGTTAAGATCCAAGGGGGTCACGTGTGGGGGTCTGGGTCTAGCTGTGTGTAGGACAGACAAGGACTGGGGTTAGGTCCTGCTGGTGGAGTGATGGGGATTGTGGTCTGATTCCTTCTGTGGTGGGACCTGGGTGGAGGTCAGGGTCCATCCTAGTCACAGGTCTGCTCCTGCCAGTGGATAATGGATCCTAGCTCTGGCATTTGGCTATGATCAAGATGTGGAACAGGTTCTGGCTGTGGGTAGTGTGTCCTCGTCCTGGGCCAGGGTCTGTGACTCCTGATCATGGGTCCTACCCTGCTGTGTTTAAGAGATGCAGGTCAGAGTCGGACCCTGTTGGTGGGTGTATGCCTGGGTCCGAGCCACCTCGGGGGTCTGTGGCTCCTGGGTCTGAGCTGGGACAGGGTCGTGGGTGCTGGCTGTGGCTCCTGGGTCTGGGCTGGGTCGGGGTCCAGGTCGAGGTCCAGGCTGCGGCTTGCAGGTCTGGGTATGCGCCCAGGCCGCAGCCGCAGCCCCCGATCGCCCGCGCGACGCCCGCCACTCACACGCGCGGCAGCTGCAGCGGCGGCGCCCCGCGCCGCTGGAACACGCCGTCCACGAACACGCCGTTCTTGCCCAGGCAGCGCAGGTAGAAGTCGCCGCCCGCGTCGGGCCGGGGCTGCGCGGGCTCGGGGGCCGCCGCGCCATGGCCGCCGCCCGGGGGCGTGAAGATCTCCAGGTGGCGCCGCGAGATGAAGCTCGAGTGGCCCATGCTCACGTCCACCGAGCCCTGCGACGAGTTGCGCCCGATGGTCACCGAGCGCTTCTTCATGAGGTACTCGAACTCGCGGCCCTCGAGCCGCGCCACGGCCCAGCCGCCCGGCGGGGACCCGCCGCCCCCGGCCCCGCCGCCTGCGGGAGGGGCGCCCGCGCCCGAGAGCGCCGCCGCGGCCGCCATCGCCTGCGAGGCCCGCCCGATCAGCGCGGGCGCCCTGGCGGGGCCGAGGCCCGGGCGCGGTCGTGGGCCGCGCGAGCCGAGGACGGGCGCCGAGGCCGCCGGCCGGCGAGGAGAGCGGCGAGGGCGGGAGCTCGCGCGGCCGCGCACCGCCGCCCGCGACGGACGGGCGCGTCGACCAATGGGCGCGGCGCACGGCAGTGGGGCTACCGCGGTCGGCCAATGGCAACCCGCGCCGTGCCGAGCGCCCGCACGTCCTGCGAGGACGCAGGACGCACGACGCAAGCTAGGCCGCGACGGCGGGGAAAACCCGGGGCGGAGCGCGGAGGCCGCGCGGGATCCGGACGGCGGGTGGCGGGAGGCGGGAGGCGGGGGCCAAGGTCACGGCGGGCGTGGGGACCTCTCTGCCGTCCACTTCTCCGTGTCCCGGGCTGGGACCTTTCCTGGCGGCGTCGGTGGCGGCGCCCGCCGGCCCACACTGTCCGCGGCCCGCCGACGGCCACGGGCACAGTGTACTGTCCACCGCCAGTTAGGGTCCCCAGCATCGGAGGCCGTCAGCGGGCCGGGCGCCTCCTGACCCGTGAAAGTCCTCCCATCAAAACAAAAACCGAAGGCGTCGCGATGACTCGAAATGCCGGCGACCGCGAGCAGGCCACCCGGGGCCGCCCGGCACTGGCCACTTCACCTCTCCAAGTGGGCCCCCGAACACTGACCACACAGGGGGAGTGAGCCCTGGACACGCCACCTCCACCCCTGACAGCGGACCCCAGACACTGGCTGGTCTGACACTGACCACACCGGGGGAGTGGGCCCCAGATGCCGGCCATCCCCAAGGAGTAGGCTCCAGACACTGGTCACCCCGACTCCTTGCCACTCGGAACACTAGCCACCCCTGCCCCTGTCTGACCACTTGTGGAGATGCCCTAGGTCAGGACCAGAAAGCTACGAAACAGATTCTTGAAGGGAAGCCAGGGCAGTTGTAGGAGCGAGAGCTTAAACTGCACCAACCTGCACAATAATCTGGGGGTGGGATGCTGCCACAGCTTGGGAGGTACTGTGGCCACAACATGGTGGCCCCTGCCCTGCAGGTGATCCTTAGATAGGGAAGAACAATAGAGGAAGGGAAGGGATTTAAGTACTAGAGGAGTTTAGTGTCTGAAGGCTGAGAGAAGCTGGACTTAACTGGGCAGGACGTTCTGGGGACAGCCGCTTGACACAGGCCCTAGTCAGGAGGCCAGAGAGTCAGTTAGGGCATGTTACTTGTTCTGAGTCCACTTGTGTTAAAGGAAATGGAGATTAATGTGTCACTCTGAACATGACATTTGCATGTCGTGTTCCCCACATAGTTGGAGTACAAATTCCTTAAGGATTCCATCCTCTGAACCATAAGCGAGCTGGACATGCTAGACAATGAGAATAGTTTCATTGAATATGTTTTCATTTATTTGGGGAATTTTTCTTTTATTTTGCATGCAGTGCTGAGATAAATGACAAACAGGCTAAGGCAAGAGCCCAGGAGCAGGCAGGAGAGAAGGCCCGGTGGCTTCCGGCACCTTGGTGGTGGCTGGCATTCTGGGCTCCCACTTTCCAGTGCCGTGCCTGGTGGCGGCTCTGGACTCTACTTTGCTGTTGTGCAGCACTGGGGATGAAACCCAGGGGTGCTCTAGCCTGGGCAGTGCCACACACTAAAGTAGAAGCAGCAAGGACCAGACTGTCCAGAGGAGGAAGCATTGGTCTGTGGCTCTGAGATGGTCAGAAAGGACCACAGAGAGGAAACAGGGCTTGCCTGGCCTTCCAGCCATTCAAGGCTTTGGTAAGTGTCCACTGTGTGCCAGGCACAGCTGGGAATGGACAGGCCACTGAGCAAGGTGTGTGGCCATGTTCCATGTGGGGAACACTCACAGCCTGCACCAGAAGATGCTCACAGGCAGGCAGCAGCAATCTGCCATCAAGGAGCCAGAGCGGGAGGCAGAGGAGACCCTCCAGGCCTGGCTTCACCAAGGCATGTCCCTATGGGAGCTGTGTCCCTGCTGTATTCTAGACATGGGTGCAGGAGAGAGCTCTTGGACAAGGGGCACCACCTGCCTTGAATTCTGCCTGGAGCAGAAGTGAGGGAGCCCAGAGACTGGCAAGGAGTTGAGGAGGCCAAGACGTCAGGACTAGCCCAGGACCGGAAAGAACGACTGTGACAGAGTACGAAAAAATGACATTCCTCGCCAAGTGCGGTGGCACATGCTGTGGCCGCAGACTCGGGGCTGAGACGGAGGAGCACGGCTAGCGGCCAGCCTCAGCAACTCAGCGAGGCCCTGTCTAGGGATGTATCTCACAGGTAGAGCATTCTGGGGCTTCATACTCAGTACCATAATTAATTTATTAATTACTTTATTTTTTTTAAACATTTATTTTTTAGTTGTAGGTGGACAGAATATCTTTATTTTATTTTTATGTGGTGCTGAGGATCGAACCCAGTGCCTCACGCATGCTAGGCGAGCACGGTACCACTGCGCCATAACCCCAGCCCTATTAATTACTTTAATTAAAAGAACAGCTATAAGCCGGGCGCGGTGGCTCAAGCCTGTAATCCCAGCACTTAGGGAGGCTGAGACAGGAGAATCGCGAGTTCAAAGCCAGCCTCAGCAACGGCGAGGCGCTAAGCAACTCAGTGAGACCTTGTCTCTACATAAAACACAAAATAGGGCTGGGATGTGGCTCAGTGGCCGAGTGCCCCTGAGTTAAATCTCCAGTACCAAAAAAATCTCCAGTACCAAAAAAAAAAAAAAAAAAAAAAAGAACAGCTATAACTCCATAATGCACAGACAAGCCAGTTTTCAATACAGGGAGGAGATTGGCACAACTACCTCAAAAGAAACGATACAGTGCACACCCAAGAGGATGTCAGGGAAATGCGAGCTAGGCCTATGAGCCACAGCAAATGCAGATTAACCCTGTAATGCGATCAATACCCACTGCAGTTGCTGAGGCTGGTCTTGAACTTGCCATCTCCTGCCTCAGCCTCCCCAGCCGCTGGGATGACAGGCTTTGGCCATTGTTCTGGGCAGTTGGGTGCTTTCCTGTATAACATCACACACCCATTCACCACATGATCCGACCATCCCACTCCTCAGTATTTACCAAGAGAAAAGAAAGTGCATGGCAGGCAGCTCATTTCTTTTTTTTTTTTGGTACTGGGGATTGAACTCAGGGGCACTCAACCACTGAGCCACATTCCCAGCCCTATTTTGTGTTTTATGTAGAGACAGGGTCTCACTGAGTTGCTTAGCACCTCGCCATTGCTGAGGCTGGCTTTGAATTCGCAATCCTCCTGTCTCAGCCTCCCAAAGTGCTGGGATTATAGGTGTAAGCCACCGCGTTCAGCTGGCAGCTCCTTTCTAACCACCAACTAAAGTACCCTGGGTGCTGTTGTTGGGTCTTAAGTGCCCCCCAAGGCCTATGTGCTGAAGGCTTACTACACGGAGGGCCTGGGGCCTTCAGGAGGTAGGCTTGGTGTGAGGCCTTGGGGTCCTGCCCTCCAGGGGACTGTGGAACCCAGGGTCCTCCTCTTTTGCCTTTCTTGCTCCCTGGCCACAGGGTGAGCAGCTGTCCTGCCTGGTGCTCCACCGTGATGTGGTGCCTCAGGGACAGGACTGGAAGCTCTGCAACTGCAAGCCAAAGCAGAACTTCTTGGCTGATTGTCTCAGGTGTTTGGTACAGTAATTAAAGTCTGACACACTGACTGTCTCGACCAGTGGGTAAATAAGCCAGTTTCGTCACACAGCGGCCTGGGCCTGGGATGCAGGACCACGTCCCAAGGCCACCGAGGCTGGTCCTGCCACACACCTCTTTGTGCTTCCTCGCAGGCATTCTGTGGAAAGTGAGGTAACAGTAATCTAGTAAAATCTAAATTTAAATTGCACGTGTCTTTTGACCCAGCAACTCCAGGTCTAGGAACTTATGTGAGGCTATGCAACTGCACAAAGTGCTTACATGTTTAAAGACAGAAAATCAAGGGTGAGGTGTAGCTCAGAGTAGTTACTTACCTAATATATGCACAGCCCTGGGTTTGCCCCCAGCACCAACCACACATACACACACCCACACACACCATATAGAAAATCTACATGTAGCTGGGCGCAGTGGCACATGCCTGCAATCCCAGCACTTTGGGAGGCTGAGACAGGAGAATTGTGAGTTCAAAACCAGCCTCAGCAATGGCGAGGCCCTAAGCAACTCAGTGAGACCCTGTCTCTACATAAAACACAAAACAGGGCTGGGGGTTTGGCTCAGTGGTCGAGTGCCCCTGAGTTCAATCTCTGGTACCCCCTCCCCCCCAAAAAAAGTGAATGTGATTCTGAGGCCTACTCCATGAAAACTGACTGCTTCTCTACCTGGGTGCACAGGCACATGCCTCTGATCCCAAGTTCAAGGCCAGTCTCAGCAACTTAGCCAGGTCCTGTCTAGTAAAGTGGGTAGGGCTCTCCACACAGCTCCCCTAGGAGCCTCTGGGCCCAGGAGGCATGCTGCAGTGCATGGTCTGGTCTGCTGTCCCAATTGGTGTTCTCCAAACGTGACCTTGGGGCCAAGATGACCTTGTGCAGTCACATAGCAGCTCACTCTGGTCACTCTGACCTTCCAGGTCCACCTGTATCTCATCCGCTAGGCTGCTTTCTGAAGATCTATGGCTAAAGCTGGTGTGCCTCAAATCTTGGAAAAACACACCCACACCTGAAATGGGACAGACTGGAGTTCAACTGTGAATTCAGATTGTTCCCAAGGGGCCTGTGCTACTTGGGCTCAGGTGCTCACAGCCAGGGCACCCTGCAGCCTCAGTGCTCTTGGGTGCCCCATTCTCCCCGTCTCCTTTTTTTTGGTACCATTTGGTACCATCGATTGAACTCAGGGGCACTCGACCACTGAACCACATCCCCAGCCCTTTTTTGTGTTTTATGTAGATACAGGGTCTCCCTGAGTTGCTAAGTGCCTCACTAAGTTGCTGAGGCTGGCTTTGAACTCGCAATTCTCATGCCTCAGCCTCGGGAGCCACTGGGATTGCACGCGGTGCCGGCTCCCTCCCTTCCCTCTAGTCTGCCCCTCAGGCCAGCATTGATTCATTTGCTTCCCCAGTCCCTGAGTAGCCCAGCCCCCTCCCTCGAGGCTACAGGCACCAGATGGTGTTCATCACTAAGGACTGATGATGCCCACCATCTCCTCATGGGCATCTGGCAACATGGCAGCAAGGGCTCTTAGTCACTGTCTGAGGATCGAGGAAACATGTCATGGCCGGGCAGGGGCCTTGTGGGAGCAGGCAGTGATACAGGAGTGGAGGCCCCTCCCATCAGAGTGTGGGCAGGGGCCTGGCGTACCTGGACCTGTACCCAGGCCATGAGAGCATGTAGGACTCCCTGCATCTGCTGGGAGCCAGCAGCCCCTGGCCACCCTTCTAACCTCAGTGGTGCCTGGCGCTTGGCCGTGCATCTCACTCCCTCTCCACTGCCCCAGCCCCTGTGCGGTTGGTGGCCACCTTCTGCTCTGCTGAGGGCAAGTGGAGGCTGGTGCTGGCCTACCGGGCAGGGCTGGGCCCCCAGCCTTAGCGGGCTGCCCAGGAGGGTCTGAGCTCCGCCACAGATCCAGCAGGGCTGTGTCCACTCTCCTTCCGGGGGGCAGTGCTGGAATGGGGCTGGAGACACTGGAGGGTGTGGGGAGCATGCTGGTCTGGCTATCATTAGCTGGTGAAGCCCCCCAGCAGAGGTTGCCCCACAGGGGCCCTGCCTGCCCTGTAGCCCCAGGAAGGTGTAGGGATGGAGAACAGGCCTGGAATTGCTCTGTGTGGTACAGCCAGTGGACACCCTGCTAATGCCAGACATCCTACTGTGTGCTGGTGGGCACAGGCCTCCTCTCTGGCAGAAACGTTCCACAGAACCAGGCCAGCCCAGCACAGCAAGCCTTCCCCTTCATCCAGGGGCCTCTCAGAACCAGCAGCAGCACCAGTCAGCCCTGGGTGCACCCCATTTCAGATCCAGACCAGGGAGAACTTTCTTCTTTGCTTTTCTCCAGGGGTGTGGGGCCTCTGAACTCTCCCACTGAGCCGAACCCCATCCTGAAGGAATCCTCTCTAAATTATCAATATTAAAACAAAGTTTTATCAACCTTGCTAAGGAATGAATCCATTTTCTAGTCTCTCTATAAAGACAATATCGCTAACTCAGCCCAGTGACTCAAACCTGTAAGCCTAGTGACTCTGGAGGCTGAGGCAGGAAAGTCGCAAGTTTGAGACCCCGCCTTAGCAATTTAGCAAGAGCATGTCTCAAAATAAAAACTCAAAAGGCCTGGGAGTGTAGCTCAGTGGTAGAACATCCCTGGGTTTAATCCCCAGCACTAAAAAATAAAGGTGCTCAGTGTGCGCCAGGCCCTGGGTTCCAGCAACCAGCACAAGAAACAAAAATGGAAATCACAGAACTAGAGGCAGCTGTTCCCTTTGACTGTCCCAGCCAAACTCGGTTTGATGGAGAAGTTTGGGACGCGCCCGAGGATGCTACCTGAGGCCACTGTCTTTTATACAGTGACCCAGCACAAGCAGAAATCCTTCCCCAAGTGACTCACTTTCAGAATGTTCTTGGGGGAACCATGTAATATCTCTCTGAAAACATAGGCTTTTGAAAATGTTTTTCTTCAAATCATAAAACTAAACACCAAGATCTCATGATACTAATTTGAAGCAGTTTTATGTGGAAGAAATAACTTCCTGGGCCACTAGGAACAAGTGGGTCAAGAGAAACAGGATTTAAAGGCACTTTATTCACAACTGGCCCAATTTAGGAGCCATTACAGCCCCTGGAGAAACGGTGCTGTTCCTTTCGAAAACCTGACCAGCACCCCAGGGAGGGTCACCACTGCCATGGGCAGGGTCACTCTGGGCTAGGCAGGTTGTGTTCCTCGGCTGCTGGGGATGCAACTCAGGCCCTTGTGTGTGCCAGGCAAGCCCTCTACCACCAAGCTACAGCCCTAGCCCCAACATTTTTTGTTGTCTCTCTCTCATTGTAGGGATCTAACCCAGAGCCCCCTGCATGCTAGGCAAGCAATCTGTCCATTAGCTATAACCTCAGTTCTCACCTGTTTTTAGCACCAACAGGAATTCAGCTATCTTTCTCTAAGAATTTGAGGTAGGGGCTGGGGTTGTAGCTCAGTGGTAGAGCGCCTGCCTAGTACAGGGAAGCACTGGGTTTGAGCCTCAGCACCACATAAAAAGTCAATCAAAGCCGGGCGTGGTGGCTCATGCTTGTAATCCCAGCACTTAGGGAGGCTGAGACAGGAGAATCGCGAGTTCAAAGCCAGCCTCAGCAATGGCGAGGCGCTAAGCAACTCAGTGAGACCCTGTCTCTACATAAAACACAAAATAGGGCTGGGGACGTGGCTCATTGGTCGCGTGCCCAAGTTCAATCCCTGGTACCAAAAAAATTTTTTAAAAAAATCAAATAAAGGTATCGTGTCCATGGACAACTAAAACACGTTAAAAAAAAAAGTTGCAAGAGGGCCCTGGTGCCATGGTGCACATCTGTGATCTCAGGGACTTGGGAGGCTGAGGCAGGAGGATCACGTGTTTGAGGCCAGCTGGGAAAATTTGGATACTGTCTCAAAAAAATACAAAGGGCTGGGGATGTGGCTCAGTGGTTAGAGTGCCCTCGAGAGGGGAAGAGTGGAAGCTGTGCTAGTTTGTAAGCAGGCACTCGTCTTGTCCCGATGGTGGCTGTTTTTTCTCCAGCTGGCCAGGGACGCTGCCTGCAGGCTGCCAGCACAATGCCAAGCTGGGCCAACAATGGTCAGACAGCAGAGTGGTGCAATGGAGGCCTGCTGGACCCAGGACCCAGAGTCCATGATGGAGACTATCCTCTGCTGTTGGGTTCTAATCCCACCTGGTAAGGCACTAGCTGGCCCATGTCCCCATCCCTGTTGTCCCCTGTCAGGAGCTGGTGTGCAGCACCAGGATCCTCAGTCAACCCACCTTGCCCTGTGGCCCTTTGACCCTCTGGAGGTCCTCCCATGGGCACCCTCCTTTCATAGCCACCAGGCCCGAAACCCCCACTTAGGGTCTACCTAGCCCTCTGGGGAGGCTGCCATCACCTGACCCACCAGGACTCCCTACAGGTGAGGAACCCCAAGGGTGGAGACCCCTCACCAAGGCTGGGCCCTTAGGGATTCAATCCTTCCCACCCCCTCACTGTTTGGCAGTGGGTCCTGTTCCCTCTCTGGCCCACGGGCAGCTCACATCGTGTGTGTTGTCTGAGACTCCGTATCAGTCATAGGGACCTTACGGGGACACAAGGATACACTCTCTGGTGGCATTGTTTGCTCTGCAAACTTAACACGGGGTGTCCTCCAGGGCACTGTGAGGTGGTGGTGCTGGTCTGCCGAGACCACGAAGCCCAGAGTGCGTACCTGCTCCTCTCGGATGTCATGGGAAGCTCCTGCCTGGCCCAATGCAACACCCATCCCAACTGAGAGGACCCCGGCCCTCACACACGCTTTCATCTCAAAACAAAGAGTGAGTCCTTATGGAAGCTGCAGCACAAGGTGGAGGCCAGCACACCGCAGCAAGGTTGTGTCTCAGAGTAAGGGGTCAGAGTTAGGGCTGGGGTGCAGCTCAGTGGCAGAGCACCTCTAAGCCAATCTTGCATACAAAAAAAAAGCCTAGCCTGTGTCCCCACGCATCACTGCTCTCGGTGACGTGGAGTCTCCAACATTAGAATCGCGGGTTAGAGACAAATGTTACAACCACCTGGGAAAGAGAGTGCTCGTGGGAAGAGGGGGAGTGGAAACACGTGTGGTCTCCTCAGCTGTCCAGAAGCCGTGGGCAGGTCTGCCAACCACCTGGGCCACAGTGCCAGCTGACACACCCGGGCCGCTCAGCAAGGGTCACGCCAAGGCAGGTGTCCAGAATGCCAGCTTCTCAGTGTCAGGCCAGGCCAGGCCCGAGGAGCCAGCAAGCTTGCAGGTGCACAGGGAGCTCCTCCACGCGCTCAGCCCGCAGGAAGCACGCGGCGGCAGAGGCCCCAGCTCCCCTGCGCAGCAGCGGCCCTGGGTGGTGAGTGAGCTCACCCTGGCCTCCCCCTTATGCTGGGACTGTCACATGCACCAGGGGACTGCCCAAGAGGTGCCTCCCGTGCTGTGCTGCGCTGCCCTGTCTGGCCTCCTTACCTGAGTGCTCAGGCTGCAGTTACCGCAGAGGAAGAAAAAGCCTCTGCTCTTCCGCACAGAGCCACAGCCTCGGCCAGCCTCAGAAAGGCCCCAGTCTGTCTCAGAGGCCAGTCTCTCCGTGGCAGCTGCTTACTGCACTGTGATGGTACCAGGAAGGTCCCTACTCGGCCTCCTCCTCGAGGCAGGACTCCCCACTGAACCTGCACCTTGAGGCTGCCCGGGTTCAGGTGTGTGGCAAGGGAGGGACCCACACTCAGGCCCTTTTCAGTTGTTTATTCACACCAGTTACTCCAGGGGATGGATACCCAACAAATAAATTGAAAGCAAGAAATACAGTTCAGCACGCATCGGCCACCCACCTAGACGAGCACACGGCATGACACAGCGGGATGAAGGCAGCCCCGGGCGGGAAGCGCCACACACACCAAGGGAGCTCAGTGCTGCACAGAGCTGCCTGCGGGCCTCTCAGCACCTGTCTCCAGGACAGCCCAGCGCGGCCTGGGGGTCGAGTGCAGTCCTGTGTGGAGACATTACTTTCTCCTCCTTAAGGCAAGCTCACAGGGGAAGGGGATGTCACCAAGCAGAGGGCTTCGCTGTCCCCTGCCCGTGCAGTGCCCTCCCTCTCAGTTCCCCACTCTGCTCCTGATGGCGTTCACCCTCGTCAGAATGCAGCCCACTGCAGCCAGAGCTCTTGGTCATTCTTAGAAATGCGTTTGAGCAAAGTGGGAGCCAAGCCAGGCCAGGCGGCTGGGACTGCGCCACCTGCCGCCATCCGAGGGGCGCAGACTGACCTGGGCCTTGGCTCTTCGCAGGGCACCTCTCAGATTTTTTTAACCCTAAAAGACATCTGTCTTGTTTCTCAGTCTTTGGGTTTTTCGCACAGCCTTAGGCTAAAGGGACACGCCCCCCACACACACACTGTGTCGGGGCAGCAGAGGACTCTGACGGCCAGTGAGGCCCACCTCCTGCGGATGAGCTGCCCCGGCTCCTTTCACCACCTGATGTCCAGGCTGCCCGAGCAGCGCACGGAGCTTGGGTGCGTGGCATGCAGCGCCTCCTGAGCGCCAGGGGAGCTGGCGCCCTCCAGCCACTCTCGGAAGCGCTCCTGCAGGTGTGCGCTGGTCTCCGGGGGCTGCACGGGGATGCTGGAGTAGATGCTCTCCATCCGCCGCAGCAGGGCCTTGTCCCAGTGCCCGTCCTCTGTCTGCGCTTGGCCTCTGCCGCTCAAGCACCCTGAAAGGCACACACAGGCGGCGGCTTCCCTTAGGAGTCAGTCTCCAGGAGGCATCCGGGGAGGACAGTCTGGCAGGCGAGGGACAAAGGGGACATGCAGCACTCTGCGGGCGGAGCAGCTGCCAGTGTCCATGTGCCCACACCCGCACACTGTGGTCTGCACAAGCTCCTGCCTCCTGCTGTCAGTGCTGCTTACTCTCCAGCATGTACGTGAAGTGTTCATCAACAGTACCAAGACTCACTCGAAGAGCCAGCCGTGGGTGGGGCAGCTCCGCGGCAGAGCACTTGCCTAGCGCGCGCAAGGCCCTGGACCCACCCCCAGCACCACCTCCACAACAGACCAGGAGCAAACTTCCAGGGGGTTCAAGCTCGCTCTCCACGGACCCAGCAGCAGGCAGCTCAACTGTGGCCTCTACTGTCTGCACACATGGACCTCCATGGAGCGCAGGACATGCCTCCCAGAGGCCCTGCCTCAGTGGCCACCTGTCCCTCCCCACTCCACCCCTGGCAAGCAAGGCTCTGCACCCAACCCTCCCAACACCAGCTCTCCTCCTCCTGGGTGAGGTCCTTCTGGCCACAGGAAAAGGACTCTGTCCTGCCTGGCCCTCCACGGCATCTGTAGTCCTCGACGGCTCACCCTGGGCCTCTCTAGGAAACCTGCTCCCAGGTACCCATGTCACCTCATCCTGGGAACGCCACGGATGTCTCCAGTTCCCGAGTCGGCTCCAGCACCAGCAGAGAAGGTGGGCTGCCAACGGCCACCCAGGCCTGCACCAGTGGTCCCTCCAGGGGAGCCCCGTCCATATGGCTCTGGTCTGCTCTCACTGTCCCCTCACTAGGCCCTGTCCCCGCCCACCCGTTACCCTCCACACGCCAGGAGCTCCTCAAGCAGAGGGCCCTCATGGCCTCAGAGCCGGCTCTCCTCAGCTCGGGCAGGGCCAGCCTCAGTGCCCACGGCCTGGCAGCACACAGCACTGAGTGCTGCTCTGCCCTGGCACTCGCGCCTTCCTGAGGGAGCTCCGAAGCCCATTCCTCACCCCCCAGTACTGGGACTGAACCCAGGGGGCTCCACCACTGAGCTGCACCCCCAACACTTTTTTTATGCTGAGACAGCTAAGCTGCCCAGGCTGGCCCTGAACTCGAGCTCCTCCTGCCTCAGCCTCCTGAATCCTTGGGATCATAGGGTGAGGGTGTGCCATGTGCCTGGCTTCACTACCTGGGGAGGGGAAGGGGAGAGGGGAGAGCCAGGGTGCTGTGGGGCTGCCCAAGCAGGCTCCGCTCTTCGGCTCACCTCGGGGACACGCGAGGACCTCCACGAAGTGGTACGGGAACTTGCCCTTCTTGAGCTTCAGGACCAGGTTCTGGACGTTCCTAAAGCCGTAGGCAGCAGCGAAGCGCAGCAGAACCTCCCCGTCCCTCTCCAGGGTGACCTCCTGGAAGTCTTTGTTTCTGCAGAATAAATGACATGGACTTGACTGTAGCGTCGCCTTTTTGTGAAGTGAGGGTCCTTTTCCAATCTAAGCTGGGAACGTCAGCAAGATGAAGGGTCAACACACAAAGGCCTCTTGGTGGATTGGTGAAGCCTCTCCCGAGAGGCTTCATGCCTCACTCACGCCACCCATGCTGTGCCCAACTGCCCTGCCGCAGACACCCCGCCGCACCTCAGGGCGCGGTAGGTGATCTCCTCCACGTGCTGGCTGAATAGCTCCTTGGCCGCGTGCCTGAAGACGTGGGCCAGGTGCCCGTCGGAGCCGGCTCCCTCGTGGCGCCTCACCACGGCCTCCTTCACATCTCCAAACCTCAGTGGACAGAGGGAGAGAAGTCCTCCTTGGTGATGATGGGAAGACACAGTGGAAGCCAACCTGACGCCCAGGGTCCCAGGCCAAGGGCGCCACCAAAACAGCCACAGCCTCTAGCAACTTTGAGAGCTGGGGAGCCGCGTTCCTAAGGAGTGTCAGCAGCTGGCATGAAGGCTCCCTGTGCTCGCCGCCGGCTCCTTGCTCACTTCCTTCTCCAGCTGCATGTGCAACTGGAGGAATGAGGACCAAGCACCCAAGAGACTCAAGATCGCGCCTGCCTGTGCTGGGACACAGTGGGGATGCTGGGCCACCCCAGGCTTAGGTACAGACCCTGCCTGGCACTCGAGGTGCTGAAGTTCCATCAACCTCACTCCCATCTCCCAGAATGGGCAGCGAGACTGCCCCCAGGACATAGCTCGGAGGAGGACATGCAGGAAGCCCTGTAGTCCTGGCTGACCACAGGCTGGCTACCAGGTGGAGACCGGCTACTGTGTCCTCAGCTCCAATGGCCCTGCAGGAGGAGCAGCACCTGTGAGGAGGTGAGGCCCTGCCTGCTGCTCCTGGCCCACCCTCTTCCTGGAGGGCACGGTGTACCCGTCACACATCATGTCCAATCCAAGCCAGGATGGTGGCTGTGGGCTGTGGTGGGGCATGGGCGGTCCCACCTCAGAGCTCAGGTGCTCTGGTCACACAGCAGTGGAGCCTGGGGCTAGCAGGGGCAGCCCGAGAGTTCACAGGAGGCCCCACCCACCAGAGACTCCCCAGAAGCCACTTACAGGGTGTCCACTGTGGCATCTTTCACAGAGAGGTCACTTTGCTCCATTATCTGAGCAACTTCACCTACAGACAAACAAGAGGCCTGAGACACTAAGGACAGGAGGCCCCAGCACCACAGAATCATGTTGTCTCTCCTCTGGGGCAGTCTGGACTAGTGACCCTGGACCCCCAGCACAGAGCAGCAGCAGACTCGGGGAAAACCAGAGAAAGCAGGCCAGAGGCGGAGGCCTCCCTAAGCCTCAGTACCGAGGGCTCCTGCTGGAGCACTTGTGTGCAGTGTGCCAAGGTGGCACAGCACCGGGCGCTCACTGGCACTTCCCCCCTGGTGCAGGAATCAGGCAAGGGGCGCTCTTCCACGAGCTACATCCCCAGCTCTTTGCCTATTTTTATTTTGAGATAGGGCCTCGCTAAATTAGTGAAGCTGGCCTCAAATTCGCAATCCTCTTGCCTCAGACTCCCAAGTTGCTGGGATTACAGGTATGCGCCACCACACTCGGCTCTCTATTTTTTCCTCATTAAGTGTCCTGAGAAAAGCTCCTGCTGGAAACAGAGCTGCTGCTGCTGCTGCTGCTTTTTTTTGGTACCGGGGATTGAACTCAGGGCACTCGACCACTGAGCCACATCCCCAGCCCTATTTTGTGTTTTATGTAGAGACAGGGTCTCACTGAGTTGCTTAGCGCCTCGCCATTGCTGAGACTGGCTTTGAACTCGCGATTCTCCTGTCTCAGCCTCCCTAAGTGCAGGGATTACAGGCTTACGCCACCGTGCCCGGCTGGAAACAGAGCTTCTTAAACAGCCGTTAAGGTGTCACAACACAGTACGCGGCATGAATACTGCGGATGTGGTGCGGCTGGGCGAGGTGCTATAACCCCAGCCATACTCAGAAGCTGAGGCAGGAGGACCACAAGTTCAAGGCCAGCCTGGGCAACATAACAGGACCCTGTAAGCAAGCAAGCAAGGGAGGAAGGAAGGAAGGAAGGGAGGGAGGGAGGAGACAGACAGGAAGGAAAGGAAAGAAAAAGAAAATAAAAAGGGCTGGGGATGTAGCTCAGTGCTAGCACGCCCCGGGTTCAACCCAGCCTGTACCCACACGCACACATAAATAGGACTAGGGCCGGGAGCTCAGTGGGGTGCCTGCCTTGCATGCTTGAGGCCCTGGGTTCCATCCCAGCATCAAAATAAAAACTACTGGATGTGGTTCTGACAGCGGCCACGCAGGCTATACCTTTCCAACATGAGCAGATGGCCACTAGCCCCTTGCTCAGGGAGTACAGGACGGCACCGCAGGGATCTGGAGTCCCTCCTGCACATCAGTCCCACAGGATGTACTCCAAAGGTGGAGACCTTCTTGTGGGCATCAGCCTGCTAGAACTTCTGGCTATGCCAAGCGGGGAACACCTGCCCTCGAGGGTTCCCTGAGAGCCAACCACTGCCTGACCGCACTGGTCTCAGCACAGGCTCCAGCCTTCTAGTTTCCCCAGTGACTCAGCTTGCTCTCCGGCTGGGCCCGTGGTTTCAGGAGTGACTCCCACCCCAGGCCCGGACCTGCCTGCTCTGCGCACACCTGAAGGGGGCTGTCGGCTGGTGTTCGCAGCGCGGCCCTGGGTGGCGCCCTGCTGCTCCTTCTGTGAGGGCTCCACTATGCCTAGGGCAGACCTAGGGGCCTCCTGTGGTCACATGGGGACAGAGGAAGCAATGCTGCCCCCAGCACCAGCCAGAGAGCCAGCCAGCGTCCAGGCCCAGCCCTGCTGCCTCTCACCTGACGTCAGCACACAGTCGGCTCCCTGGGCGCCGTGTGCGGCAGAGAAGCCCTCCTGCAGAGCTTCCAGCTTCTTGTCGTAGCAAGGGGCCACGGCCACATGGAAAATCTTCTCTGGGGCCAGGTTCTGTGGAGGAGAGCGCCTCCTGCTGAGGGCTGGCACACGGCACTGGGGCTGAGCAGCTCCCACTCGCTCTCGCCCCCTCCTGGGCTGCTCCAGCACCGCGCCTGTGCCTCTGCGGCCTCCCTCGGGAAGGAGCTGGTTCACCTGCAGGACTGGAGGGCAGAGCCTTCCTCCAGCACTGCACACAGGGAGGGGCAGGGAGGGACAGGGAAGAGCAGGCAAGTGCTCTGCCTGGCTCACCGCAGCTCCTGAGGCTGCTCCCCGGCCCTTGTCGTGAGGAGCAGGTACCCAAGGCTGGACTGGAACTGGGGCGACAAAGGTGAGGCCTGGGTTCAAAGGCCCTCCTGGGGCAGGGGCAGAGCCTGAGAGGAAGCCTGCCCTGACCACAGCCCCGCCAGGGGGTGGTGACGGGTGGCTGCAGCCAGGGGCAGGGCGCGGGCGGGGCGGAAGGGCCCAGGGAGCGCTGGCTTGGCCTCTACAACTTGCTCCCCGACACCTGTCAACTATGGCGACTCTATGAAGAGAGCATCCCTGTGGCCGAAACAGCAAGGCTGCCAGGACAGGGCTTCCACAGCTGGCGTCAAGTGTCTGGAAGGTCCTGTCTGGCCGTCTGCTCTAGCTGGCATGATATACAGGCAGGATGGTTCCCGGGAGGAGGGAGGCCAGTGCGAGGGCTGCAGCCCTGAACACGTGCTCCACAGCCGGCCAGACACCAGGCTGGGACCGGCCCTGGCTGCTGGCGGCCCATGGGCAGCAGAGGGCACGGGGGAAGGAGCCTCAGGCTGGGACTCGTGCTGCCTGGTGGAGGACAAGGTTGAGCCCATGGAGAAGCACAAGGACTCATGTGGCACCCGCGGCCTGAGGGGACGCCAGGGCAGGGCGAGGTTGGTTTCCTGAGCCTCCAGGCACAGGCCCTACCAGGCCTCCGTGGCAAAGCTGGCCCAGAAGTAAGTAGGTGGAGCCTAGTGTTTCTCGTCAGGCCAAAGTAGGTCCAGGAGAAGACGGTGAGAAGGAAGGGAGAGATCAGGACAAGCACACAGAGATGGACGCTGGCAGAGAGGGCACCATGGGGCCTTGACCTGAAGCCACAGCTCCCAGGAGTTCACCTGGACATAACACGCTGCTCTCTGAAAAGGTCGGCTTACCTGCTGTCTGGCAAAGTAACCCTTCACCAAGGAGCCCATGACCTGCTGAGGGGACTTGGCGGTACACAGGTGGGGAGCGATGGGTCGGCCCAGCACCCGCTCAGCGTATCGGACCCAGCCTGGGGAGGGAGAGTCCACGAGGTCAGCTGCAGGCCTTGTCAGGGGTTCAAGCAGACCGCCCACCACGAGCCGTCCTCCGCAGCTCAGGCAGCAGGTCGGGGTCCTCAGGTCTGAGGGTTCTGGGAAAGGGGAAGCACCTGGGGCCTCAACCTGAGAGGCAGGGTGGGGCAGGCTCCACAGAGGGAAGGACACCCCCGGGAGCAGCCAGAACAGCCACCGGACCAAGGGTGCCAGGGTTGCCAGGCTGGGAGCTCTTGCAGCTGAGGCAGGTGGCCACGCGCAGGTGGGAGAAGCCCAGCCCCTTGCTGCCCTGCTGGAAATGAGCCCAAAGACTGCCCACTGTTTAAAGCAACGAAACAAGAAATTCAGGCCCCTGAACAAATCATCAACAGGCACTGCGCTCATTTCTGCTTCAAGTCCAGACTCCCCCCACGCGGTGGGCCGCGGCTGCTGCAGTGGTCTGCAAGCGTAGACATGCGTCAGGGAGGTCGGCTGACCACAGGGCCTGCGGGCGTCATGGCTTGCTCCCCCAACGCTGGGTGTGCCTGGCAAGAAGGCCCAACCCCATGGACACGTACCTAGTGTGCACACAACAGCATGAGCACTGGGGGAAGGCAATGAAGCCCAGGATATCCACTGCCCTGAGCAGAGGGGTCAGACCCCTGGGAAGGCCTGCCAAGGGTGAGTGAGAGCCGTCAAACTCAAACCTCAGGTGTCCCCACAGCCCAGCCTCTTCATCCCCCAACCCTCAACTGGTGTCCCCACAACCCAGCTTGTACCCCTCAGCCCTCTCAAAAGGTGTCCCCACAACCCAGCTCTACCCCCCAACCTCTCGACAGGTGCAGTCGTCATGTGGAAGCCACCTGAACAGCGGCACTGGGCAGGCCTGAGGGCCACCTGGACCTCAGCCAGGGGCAGCACACCCGCGCTCATGTTGCTGGAGTGATACTCTGCAGGCCTAGGGCACTGCACAGGACCGAGCAGAACCCCAGGGAAGCTGGGGCTGGGCCCACAGAGGAAGGCTCCTGCCCACCATGGCACGAGCCCAGCAGGGGAGACGAGGCTGTCAGGAGGAGCCAGATCCGCAGAGGTGCTGCTGAGTACCTGGCATGGACGGAGGCCATGCCCATCACCACAGGGCAAAGCTGTGTGTCCCACCCATCACCTGTGGCCAAGTCTCCACACGTGAGGGACTAACTGCTGGGAACTCAACTTGGGAAGCATTTCAGGAGCAGCCCCTGGCCAGCCAAGGCCCAATTGTAGGTACAAGCAAAGCTAGAGATCTTGGTGCTGCTTTGGCCTGTGAGCAACAGATCACAGAAAAGTTCTGGTTTTGAAGCGGAGTTCACCAAATCATCTCCCTGGATCTGGAGGTGCTGTAAACCTTAGCCATGATAGTTACGGTGCTGACACAATGAGAAAAACCATCATTAACCAGGAAGAACATTCCAGAAATCCAGACTAGACATCAACAGCCCGACACAGCTACCTAAGACCAGTAAACGCAGCAAACCTCAGGCTGAGATGGGTAGCCAAGGACTGGTCTGCAGCAGGGGTGCAGCAGAGAAAGGGCTCAGGGACACTGATCAAAAGGAGACCCAAGGCACCTCGTCTAGCTCTGTCAGCCTCTGTACCAATCAACCACCTTTCCAGGGAGTCCTCCCAACCTCCACACAAGGAATCCAGGGGCATCTGTTGGTTTGGGGCTGGCAGAGAGCAAGAAGCTGTTCTGCCCTGCTGACGGGAACCACACCATCCAGGTGCTCTCTCTCTGATGCAGGCAGAACTGACCCACACAGGACACAGGCACCTCAGGGCCACAGGAGGTCAACTGTCAGGTCACTAGTGCAGCTTCCTGGGTGGCGAACTTCCTCTTCACAGCTTTAGGATGGGCAGACACACCTCCACACTGAGTGACCTCAAGGCCGCCCCCACCTGGCTTTACTCAATCCCAGCCCTGAGGGCAAATGTGCCATCAGAAGACCATGCCAGGAGGGCGGGCCGCGACTCCACACTTGGCCACTCTGAAAACAGTACTGCCCATGCCCAGGTGGACAGCAGGCTGCCACACTGGCACACCCGCAGGGCCCAGAACACCTCCTGCCTGAACCCTGCTGTCCAGCACTCCTCCAGTTGCTTCAGTCCTGCTAGTGATTCAAATTTAAAAAGGGAGGAGACACTCATTTTGTGCAGAATTGAAACGCTGTGACAAATGTGACTTGCTATGGCTTGTGTGTCCCCACCAAAACTCATGCTGCAGCCATCCCACTGTGAGGAATCAAGGGTGAGCCAGGGCTGGGGCTGGGGCTCAGTGGCGGAGCGCTTGCCTGGCACCTGAGACGTGCTGGTTCAATCCTCAGCGCCACATAAAAGCAGATAGATAAAATAAAGGTATTGTGTCGAGAAGCGGCGCAGGGCAGAAGCGCGAGGAGGAGGTCGCGGCGGGCGAAGGCCGCATCCCGCTGCCCGCTGGCGACCCCGAGTTCCGCGACGATGGCGCCGAGCTGGGCCCGCGCGAGGGCAAGCGCTCCTACCGCATGGAGCACTTCCGCTGGGGCAGCCCGCCCAAGGACAAGCGCTACGGCGGCTTCATGACCTCCAAGAAGAGCCAGACGCCCCTGGTGACGCTGTTCAAGAACGCCATCATCAAGAATGCCCACAAGAAGGGCCAGTGAGGGCGCCGCGGGGGTCAGGGGCTTCTCTCCTTGGGGAAGTCCACCCTAAAGCCCCCCGACCTCGCCTGCGCCCTGCCACTTCGCAGCCTGGGCAAGCTTCTTGCTGGGACGGTGGCAGTGGCAGACATTCAGCCCCTTAAAGCTGTTCGTAGTTAGGAAATAAAGCCTTTCAAATTTCACAGCCAAAAAAAAAAAAGGTATTGTGTCCATCTAAAAAAAAATATGCCCAACCTGTTTTTTGTTTTTTTTTTTTTAAAAGGGTGAACTGAGTCCACCGTGGTGTCTGGAAGGGGCCCTGGGCTCGGCGCTGCCTCTGTCCTCCTGCTTGGCAGGGCAAGGAGACCTCCCCATGCAGGGCCTGCTGCTGAGCCCAGCGTCAGAGACTACAGCAGGGAATGGACAAAGGCAGTACCTAGGTGCTGACTCTCCAACTAAACCAATTACCAGTAGCTTAAAGTACTCTCCAGCAGAATCTGAGTATTAGTGTAAGAAATTTTTTTTATACTGCCATTTTCTTTAAAGCTGGGAAAAGATAAATGTCATGTTATCTGTAACTGTTTGATAATTAGATTATCCAAAATAATTTTAATACCCACCCCAGAGACTAACCTGGACAGGCGGAGGTCAGCATGGGCAGCGCACGCTGCTCCTCGCTGTGCTGATGGAACCGACGCACAAACTCTTTCTGGCTCTCCAGGATGCTCAGGTCCGCAGCTATCGAGGTGTCAAACACATAGTGCACCCCTGCAGGAGAGAGGGGCGCTGTCTCCACCCAGTGGGGGCTGTGGCCTGCCCAAGCCACGTCTTGGCTCATCTCTAACTAAGGGCCAGCTCAGGACTGCGCATTTTCTTTAAGTAAGCATACACCACTTTTACAATAAAATACACAGTTTGGTCTCTTGCTGTTTCCCTTTCTCTACATCTATGTTAGTAGAAATACCTTACAGTACTTCATGTATAAATTAATAGGACATCATAAGATCTGCCTAGCATTCTCAATGACAAAGTAAAATTTCAGTCTGTGACATCTTTAAAAATTAATGAGA
>CM053402.1:434271-461064 GCA_028644305.1 Xerus rutilus
CGCACGTCTGTAATCCCTGCACTTTGGGAGGCTGAGACAGGAGAATCGCGAGTTCAAAGCCAGCCTCAGCAATGGCGAGGCACTAAGCGACTCAGTGAGACCCTGTCTCTACATAAAACACAAAATAGTGCTGGGGATGTGGCTCAGTGGTCCAGTGCCCCTGAGTTCAATCCCCAGTACCAAAAAAAAAAAAAAAAAATTAATGAGAGGGGCTGGGATTGTAGCTCAGCGGTAGAGCGCTTGCCTCGCATGCGTGAGGCCCTGGGTTCAATCCTCAGCACCACGTACAAAGCAATAAAATAAAGACATTGTGTCCATCTACAACTAAAAAAATATTAAAAAAAAAAAAAAATTAATGAGAGGCTGGGGTTATGGCGCAATGGTAGCGTGCTCGCCTGGCACGCAGGAGGCACTGGGTTCGATCCTCAGCACCACATAAAAAAAATAAAATAAAGCTATTGTGTCCACCTACAACTAAAAAATAAATATTAAAAAAAAAATTAATGAGAATGAGCCGGATGTGGTGGCATACTCCTGTAATCCCAATGTCTTGGGAGGCTGAGGCAGGAGGATTGTGAGTTCGAAGCCAGCCTAAGCAACTAAGCAATGCTCTGAACAACTTGGTGAGACCCTGTCTCAAAATAAAAAATAAAAAGGGCTGGGGATGGGGCTCAGTGGTAAAGCAACTCTGGGTTTAATTCCCCAGTACAAAAAACAAACAGAAAAAACTTATAGCCGGTCTAAAACTTAAAAGCAGCCAGTAATTTTTAAAAATAAATACTATAAAATTCGAATTTTCACCTTAGAAGAAACCAGTTTCACTGTGGGTATACTCTCTGTGTTAAGACCTAACGCTGACACACTGACACAGACCCTCCATGCCAATACCACAGTGCCAACAGCTCCGCTCTGGGCTGGTCTGGCAGGCCATGCCAGCCTGTGCTCTGTGAGACTGGCAATGTGCAGGAGCACCCGGATGACTCATGTGTGGCTGCTGGGTCTCAGCTGCAGCTCGGAATGCCCTAAATCGCCTGCCAGGAGAAACCACCACTCACCAAAAATGTCAAGGGGCAATGTGGCCAGAGGCTGCTTCTCAGGTCTCAGGCCCTCCTGACAATGCTGCTCCAGGGGTCTTGTGATGGCCCTCCCACTAGGCTACTCTGTACAAAGCCCCAGGGAGCGCAGAGCCCTATCTGGCGATGACACAGCTCTCCTCTGTCCTTTCTACTCGCCTGCTGGCTGCTATGCCACAACAATGCCCAATGGCTCTGTGACATCACTGCACAAGGACAGGGCAAACAGACTGCTTGGGAACCCGGTGGCGGCGCTAGCCTGACAGGCAGAGGCACGGGAGCAGCTCCATGTCTGAGCAGTCTCTTTCCCTGGTGACATTTCCCATCTTGATTGTATTTTCTCTCTCATTTTGGTACTGGGGAGTAAATGGAGGGTGCTTTACCATGAGCTACATCCCTAGTCCCTTTTCCTACTTAAAATTTACATCCCCAGTGCCTTCATTACTTTTCATTTTGAGACAGGCTAGCTAGGTTGCCCAGGTTGGCCTTGAACTTGCAACCCTCCTGCCTCAACCTGCTGAGGGGCTGGTGTGGCCACTGAGCTGGCTTGATTATATTCTTAAATTACCACCTATCACTCTTCACAGAAAGAATACCTGCCTAGGCTGGGGTTGTGGCTCAGTGGCAGAGCACTTGCCTAGCATGCATGAGGCACTGGGTTTGATCCTTAGTACCACATAAAAATAAATGAATACAAGAAAGGTATTGTGAGCCAGGCGCGGGGGCACAAGCCTGTAATCCCAGCACGTAGGGAGGCTGAGGCAGGAGGATGGCGAGTTCAAAGCCAGCCTCAGCAACAGCTAGGTGCTAAGCAACTCAGTGAGACCCTGTCTCTACATAAAACAGAAAATAGGGCTGGGATGTGGCTCAGTGGTCGAGTGCCCCTGAGTTCAATCTCCAGTACAAAAAAAAAAAAAAAAGAAAGGTATTGTGTCCACCTACAGCTAAAAAAACAAAAGAATACTGGCCCACTCCCCTCCTGCTCTGCTCTTTCAAGTTTCTTGGGGTTGTTTTGTTTTTGTGGCGCTGGGGATTGAACCCAGGGCCTTGTGCATGCAAGGCAAGCGCTCTGCCACCTGAGCTGTGTCCCCAGCCCTTGGAGTTTCTTGGGAAACTGGACACTCATCATTTCAGATGCTTATCCAACAAACACCCTCCATGAGCTGGGGGCAACATGGAGGCTGCTGGGCGAGGGCAGAGGCCTCCCACCCACTCCATCCGCAGTGCCAGCAGGCACCCATGTCTGGCTCCACAGGGATCAGCCCTTCCTGCAACAAGAAACCTGTCTGTGCAGGGCAGGGTTAAGCAGCACCGCCACCCTCAGAGGCTGGCCTCATGGCGCGCGGGGCAGGATCCTCTTACCTTCCATGAGATGCTCCTGAAGTCGCTTATTTCTCCTGTGCCTTTGAGATAAAGGGGCCCTTCATGACCTTGAGTTTTAAATCACAATATTACCAAAGGTGACTCACCAAGACTTTTGAGGAAGCCACAGAGTCTTCTGGATGCATCAGTGACACTGAGGTTGAATTTAGCAGCAAAATAAGGCAAAGACTGAGGACACACAGACACTACCAGCACTCTGTGCTTTGAGGTATCGCATCTCTACAAGAGAACAGACTGGTGTCACCCAAAGGGCAAGCCAGACACCTTAAAGAAATACGCAGCACAAACAGAACACAGCATATGTGCCAAGCAAAGACTAGTAGAATCGACTAGCACTTGAGAAGGGAAATCAGGATTGAAAAATGAGACAGTTCACAACACTGGCCCATAAACTACAGAAGTCATCCGATAACAATAAAAATTACATACAAACGGGAATGATTGTGTCCAAGGGTCAGTCTCCTAGGTCATTTAGTGGCACACTGCAGCCACTAAAAATTTTAAGTCTGGAGGGGGCTAATAATTATTCCCTACACACTATTGTAGAAAATTCTGACTAGACGGGACTGGTGGCCATTCCTATAATCCCAGTGACTCAGGAGGCTGAGGCAGGAGGATCACAAGTTCAAGGTCAGCCTCAGCAACTCAGTGAGACCCTGTCTCAAAATAATAAACAAAATAGCCTGGGGATGTGGCTCAGTTGCTACGTGCCCCTGGATTCAACCCCTGGCACAAAACAAACTATATACACGCATGCCTTAGCAAGAAAGGCTTTCTTCAAAATGCAAATTAAAAATCAGTGAGGAACAGGTTGGCATAAGCAGTGCAAGGAAACCACCAGACTCAGCAGGTGAGCGCAGCCGGCAGCAGCCTGGAGCGTCACTAGTGTCACCAGGCACAAGCACTGGCCGCATCCCCAGCAGCAGAGCCCAGCCTTCCCTTGCTTCCCATGGCACCCAGCGCCTGGAGGCAGCTAGCCTCAGGACTTCTGCGTCACAGTGACCCTGGCCTCCAGGTGCAATGCCAGGCTGTCCCGGCAGCTGTGTGCAGCTCTGGAGGCAACGGAACACGTGAGCACACACGTGGCTGTGATGCCAAGGAGCACACCAAGTGTCCAGCCGGACGGTCCTCAGGTGAGCACGGACTGCATACTCGACACCAGGTGTGGCGGGACAGCTGGACACGGCTGTCCCTCTGTGTTGTGTGGGAGCATCAAGGGACACAGACACTTGTGAGGGTATTTGCAAAAACTACAGATGCCACAGAATTAGAGGTCCGACGGCTGCTCAGGGCATGCCAGGAGAAAGTGGGCACCACCGACTCCAGTTCTCTGCCACCACTCCTGACAGGACGAGGTGGGCAGGCGAGAGGGGCTTGCACAGGTACGTCAGGCAGCGGCCGCGAGGGGCTGGCTACTTCAGACCCCGAGAGACCGCACACTCCAAGGGGACTCCGACACAGCCTGTGCGGACAACAGGGACGGCATCACCACCCAGACCCAGGCCTAGAAGGGCAGTGGGTGTCGCTATGTCCAGGAAGACTCCAGAGCAGCGAGGCTGGGCACCTCAGTGCTGTCCTGCACGGCACTCACACGAGCCAGCGCTCCGGGCAGGGGTGGCTCAGCAGCAGAGCGCTGCCCACTGTGCACGAGGCCCTGGCTTCCATCCCTAGTACCCCCCATGATCGAAGGCTCCAGCATACTGACACCTTGAGAGGAGAGGCCTACTAGCCTGTCACACAGGTCAGGGCACAATGCCTGGGCAAAGCAGGACACACACACCGCTGACAGAGCATGCCAACTCTCAGACACCAACAACCCTGCCGTCCCTCATTTCTCTTTTCCTTTTATTCATCTTATTGAAAGACAGTGGCCCCTGGTAGTTCTGTGACCCTCCCTTGGAGTCCCAGCCTGTCTGAGTCACACGAGACCATTAGCAGCCAACCTGTCTCTGAAACTCAGGCCCATCCGCTGGGCCTTGCCAGGCTGTGGCTGCCCTTCCAGCCAGGAGACGGGCGTGTGCTGCCAGCTGCTCTCCCCAGTCAGCAAAGGCGTTTGTGCAGGGATTTTATGCCCCACAGAAAGGCTTAGAAGAAGGTGGGCTGTGGCAGGGACAGCAACTTCGTGACACTGGGAGAGGCAGAGGCTGCAACTGATTCCCAGCAGACCTCACCTCCCACTTCACCCAACACCCAGGTCAGCCCCCAAGTAGTGACATCATGCACCCTGGACACACCTTATTAAGGTTCAGCACGCGGAGGAATTCCTTGGCACTCTGCCGGGAGAGCTGGGCTCCTTCCTCTGCAGTCATGCAGCTGTCGCATGCCAGGCAGTCACTCAGAAACATCTTCACCTCAGCTAACCTGCGGAACTCTCCTTTCTGTGAAGGAAATCACCAGTTTCACATGAACACGTGCAGCCTTAGGTAGGGCATCGGCACCAGCACAATACGCCAAAGTCACGAGGCCTGGAGACGAAGCAGGGCAAGGCCCAGTGCGGCAGCAAGCCCGCGATGACAAGCACAGGTGGAACCAGCCCCGGCACTGTCACATGTGGGAGAAAGATGGGACTCCTGTGTGGTGTGAGCTGGCCAGGTGGGTCCCTCCTCCTGTGCCCTTCCTCTGCAGCACCTGGGACTCAGCCGCTAGCTTCCCTGCCCAGCTCCCCAGCTCCATGCTCCCCGAGCTCTCCCCGTCCCGTGCCCCCGAGCTCTCCCCGTCCCGTGCCCCCGAGCTCTCCCCGTCCCGTGCCCCCGAGCTCACCTCGTCCCGTGCCCCCGAGCTCACCCCGTCCCGTGCTCCCCGAGCTCTCCCCGTCCCGTGCCCCCCGAGCTCTCCCCGTCCCGTGCCCCCCGAGCTCTCCCCGTCCCGTGCTCCCCGAGCTCTCCTTGTCCCGTGCTCCCAGATCTCACCCCACCCGATGGCTCTCAGGGTTGCCCTGGCTCTATCTCCAGGCTCATAATTTGTACAACTCACTGGTGGCTCTGGGTCTCCATCTGCTGGTGAAATGGGGTCCTCAAACCATCCTGGACTGGGCTGGACCTGCCCCAGCCCCCACCTCCTGAGTGACTGCTCAGCTGGATGCAGAGACTGCAGACCTCAGCCCATGTGACCACTTTGTCCTCTCCTTGCTGACTGGTCTCCACACCTGACTCTGGTCCTCTGAAGCCTCCTAGAAGACCTGCTAGAGCATGAAGCTTGTCTCTACTGTGCTTGGATCCCCGACAAGGGGCCTCACCAGAAGGCCACCTCAGCCCTCACTGCCACACTGGCCCTGGCTGCTCTTGTGCCCCAATGCAAGTGCTCCTGGAGAGCTGCAGGCTCACCTAACAAGTGGCCTTCACAGTGACGGTGTTCCCACACCTGTTTTCTTTGCTCCAACCACCAGCACCGAGGTTCACCCGCCTCGGTGAGCTTTAGGGATGTGTACCTTGTCTTGTTCCTGTCCCCCTCCTCTGAGAGGCACTGCGTGCAGAAGGTGGTGGGTGAACACACGAAAAGGCTGAGCCAACAGAATCATTTCCATCAGCAACAAAAGCTCTGGAGGTTGTCTACCCAGTATTTTTCTTTTTTCTTTTTTTTGTAGTTGTAGATGGACAGAATACCATTATTTTATTTATTTTTACGCGGTGCTCAGGATGGAACCCAGTGCCTCACACGCTCTAGGCATACACTCTACCACTGAGCTACCACCCCAGCCCTACGCAGCTTGTCCTTTAAAGCATGATTTGACAGGAGATGGCTCTCGGCCCCTCCTTCTACAGCACAACCTCCAAAGGGGTGCAGGTGGTGGCCCAGTCTCCTGCGCAGCCTGCTCTTGGGGTTTGCTCTTGCAGACGCAGGCCCAAGCTCCCGGATGGAGCGTGTGGCTTGCAGCAAGGGTCTGGCACCTACGTGACCCTGCGGAAAACAGAGTTCTGCCTGCGCTGCCTGCAGGCCATCCACGGACACCCACAACACAGCCCTTCACCTTCCTTCCTCCTCGCTGCCTCCGCCGAGGATCTGAAGAGCCCTCGCCTTACGGCACCGCTTCCAGCGCTGCCCCTCCCCACCAGCACACACCACTCAGAAGCCTGCGCTGGGCCCCAGGGCCCCGTGCCTCCACCACTCTGGATGGCTCCCCCGGCCACACGGCTGCCCAAGGGGTCCCCACCACTTACTGTGCTGCTGCTTCCATGTCCTGCCCTGAAACACAGCTGGGCCTCCCCTTGCCTGAAGAGCCCCAATGGCTCCCCGAGGCCATCAACTAGGCCGAGAGAGGCTTCCGCCCTGCTCAGATGCCTCCTACCCCCCCAGCTCCTCTCATCCTAGCAGCACGCCCAGTGCTGAGCTGCAGGTGCACGTGTTATCTCGCCCTCACCAGACCCTGGGGAGCCAGGACACCAACTCGCCACAGCCAGATAAAGAACAGGACCTTGCGGGGTTAGGTTTCTGTGCAGGGTGATGCAACCAAAGGGCAGACCTAAGAGGCCCCAGGCCTGGCTGCTCCAGAGCACCAGCCCTGACTGGCCCAAGGCTCCAGGTACTTGCTGCCTCTCTTCTGCCCTGCTGCCCCCTAAGCCCGAGCCTCCACTAGATAGCACCAGCACACAGGTGAACAAAACAAATGCCCATCAGACTGAACAGCATATCAGAACTACTAAACAAGAAAAACCTGCCACCTGCTCTTCCCGCGTTGCCAGTTCCACACTTAAAAAATCAGCTCCAAGCTGGGCGGTGAGCACACCTGTAATCCCATGGAGCACTTAGGGAGGCTGAGACAGGAGGATCGCTAGTTCAAAGCCAGCCTCAGCAACGGCGAGGTGCTAAGCAACTCAGTGAGACCCTGTCTCTACATAAACACAAAATAGGGCTGGGGATGTGGCTCAGAGATTGAGTGCCCCTGAGTTCCATCCCCAGTACCAAAAAAACCCCACATTTCCTGATTATATAAATTTAATTTTAAGTGATTTCTTTTCTAATTTAGTTCTTACTTTTTAAATCTCTTTAGTAGTGGTGGTTCATATTTATTTATTTATTTTTAAGATATTTTTTAGCTATACATGGACACAGTGTCTTTATTTTTTTTGTTTATTTTTATGTGGTGCTGAGGATGGAACCCAGTGCCTCCCACATGCGATGCAAGTGCTCCCCGCCCCAAGCCCAGCCCAGCCCAGCCCAGCCGGGTTCGTACGTGTTTGATACTCCCTGAGCTGGCTCTTTTCCCTCAGCTGTGGGTGTTGAGTGAGTCCACTTGCATTCTATCACTGAGCTACTTCCCCACCTCTTTTTATTTTGAGACAGGGTCTCAATAACTATTTTGGGTTGGCCTCAACTTGTGATCCTTCTGCCTCCGCTTTCCAACTGAAGTTGGGTTATTTTATAAATGTCCTATCTCAATTCTCGTTTTTAAAAAGAAATTTGGAAGGGGGGGGTCCTGGGGATTGAATCTAGGAGTACTCTACCACTGAGTTACATCCCCAGCCTATTTATTTATTTACTTATTTATTAATTTATTTAGGGGAGGGTATTGAAGATTTAACCCAGAGGCACTTTATCACTGACCCACATCCCCCAGCCCTTTTTGAGACAGGGTCTCCCTTAGTTGCCGAGGCTCTTCTCACGTGAGATCCTCCAGTCTTAGTTAGTGCCCACAGGCCCACAATTCTTGTTTTAATAAAAATTTTCATTAAAAAGTCGAGATCTAAATGTCAGAGCTCTACTTCCTTGTTTGTAGTGCAGTGTTTGGCTAGGTATGTTTGAGAGGCTGTGTGGAAATGAGGCACTTTCCTGTACATGACTGTTGGCACCTTCCGCTTTCAGTCTTTCTTAAAGCAAGGACATGCATAGTGACATGAACCCCAAACAGAAACAGCACCTTACAGCTGGTACAAAACTGAAAAGTCTACTCACCTCTCCATCCTCCCGGGCTGGATTTGGTGCATCAACTGACACATTCTCTTGATCATCTGTTTTCGTTTTTTTATTACATTCCTTAAAAACGCAAAAGAACATTGGTAAAGAGCAACTTTCAACCTGATTCTTTTCATTAAAAAAACCATATACCTGACCAACTAACCTCACGTCCAGAAACCTTTTTTTAGAGAAGAAAAGCAACTGTTCCTCAGGATGGGCACACACACTCACACACTCAGTCCTCCAACTGCACTGGCTGCAGTAATTAAGCGCTACCAGCGAGGTGGCCTTCCAGGCCAGGCAAAGGAACTTTTGCCTTACCTGAAACAGATGCACTTAAAAATGTGATGCAGCCACTACAAGGAACCAGAACTGTATGCAATCCTGTGGGAGGATGCCTCCCACAACGCATTAAAATAAGAAAGTTATGCCTAGGATTTATGATGTGATACAATTTTTTTTTTAAATATTTTCTTAGTTGTTGATGGACACAATGTCTTTATTTTATTGTTTTGTATGTGGTGCTGAGGATCGAACCCACGGCCTCACGCATGCGAGGCAAGCGCTCTACCGCTGAGCTACAATCCCAGCCCGATGTGATACAATTTTAAGAAAACAAAAAACCCCCGCGCACGCCCCGTTAGAGTGAGGACGCCAAGTGGAGAGGGCCGCTATAGGTCACGGAGCAGACAGGAGGGCTCGCCCTTGCTTCTCTCTCCACTTTTTTTTGTTTTAATATCTTGATTTATTTTTTGTTGTTTTACGTGGTGCTGAGGATCCAACCCAGTGCCTCTCACGTGCGGGGCAAGCTCTCGGCCACTGCGCCCCTGTCCCTCCCTCTCCACTTAACTGTTCTCCTCGTCACTATTAAGAACGCGAGTTTTTAAAGTTTATGAACCGCTGGGAGCATCTGAGATCACTGCACAACCGCTCTTGTGCGGAACCGCGACAAGCACAGGGACCGAGAGCCAGAGCCCCAGCACTGGCCCCAGACTAGTGGCCACCGCCAGACCGCGATGCGCTCGCCCGCAGCGGTCACCACCAGCGACCCGCCGGGCCCAGCCGCCCAGACACCTGCGGACTGCCAGAGCTGACACGTCCGCCAGCCGCACCGGGCGGGCTGGGCACCGCGGGCCCTGACCTCGGACCCCAGCCTCGACTCCAAATCGCGACCCTCAGACCCGGCCTACATCCCAGACCTGTCCCGACCTCCGACCTCAGCCTCGAAAACGCCGGCAGTGGCGCTCACCTTACGCGTGCAGTGCTCACACTTCATCTGGAGCTGGACAGGAGGGAGGCTGGGCGCCTAAGCAAAGCCGAGCACAGACCGACGCAGACACCTCCGCCCGCCGCCCGCAGGCCTTTGTTGTCTTTGCTTTGGGAAGACCACACCCCTAAGGGCTGCCCGCGGCCAATGAGAGCGCCAAGACAGAGAGAGCCACACCCCTGGGCCAATAAGGAGTGTGAAGAGGACGGTTCGGCCCCACCCCTACGGCGCTCCCTAAACCAATGAGAGAGGCAAAAGGGGCGGGCCCTTTCCCAGAGCCAATCAGGGCGTCGGGAGGGGCTTACTCGCCCCATCCGACCCTCAGCAGCCGGGTTCGGTTCTCTCGCGGGTTTCTCCTTTGCGGGAGTCGGAGGGCAATGACTAAGCCATATTTGCGAGGGCGAGAGGATAGTGCGGGGGTCTTCCAGAGGAGAGCGAAAAGGGGCAGTTCCGGGGCGCGGCCCGATCCATCAGCTCAGCTTCGATGCTTGCCTTCTTCTCCTGCCCCGCCACCTGCGGCTCCTTTTGGGCGGAGCGGGCACCGCCATGGGCACTCCGCAGTTCGTCACGTAGACCGGCGAGGCTTTGGTGCGCATGCGCGGCTGGCAGGCCCACGTGGGTGGGGTCTGGAAGCTGGAAGTGGGTGTTGACTGGAGGCTTTTGTATCCTGGGGTCTGCTCACTGCAGATAGTTTTGTTTTTCGTACTAGAGATTGTACCCAGGAGTGCCTAACCACTGAGCCACACCCCCAGTTCTTTTTATTTTTATTTTGGGGCAGGATGCCTTGTCATTGGGATTACAGGATTGGCCACAGCAGTTTTACCAAGGTTATGGATTCCAGCTCTTGGGCTTCCGGAAACTAAGGAGAAATTTTGTTCCTCCAAGAAATTGGTTCCTGCAAAGCAAAAATCATTTATACTTATTAGGTGCAGGGACACGTGGAAACTTTGGACTTTTTATTTAATTTTTTGGTACTGAAGATTGAACTCAGGGGCACTCCACCACTGAGCCACATCCCCAGCCCTATTCTGTGTTTTATGTAGTGACAGGGTCTCACTGAGTTGCTTAGCACCTCACCCTTGCTGAGGCTGGCTTTGAACTCGTGATCCTCCTGCCTGAGCTTCCCAAAGTGCTGGGATTAGAGGCGTGTGCCACAGCGCCCAGGTTACACTGGACTTTCTAATTACAAACATTTTATAAGCACTGCGTTCTAGTTACAGAATAAGAAATGAAAAGTCTGACCAGGCACAGTGGCACATGGCTGTACTACCAGCGACTGGGGAGGCCGAAGTTGGAGAACTGCAAGCTCAAGGCTAACCTCAACTTAACCAAATCCAGATTCAATAAAAATCAAAAAAAGCCAGCCTCAGCAAAGGCAAAGCGCTAAGCAACTCATTGACATCCTGTCTTTAAGTAAACACAAAATAGGGCTGGGGATGTGGCTCAGTGGTCAAGTGCCCGAGTTCAATCCCCAGTACCAAAAAAATCAAAAAGGCTGAGGATGTAGCTTGGTGGTACAGCGGCCCTGGGCTCACATTACACACACCTTCCTTTGACATGGTAAGTGCATTGTATCACATTAAATACACACAGCCTCCCAAAAGCAGCACTAGTTCTACTGTTTGTTATGTAGCTTTGAAATGGTACATGCACACCGTTTGCCTGATGAATATTTTTTGCTTCAATAAGAACTGGGCGTACATTCTCTGTTTCCTTGGAGAGTGTGGCCTCGGTTCAGATCCTGTATTGTGAGAACTTCATGACCTCTCCTCAGAAATGTTACATCAAACCTTATCAGGCACCCCCCGCCACCACCATGTGAGTTACTGACCCCAACACTGGACTTTGACATGCATACTCTCAAAGATTAGGCTGGGAAGACCTTGGAGCTCCAAAATCCCGTCCTTCAGCAGGGGCCTCTCTCCTGCCTAGTCATGTGACAGTGTCCAGTTATGCTTTGAATATAGCCCTTGATGCTCTGCCACTGCAACTTTTTTTTTTTAGTATATTTTTTTTAGTTGTAGATGGACGCGATGTCTTTATTGCTTTGTATGTGGTGCTGAGGATCGAGCCCAGGGCCTCACGCATGCGCTCTACCGCTGAGCTACAATCCCAGCCCCTGCAACTTATTTTTTAAAGGGACAGGTTTTCTTCGCCACACCCCCCCACCCCCCACTTCTCCCCTTCCCTTATCTCAGGAAAACAGGATTACTTTCTCTACCCTAGGCAGAGTTATCTGTCCTTCAGCACCTATGACAGAAACCAAGTAATTCAGACTTGGAGACTGTACCAGAAGAGCTCACAAATGACTGTGTCCCAAGTTAACAAGTGAATTACAACTCCAGACAAAAAAAAAAACCAGGGGCTGGGATTGTAGCTCAGTGGTAGAGCGCTTGCCTCGCATGCGTGAGGCCCTGGGTTCGACCCTCAGCACCGCATACAAAGCAATAAAATAAAGACATTGTGTCCATCTACAACTAAAAAAAAAATATTAAAAAAAAAAACCAGAAAACGTGGAATGTACTCTCTGAATCACTTCTTTAAAAGCCCCTTGCTTCCCCTAATGGGTAGAATCAGCCTCTGGGACAGGAGTTCCCTGTTTGGCCTTTGCTAGCAAAGCAATAAAACTTGCCTTTTTCTCAAAACCTCCTGTTATTGGGTTGGTATTATGGACGAGGTCTGAGCTTTTGGAAACAGCCGATTGCATCCACAAGCACTGGTGGGAAGGTCTGTCCCAGTCTCTAAATTAGACTTCACCTACAGAGGACTGCTTCTATCCTGAGCAGCTGGGTTTTATGAATTTTTTTTTTTTTTTTTTTGGTACTGGAGATTGAACTCAGGGGCACTCGACCGCTGAACCACATCCCCAGCCCTATTTTGTGTTTTATGTAGAGACAGGGTCTCGCTGAGTTGCTTAATGCCTCGCCGTTGCTGAGGCTGGCTTTGAACTCACGATTCTCCTGTCTCAGCCTCCCAAAGTGCTGGGATTACAAGCGTGAGCCACCACGCCCGGCTCCCGATTTTATGAATTTTTGAATTTACTATACCGTTAATGAACTTCACTTACTGGGTGAGTTGCTGTGCAAGTCATCTGTTATTCTCTCCCTCTTTTTAAGCATTGCGAATCAAAGGGAAAAGATACCTTAGTATAGGGTAGGGGTGGGAACCACCTCCACCTCCGTTCCCTGGGGACCCAGCTGGGTCTGAGAATCAAATTGACAGATTAACTTGAGAAAAATACGAATGGATTCACAAGTTTTAATGGCACAGGACCTCATGAAAAAATAAATGAGGCCTCGAGGCAGCAGTTAAAAGAAAGTCACTCATACACTGGGTTAGATGAAGAACGTTAGAGGCAGAAATGTGGAGAGACTTAAAAAAAAAAGCTATTTGCCAGTCTATAGGGGATCCTGCTCCTCCCTTTCTCTTTGAGGGTAAGGACACTGCTTTTCTTTCTAGTGCAGGGAGAAATCTTTGATAGAAGTATTTTTTTGTTTTGTTTTGTTTTTTTAGTACAGGGATCGAACCACTGAGCCACATCCCCAGTCCTATTTTGTGTTTTATGTAGAGACAGAGTCTCACTGGGTTGCTTAGTGCCTCGCCGTTGCTGAGGCTGGCTTTGAACTTGCGATCCTCCTGCCTCAGCCTCCCAAAGTGCTGGGATTACAGGTGTGTGCCACCACGTCCAGCTTCCAAATTTTCTTATAATGTGCCTGTTGCCAAAAGCTCGGTCCTCTTCCCCGATGCCAATCCAATAACAAGTACATGGTTTTGAAAAAGAAGGCTTATTGCTTTGCTTCTGGGGACTCCTGTCCCAGAGGCTGTAATTCTGAACCTCAGCAGGAACAGGGGTCTCTATAGAGGTGATTCAAAGGCTACATTCCGTGTATTCTCTGTCGAGTTGCAATTCACTTGCTGATTTGGGAGACAGTCATTTCTGAGATCTTCTGGCACCATGCCCACAGTCTGCATTGCTTCCTTCCTATGGTGGGTGTGTGCTCAGGGACAGATGACTCTGCCTAGATGGGGAAGGAAGGTGATCCTGTTTCTCCTGAGATTAGGGAAGGGGAGAGATTAGGGAGGAGCAGGGAGAGAGGAAGAGAACGAAACATGTCCATTTTAAAAATACGTTGCAGGGTTGTATTAAAAGCCGGAAGGGGGCCACCGTTACAGGCCTACACTGGCAAAATGCCCGGGCCACGGATGCCGAGCTACAGCTACTTGCTGTAAGCTCCCATCACACACCGTCGTGTTGAAACCCTGCACACATTATCCAGCGCGGCGAGCAGGTCTAGGAGGCAAGGTGACGTAGGAACACCGCCCTGCCGGCTGTCCGGCACCGGCACCCACAGCCTCGGAGCCGCGGCCGCGCCCCAACAGCACTCCCGGCTCCGCGTCGTCCTCGCCCTGCGCCGCCTTCCCGGGACGCCCGCCTCGGCGCGCAGGTCCACGTCTGAGCCGGCGCGGCTTCCGACCTGCCCGCGACGCAGGGCAGCAGAACGACCTCCGCTCGCGGCCAGCCCGAGGCGCAGGTGTGCGGGGCGCCCACCGCCAGCCACTGAGGCCCCAGCCCGGAAGTAGAGCCCCGCCCAGCCGGAAGTCAGCCGGAAGTCAGCCGGAAGCCCGCGCGCCCCGCCCGACACGGGTGGTACGGGCGGCGTCGGCCCTGGTAGTCAGCGAGGCCACGCCCCAACGCGGAAGTGCAAGCCCCGCCCCACCCCCGCCGGCCCGAGCCGGCCCGCGCGGCCCGCGGGCCCGGAAGTCGGTCGGCGAGCCCCGCCCCTTGTCCGGTGCGGCGGCCGGCGCAGGCGGTGCCCGCCGGTGTCACGCGTCTTGGGCGAGCCCCGCGGGCCTCCGGGAGCGGCGCCCTCGCTCGCAGCGCAGCATCCTGACGGGACGGGCAGCGTGCTGAGAGGACCGGCCAGCGGGTGCGTGTGCACGAGCGCGCGAGCGGAGCCGCCGGTGGCCCAGCCGCCGGGCGCCTGTCCCTGCGCGGGTGGCCGACGGCCGGCGTCCCTGCCTAGGGACTGGCGGTGGGCACGCCCTCGGTTGCTCTCCTGGCGGAGGGCGCGGGGCAGGGTCCGGGCGGGCTGCGGGGGCTGCGGCTTTCCCCGCGCAAGGCTCGGGCCTGGGCGGGATGGGCGGGCAGGTGGCGGAGCGCGCGCGGAGCCGAGCCGTGGGGCCGTGATCCCGGAGGCGCTGCCTGCAGGAGGAGCCCCTGGGGATTCGGCGGTTTGCAACCCCGGCTCGTAGCTGGCCCCGCTGGTGGGCCGCGCGTGCAGCCTCTGGTGTCTGCCCTTCCCCAGCCCCGCGCCTGGGGCGTGGAGCCCGTGTTCCCGGGATGTACATGCAGGTAGAGACTCGCACCAGCTCCTGCCTCCATCTGAAGAGGGCTCCGGGCATCCGGTCCTGGTCCCTGCTGGTCGGTAAGGCTTTATAAACTCCCCCAAAACGGAGAGACTTAAAAAAGGGTGAAATACAACTATTTCCTCTTTTGTTTTGCCCCCAAAAGTACCAGCTGTCTTTGCATGCTGTTAGGTTTTTCCTACCCACAAAGGCTTCGGGATGGTGCACGTCTGCCTTTTTTTTTTTTTTTTTTTTTGGTACTCGAGATTTAACTCAGGGGCACTGGACCACTGAGCCACATCCCCAACCCTGTTCTGTGTTTTATGTAGAGACAGGGTCTCACTGAGTTGCTTAGTGCCTCGCCGTTGCTGAGACTGGCTTTGAATTGGTGATCCTCCTGTCTCAGCCTCCCTAAGTGCTGGGATTACATGCGTGTGCCACTGCTCCTGGCTACGTCTACTGCTTTTTTTTTTTTTTAATATTTTTTTAGTTGTCAATAGACCTTTATTTTATTTATTTATATGTGGTGCTGAGAATCAAACCCAGTGCCTCACATGTGCTAGGCAAACACCTAACCACTGAGCCACAACCTCAGCCCCTATGTCTGCTTCTTTAGCACTGTGTTCTTGCTTTCTAATTCCCCTTTTTTTTCTTTTGCCGGACGGGGATGGAAGCTAGGGCCATGTCTACTGTGCAAGTGCTCTATCACTGTAGCCCCAGCCAGGTTGTGCTCTTAAGTCACCATATTTTCTTGTGTGTGTGTGTGTGTGTGTGTGTGTTTGTTGTGGTACTGGAGATTGAACCTAGGGTTGCTCTTCTGAGCTACATCCCCAGCCTTTCCCACTATTTTTTTTTTTTTCTGGTACCAGGGATTGAACTTGGGGGTACTCGACCACTGAGCCACATCCCCAGCCCCATTTTTGTGTATTATTTAGAGACAGCATCTGAGTTGCTTAGCGCCTCATCTTTGCTGAGGCTGGCTTTGAACTCACGATTCTCCTGTGTCAGCCTCCCAAAGTGCTGGGATTAGCCGGGCGCCGTGGCTCACGCTTGTAATCCCAGCACTTAGGGAGGCTGAGACAGGAGAATCACGAGTTCAAAGCCAGCCTCAGCAACAGTGAGGCGCTAAGCAACTCAGTGAGACCCTGTCTCTACATATAACACAAAATAGGGCTGGGGATGTGGCTCAGTGGTCGAGTGCCCCTGAGTTCAATCCCTGGTACCAAAAAAACAAACAAACAAACAAACCCAAAGCGCTGGGATTACAGGTGTGCGCCACCGCACCCAGCTCCCACTTTAAAATTTTAGGACAGTCTTAGCTGGGTGTGGTGGTGCACACCTGTAATCCCAGCATTTTGAGAGGCTGAGACAGGAGAATTGCGAGTTCAAAGCCAGCCTCAGCAACGGCGAGGTGCTAAGCAACTCAGTGAGACCCTATCTCTCCATAAAACACAAAATAGGGCTGGGGACGTGGCTCAGTGGTTGAGTACCCCTGGGTTCAATCCCGGTATCAAAGAAAAAAGAAAATTTTAGGACAGTCTTGTGAAGTTGCCCAGGCTGGCCTGGAATTTGCCATCCTGCTTCAGTCTCCTGAGAAGCTGGGATTGCAGGCCTGGGGCCACTGTTCTTGGCTTATACTGTCTTTAAATGGACATTGGGCTGTTCCTCGCTCTGTGCCTGGTGGATTCTTCCTGCTGCACCTGTGCACAGCAGTCCTGCAGTGGGGAGGGCCCACTGGTTGGGGTGGCAGGGGCTTCAGCACTGGGAGTGGGTGGGACTCTCGCTGTCTATAGCAGGGTGCTCCTTGTTTCTCTCCGCAGGAATCTTGTCAACTGGCCTGGCAGCTGCTTACTACAGTGGAGGTAAAGTGTACCATCCCCTGTGAACTTCCTCATCTGTTGGGAAAATAGGGAAAAGGAGGAAAAGCCATCATTTCATGTTGCATTCCTGGGTGGCTTGGGGATGGCCAGCATCTTTGCTTATTCTGCAGTGCCCCCTCCCTGTCCTGGTGTGTGCACCCTACGTGCCCTCACCTCACACCTCAAATCTCAGGTGTTCTCCTGTGTCATGAGATCATCTTCCAGAGAGGCTCTTCAGCACTTGCCCAAGGTGCTGCATTGAGGAGCCTCTTCCACCTCCCACTGTTAGAAGCTCACCAGGATGAGCAGGAGCTGGGCCCTGCCTGCCTCCCCAAAGCGGAGAAAGTGTGTCACGTGCGAGTCTCAAGTGCCCAAGATAGGGCCAGCAGCACGGCTGGCCACCTGGGTCTCACAGGGCAGAGTCAGTGTCCAGGAAAGGCTGTGCCAGGCAGAGCTTCCTGAGGTTGGGTGGCTTCAACCCGTCACTTACAGGGCTGGGTCTGCTTTCAGATAGCCTGGGCTGGAAGCTCTTCTACGTCACAGGCTGCCTGTTTGTGGCTGTGCAGAACTTGGAAGACTGGGAGGTACGGTGTGGAGAAAGGTGGCAGAGTGGACCTCTCTGTCAAGAAGTGTCCGACTAGCCTGGAGGGGTCTGTTTAGCTGGACTCAGGCCCTGGATGCAGCTTGTGATCATCCCTGGGCCAGGAAGTCTGTAGAAGCTCCCCGTGACTGTTTCCACCAAGGTTCTTCACCTGTGGGGCTGCTGTGGCAAAGTGGGTGTGCACCCTGGCCCGGGCTGCTCTCAGCCTCTCCTCTCTTGGTGGCCCTGCTGCTGTCCTGTCCTTTGTCCTGATGAGAGAGGAACGGGCACCTACTGCACCACTGCTCTCCTGCCCGCGACTCCTGTGCAGCACGAGTCCGAGGGCTTGGACCACACATGCTGGGCTCAGGCCCCTGGGGTGTGGGCTCTGCCTGTGGGGGTCTCCTCTTGAACACCCACCTCGGTGTGGGTGGGACAGTGCCCGGGCTCCCCCTTGGCCCCTCCCTGAAGGTCTGTGTGGTGAGTGCACATGTTTCCAGGAAGCCATCTTCAATAAGAACACAGGGAAGGTCGTTCTGAAGACGTTCAGCCTCTACAGGAAGCTGCTGACGCTACTCAGAGCGGGCCATGACCAAGGTGAGGTGTGGGAGTCGGGCATGCACAGGCCTGGGCCCTGCAGAGCACTTGAGTCCAAGCACACCTCACTGTGTGACTGGGGTCCTCCAGCCATGCCCTGGCCTGCAGGGTGGGGCCCGGGCCGGCCTGTGTCCTGAGGGCTCCTGGGTCTCAAGGCTGTCCTTGGGGAGGAGGGCAGCCCCTCAGAGGCTCTTCTCTGGTGAGTTTGGGCAGTGGGGTAGGTCATGATGCCAGGCAGGCTGAGCTGCACCAGTGAGCAGGTGGCTCGGGCTGACACGATCCTGTCTGCTCTCGGAGGGCCTCTTGGTTTGTCGGGGGCCTGAGGCTCCTAGGCCAGACAGGGCAGGGCAGCTGTCCACCAGCCCCAGGTTGGGGGTCGTGGTCCTTTATCCCATTGGCTCTGTTGGGCCTGTGTTGAGGGTCTGGACGGTCAGAGGAAGTCTCTCACCCTTGAACTTCTGGGCCTGGGAGCTGGTCCAAGTGGGTTAGCAGTCGTCCCGAGTGTGCTATGTGCACTGTGCATGTGGTCCTCCGCGCCCACAGCTGGGGAACACGTGGTTGTTCTACAAGGCTCCTTGGTGGGGAGTACCGGCGAGGGTCAGGCCCTGGATGCTGCTGGCTGCTCCTGGTCTGGGCGGCACTTCAGCCTCGTGTGGCCTCTGAGTTGGGCACATGAGGACAGCCTTGCTCAGCGGGCTGGGGTGGTGCTGTGCTATTGGGCATCTTGACGGGTTGTGGCCAGGAGCCCTGCACAGCTGAGAACAGTCCCCATAGCCACCTGGCTACAGCGCCAGCCCAGGTCTCTCTGCAGGGTTGAGGAGGACACTGTGCTACGGTAGCTGGCAGCTTTTTAGCCTTGGGGTAAACTGAAACAGCTGGAGATTCTGCACTGGGCCTGCAGCTCATGACAGGGACCTGCTGAGCTCGCCTCCCCTACGCGCCCCCAGGCTAGAGATTAGACCCAGGTGCTCCACCACCGAGCCACATGCCCAGTCCTTTTTATTTTTTATTTTGAGACAAGGTCTCACTAAGTAGCTGAGGCTGGTCTCAAACTTGAGACCCTCTTGCTTCATCCTCTCAAGTTGCTGGTATTACGGGTGAGTGCCCCCATGCCTGGCTTGAGCTTGTCTTATCCAGCTGATGCTTTGGAGTCAGGCCTAGGGTACTTTTGTCACCAGTGCCACTGTGACTGTTCTCAGCAGAGCTGGTGTCCCCAAAGTGACCTTGCCCACAGGCAGGTGGGAGTGGTTGGGGAAGGGTAGTGACCACTGACCTTTGTACCTCCCCAGTGGTGGTCCTGCTAAATGATATCCAGGATGTGAACGTGGAGGAGGAGAAGGTCCGTTATTTTGGGAAGGGCTACATGGTGGTGCTCCGGTTTGCCACAGGCTTCTCCCACCCCCTCACCCAGAGTGCAGTCATGGGCCGCCGCAGGTATGCTGTGGTCTGACTCTCGTTCACCACCCAGTGTCTTGGGGCAGCAGGGCGCAGGGCCCAGGTTTACAGATGGAGCACAGCTGTGGGGCCTCTGTGCATGCTTGGAGGGAACCCTGCCAGAATGTGGCAGGGGTGGGTGAGGGGCTTCGTTTGGGAGCTGCTGCATGTGGTTGCTTGGGGACAAGGCCAGCGTGGGGTCTTGTGGCTGCATATGCCATAGTGACTTGCCTTTCCTCTTGGTACCTGCCTCCAGTGATGTGGAAGCTGTAGCCAGGCTCGTCACCAGCTTCCTGGAGCTGCACCGCCTGGAGAGCCCTTCGGAGCGGTCTCAGAGCAGCGACAGTGAGGCAGACGGCCCCAGCAGCCAGGGCTGAGGCGGCAGGCCCCGGTCTGGGCTCCAGCCACATGCTTGCCGTAGGCACACAGGACTGCAGGGTGTCCTCAGCGTTGCAGCATCCCCCCAGGCCCTCACCTCCTGGGCAGAAGCCCTGTGCCCAGATGCCTTGTGGCATCCCCCAGCACCTGAACACTGACGGCTCTCCACAGGGACCAAGCTCCAGCCGCTGGAGGCCTGAAGACCTGCAGGAAGGCACCCACTGTTCGTCACAGCAGCTGAGTGCCAGCTGCCACTGAACTGCCCCTGATTTGTTCACCTTGTGAGTGGACCCAGGTCCCTCCAAGTGCCCAGCCCAGCCCCCCAAGGCTGTGCACCCAGGTGTGATCAGGTTGAACTGGGAAGCCGCAGCACCACTCGGGTGCGGGGGCCTGAGGCTCCTAGGCCAGGCAGGGCAGCAGCTGTCCACCAGCCCCAAGTTGGGGGTCATGGTCCTTTATGCCAAAGTTGGTGTTTCAAATGTTGAGTGTGAGATGTTTTAAATCTTCCCTAAAATGAAAAATTCAAAGTGTGGCAATAGGTTTCTGGCTCCCTGCTTGTGACACTTCAAATGAGGAGCACCCAGGCCTGGGGCGCATCCGAGTGCAGGAGGGACGAAGAGCCGTAAACCAGAGTGGTGATAGAAAGTCGGATTCAGGTTTGTCAGGGGACCTTCGCTCCTGCTGCCCTTTTATTTTCAGAATTGGTAAAGTTCATGTGCACATTGTGAACAGGCCCCCTGCTTTTCCTTGGTGTTCACGACTTTCCCAAGACCGCTGTGCTGTGGGGGTGCTTGGCCTGCACAGCTGCCCAGGACTCAGCAGGGTGTGGAAATGGGAGGCCACGGTGGCAGTGTGGCGCCCTAGCCTGTGACAGAAGCCCTCAGCCCACCTGTGGGCCCTGCCCTTCAGCAGTCCCAACCAGTGTCCCAGCCAGGGCTGGTGGGCGGGGGCCAGTGGTGGCCGCCTCACTAAGGTCCTGCAGCAGATCCTGCAGCTGCTGCATGCTCGGGTGCACATTTTCCTCCAGCCACTCCTCCACAGCGTCTGGGTAGAAGGTGAGCTGCAGGGCTGTCTCCAGCTGCTGCACGAGGGCACTCCACCTGCTCAGGAGGCTGAGGAAGATGGACCCTGAGTTTGCCTGCTGAGGACCCTACAACAGCCCTGGGTTTGCACTGCTCCCTGTCTGTCTGCTCATGGAGACAAATAGAGATTGGCCACATTTCAACCCCTGAAATGAGCCTGCTGTGCAGCTGGTGTGTGAGCAGGTGGTGCAGGTGATGGCATCTTGTGCAGTGTAGGAGGGTCTGCTAGGCCCCGCTCACAGCCTCAAGCCAGAGCAGGACAGGATGGACCCAAGGTGGCCTGACTTCCAAAGATGACCTGTGGTCCTGTCCAGGCTCTTAGGCTAGGGATAACCTAGTTTTTGTTTTTTTTTTAAAAAACCAGAGATTAACCCTAGGGATGCCTAATGCTTAACCACTAAGCCACGTCTGCATCCCTTTTTATATTTTATTTAGACTCGGGGCCTCACTAAGTTGCTGAGGCTGGCTCTGAACTCCCAAGATCCTCCTGCGTTAGCCTCCTGAGCTGCTGGGACTACAGGCGTGCCTAGCTTCTCACTAACAGGGAGGAATGGTGCACATGCCATCCATGATCCACAGCTGCAGCAGCTGGAAGGCTTCCTCAGCCCAACGCTGGCTCCTGCAGGCACTGCCACATAAAGGGGCCAGCTGCACAGTGGTTACCTGAGCACCTCAGGCTGGATGTGCTGGATCATGACCGGGTGGATGAGCTTCCGCCTGCGATGGTAGGGGCTGAACCAGCCAGTGATGTACCTGGGCAAGTCCACACAGGGGTGCCTTCAGGGGTGCCAACTGGCAAGCTCGGGGCTTTACAGTTGCACTGACACCTCTGGAAAGCTTTAGGCTCTGGTAGGGAACATCCAAAGCCATGTTTCTGCCCAGAGCCTCTGTGAAGGACAGGGCTGGTGGGTCCGCCCCCGGCACGCACCTGTTCCTCTCCAGCAGCGCATCCACGGAGCCACGCAGGTGGAGGCTGATGTGGGTGACGAGGGCATGGATGTCACTGCCAGGGAAGGAGCCGGTCCTTTCACTGCCAGAGAGCGACCCTCAGACAGTGCTCCGTGGGGAGGGGCGGGGCGGGGAATACTGGGGGGCTGGGGTACCTCGGGGCAGCTGCTGCTTCCAGGCTGGGGAGCCCAAGGAGGTTCTCCACCCGCAGTCTCACATGCTCAGCAAATCCTCCTGGAACCAGCCACAGGCAAACTGGTCAGAGGGGCCTCTAGAGCAGGCCTCCCTGCTAACCTTGCCATCTGCATGGGGGTCTCCAGGCCCTGGGCATTGGGCAGCAGGCATAGCAGTGCTGGAGCCCCTCGGACCCCACCTGCACAAGCTGACCCAGGGTTTCCCTGAGATGGGCAAGCTTGCCCGCTCCTTCTTAAACACAAGAAAGACGTTTGTTGCTATTATTGTTCTAGTACTAGGGAGCCTAGGGATGCTTTGCCACTGAGCTGCACCCCACCCCTTTTTTATTCTTTCAGACAGGATCTTGCTAAATTGCCCAGACTGGCCTGGAACCTACAGTTCTGCCTCAGCCTCCTGAGTTGCTGAGATTACAGGCGTGGCCACTGCACCTGGCTGGAAGTTATTTTAAAGGTCAGGAAACAGGAGGAAGAATGGTGCTGCTGGCACAGCCCCCAGCTGATGCACCACCGTCCCCCTGCAGCACGTGCCATGCAGGAGTCCAGGTGTGTGCAGCCCACACCTGCAGCTTGCTCCACCATGGTGTGCTCAGTGGGCTGCAGGTGCCCGTGTGGACATACTCCTAGTCAGCGCGCGGCAGCCGCAGGAGGGTTCTGCAGTGCTGCAGCAGGCGCATGGCCATGTGGTCAGCGCTGCACACTGAGCACCACCTCCCACATCAGACTCCGCCTTTGTTGTTCCTGGTACTGGGGATTGAACCCAGTACCGGAGCTACATCCTTTTCATTTTGGGACAGGGTCTTGAGTGGCTGCACCTGCCTGCCATGGTCTGGTCCAGCTGCTCTTGGGTAGGTGTGGAGTGCCAGGCCAAGGAGCCCCTGCACCGACTGCCTCCTGGCAGCTGTGAGTGTACTCCCTGGCCCCCCACCCTGCGTGTTCCACCTTTACCGCAGGGAGGACCACAGTCCAGCCCCAGGGCAGCAGGGCAGGGGCCGCTGGATGGGACATACCATGAAGCAGCAACTGCAGACAGGCGGCCAGGGAGGGGATGCCCACAGGCAGCAGCTCGCACAGCACGGAGAAGTGGTCATACCTGTGTGCAGACGAGGGCTCGGCTCTACACCCTGGGCACACCCACCTGGCCACGGCTGCCCTGACCTGCGGTGTTTCTGCATGTTCTGGGGCCCGAGGGAGGGCCCCCTGGGCACAGCCGGGTCCCTCCCACCACTGACCAGGAGTCCTAAGTGGGTCCCGTGCACTAAGTGGGTCCCATGCAGTGAGGCCTTGGTCAGGCTCTGGCCCTGCTGCCTTGCAGCGCCTGCGGGCTGCCTCTCACTCTCCAGGCCACCCCTCCCACCTCCTGGGCTGCCCTGGGGCCTTCTCTGAGGCCTCTGCAGTAGCCTTTGAGCTGGTCCTGTCCCCCACCTCCTCAGGCTCACCCCAAGGCCCCGTGAGGAGGCAGGCAGGTCCGGGTGGGTGTCTGAGACACCCACCTGCCTGAGCCTGTTTCCTCATCTGTGTGGCTATGTGGTTGCAGGTGGAGTGGAGCCAGTGGAGCCTGTAGGTGTGGCAGGTAGAGGAAGAGGGGCCAGGCCGCGGTGACGTTGGCCTCACACTCGTCAGGCTCTCTGCGCCTGCATGCTGCTTTTCACGGAGTCCCTGGCACTGTCCATGTGTGCAAGGGGCTCTGCTGTGTGGGGCAGTCCTGGTTTAATCCAGACCCAGAGGTGCCCTGAATTTGCACAGCAAATGTTTGAGGAACCTTCACGGTGCCACAGGGAGCCGCCTGGAGGCTTTCGTGGAGCTGCCTGCTGTCTCGGGACATGCACCCCAGCAGAGCCAACCCCCTATGGGCAGCTTCTGGATATGTACTGGGCCAAGAGGCAGGCTGGCCAGCCACACAGGGACAGCCCAGAGGGCCTGCCTCCAGTGCCCTGTTAGCAGGTGTGCCTGGCTGCCGCCCTCCAGCTTACAGGTCAGGAACACAGCCAGGACTTGGCCAGGGCCAGGGTCTTATCTGTAGCCACACTTTTTAAATGATGTGAATTCCTCAAAGTGCCCAAGTGTGTCCCTGTGCCCCACTGCCATATGACAAAATGGCCTCGTGGGGGGTGGGGGTTATGTGCTCCTGGGCCTGAGCGCCCCAGCTGGGTCCCCTCGGCAGGTTTGGGGGACAGCCATGGGGGCAGGAGGGGCTCAACTCAGGAAGAACCAAGGCCAAGGCTGGATGGGCTGCCATGTGGACAGGAGGGCCACCTCTTGCCCTAGGATGGCCTCCTGGAGCTCACCTCTGCCAGCCAGTCAGGATGATGCCCTGCAGCATATCTGCTGGCCCACTGCCCGCCACCTGCAGCCATTGCGCATGGTTCCTGAGGTGGTGCTCGATGTAGGGCAGGGCCTGGCTGGCCCCCGTGGCCCCCTTGAAGGCGCTGGCAGCCCACAGCCGTGGGAAGCCACACGCCCGGTACTTCTCCATGAGGAGCACTGGGGGAGAGAGCCAGAGTGAGCGGTTCCCGGGGCAGCAGCCGGCACAAAGCCCAGGACGTGCACCCCGAGATCCCACACGGGACCTAACCCAGCCTCGGGAGCAGCCCACACCCAAGCTTCATCTCAGAGGAGAGACCCTAGTTCACTGGCTCATTAGGAAATGATGTCAGAACCGCGCAGAGCGCGTATGTGAAAGGGCACGACTGTCCTGCGCTGCTACGGCTCCTCCAGGGGGCTCTGCAGTAGCCATGCCCCGGCAGGGGACAGTACCTGGCCCTTGTTTGCAAACAGGTTAGCCAAGCAGACAGGGGACCTTCATCCCTTCAGGCTGGGCCACCATACAGGGTGGTAGGGGACAGGGAAACAGCCCATCTTGGCCACACAGGGCAGATCCCGGGCAACCTGGTACTGACCCTTACTGTGGATGTCCAGGTCGGCCCCGTAGTCCCAGAGCACAGGCTCCACCAGCTGCGGCACCCCGGAATCTGGGGACAGAGTGAAGCCCTGAGGGCAGGTGGACTGTCCAGACCACACCCCCAGCTCCTGGGACACACTCTTCTGGCATTAAGGTGGGAACAGACACCTTCTTTCCATGTCATCTTCTCAGGCTCAGGACTGTGCTAGCTTTCTAGCCACAAATGGTGCTGTTCAGAGCTGCCTGCTGGGGAGGCCAGGGCTCTCAACTCCTGCCGAGATCGCCTCTGCCCGCAGCTGTCACTGGAAGCACACCTCCACAGACTCTTCACTCAGGACCCTCAGACATTCAGAGCAGCACCCGGGTGTTCCACCACTGGGCCACAGCCTACACAGCACCCGGGTGTTCCACCGCTGGGCCACAGCCAACACAGCACCCGGGTGTTCCACCGCTGGGCCACAGCCTACACAGCACCCGGGTGTTCCACCGCTGGGCCACAGTCTACACAGCACCCGGGTGTTCCACCACTGGGCCACAGTCTACACAGCCTTTATTTTTTTTTTCCTTGACTTTTGAAACAGAGTCTAAGTTGCAATCCTTCTGCCTCAGCCTCCCATGTCACTGGGGTCAAGGCATACGCCACCACACCCAGCTGCTCTAATCAATCTTAGTCTAAAAAGGCATGGATCGTAGCTGCCACAAGACCCAGGAGACTCCCAGAAGTGTGGCAGTAGCCAGCTCGGGATCCCTGCTCTGCCCCAGGACTCACTGAGCCTCAGGCTCTGGGTGGACCAGGGGGATGTGCTCCAGTGCCATCTCCCTGGCTGGGGAGGTGTTCCCCAGTGTTTATCTCCAAGGTTCAGGCAGGGTGAGCTGCAGGAGTCCTGTGGTAGAGGGAACAGCCATCCCAGGGCTGGCCCAGAGGACCAAGGCTGCGGGAAGCACTGCACAGCCCCCCGGGCCTCGGCAGCCCACTCCAGCAAGTCCCCTAAGTTGAAGTTAGGGGACTGACTTCAACCCGGCATTCTCGGGGGAACGTGGAAGCTCACTTCTCAGACCTTGAGGTCAAGTCTTGGGCAGGCTGTGGAAGCCTCATCCCTGGATCCTGGGGCCCACCTGTGAGCTGGTCTTGGGGTATGTCCCGCAGCATGTCGTCCCACACCAGAGGAGTGGTGCCGGGGTGTCGGGCCAGCACGTGGCTGGCCACCGCCCGCATGTGGGACAGACACAGTTTTGCCTGGCTGTTGTGCTCCTGCTGCAGCCACCGTCTTGAAGCCTCCCCCTCACCCAGGAAGTAGACCTGGAAGAAAGCACACGTGGGTCTGGTGCCACCCTGGGCACCTGTGGGGCTCCCACCATGACCTGGGTCTCAGGGCAGCCTGTGGGGAGGCAGCTAGGGAGGGGGTTGGCCTAGCTGGCCTCTGCAGGGTCACCCTGCCTCCTGCACAGACTCAGCTTCACTCAGGACCCCTCAGACATTCAGAGCAGCCCCATGCAGACAGCTGAGGGGGGCTGTCTCTGTGCAGGCGAGCAGCAGCTAAATACACCCTCTGCCACAGGGTGCTCCCGACCCAGACGACCTCACAGGTGAGCCCTGACCTGGTCTCTGAGTGTGAGCCAGACACAGAAGGCCACCTGTCCTGTAATTCCTTCCATTTATGCCGAACGTCCAGCCCAGGCAGGTACCCTGGAGGCTGCGGGGCTAGGGAGAGAGGAGTGAGCCCAGAGAGCCCAGTCCTCTCTCCCCCGCCCCGCAGCCTCCAGGAGTCAGGCGGGCTCTGCCATACCAGAGTACACTGAGAGCTGCTGAGGTGTGCACTCACACACACGTGCACCGAGACTCACTTTAAAACTGGGAAAC
>CM053402.1:461564-486983 GCA_028644305.1 Xerus rutilus
AAAACTGGGAAACCTTAGAGCTGAATGTCCCCAAACGCAGGCCTCGCTTGGGCTTTCCCTGGGCTGCAGTCCTGCAGAGATCTTGGGGCTCAGAGCCGCCCCAGGCCCTGCCACACATCTGGAGTCCGGCCAAAAGGGCAGGGAGGGGCGCCGGGTGAGCTGGGAGTCACACCACCAGGGTCTCCAGGGAACCAGGTTTCCCGCTAGTGCTTCAGGCTCCAAAAGCAGCACGCCCCTGCCACCCCGCACTGCACTTCTTTGCTCGGAACACAAGGGCAAGAATTTGCCCACGACTGGGACTGGCTATGCCCCTGCTGGGGTGCAAGGGACACAGCACATTCTGGCCCTGCCCAGGCCAGTGGGTGTTGGTCTCGTCTGACACATGGTGTCCTCTTCAGGCTCTGCACAACTGCCCCTGTGCTGGGCTACATCCTCTTCGGGGGCCTGTCCCTACTCTGGGTTTGGACTATTTTTCCATTTAAATGACATCGTGTCACTCTAGATGACCCTGAGGAGGAGAGCTGCAGACGTGGGGCTGACGGCACCCACCTCATCACACCCAATGTGGAGCCACCGGGTGCCTCTGTGCAGCTCCAGGACCTGGTCGATCATGGCTCCCACAAGTGCCAGGGACTCCGCCTCGTGGGGGTTCAGGGTGTTGGGGAAGGGCGCCACTTCCCGGAGGTGAGCAAAGGCCTCGTGCTTTAGCACAAACTGTGGAGAGGAGGGAGCTGCTGCGGGGCTCCTGTGGTGGCCAGACTGCTGGGGACCTGCTCCCAGCTGGGTGCCCAGCCTCAGCTGCTTAGCAGCCACTCCTCGCTGAGCGGAGAGGCAGGACTGAAGAGACAGGTCACACCTTCCCAACTACAGGCTGACACTGCTGGCCGGGCAAGGGAAGAGGGTGGTGAACCCCCAGAACCCCCAAATGCACAATGCTGCCCCAACAGCCACTCCAGGGCCCTGAGAGACGTTCCTGTGTGAGGCTGCTTGCTGTGCTCCTGGCAGGTTCCCCTACGGCCAGGGGCGGAGCCCTTCCCTGGGCCTCCCAAGACCTCTGTCTCCATGCCAAGGGCAGACTGGATACAGACTGGGTGCTAAGTCAACCCTGGCCCACCCCTTCCCACTCCCCACTCTTCCTGGATGCCATCTGGGAGAAGCACCCCAGAAGGGAGGCCCAGAGGGCGAAGCCATGAGCAGGGAGGCCAGGAAGGGGCGGGTGCAGGGAGAGGGGCTGTCAGCGATGTCCAAGGCCATGGAGGGCCAAGCAGGAGAGGGCCAGAGCCATCACTCAGGTGGTGACAAGGCGGACACAGGTGGCAGAAGCCGGAGAGGTCAGGCTCAGAGCCCAGAGCAGGGTGGCAAGAGGACCTCCTGGGAAAGCTGAAGGGCCAGATGGGGAGGGGAGGGAGTCCTTAGACCCCAAGGGCAGGCGCAAGCAGAGGGAAAGGCGCTGGGCAGCCCCCTCACTCCCGAGAAGGCTGACGTGGGGCTACTGCTGAAGCAGCATGGCTGAGGAGTGAACACAGCCCAGGAGCTATCCAACCAGGGCCACTCCCAGCTGTCCCGTGCAGACATGAGGAAAGCTTTCATATCAAGGGAGAAAGACACACACAGAAGATGGAAGGCTTCCCCTCCTGCCCTGGCCTGAGCTGGTGCTCTCTGGTGCTCACAGGGCCAGCGCTTCCAAGGCAGTGGCTTCTCAGTACAGTGCTAAGCTGCTGTCCCCGCCCTGGGACCAAGCCTAGCCCTGCGTAGCTCCCAACCCTGCACTCACCTCCATGTGTCCGAACGTCTGCACCAAGGGAACCACCTCCAGCTCGCTGAGCTTGGCCAGGCGCAGGATCTCTGCGACTTCGGAGGGACTGGAGAGGCAAAGACCACGGGGGTCACACCACCCAGTCCTCCCCAGGCTCAGGCCTCCTCGAGGACAGTGAGTCCCAACTCTCTATAGCACCAGGTTCAAGGCTGTGGGGGAAGACGGCTTGCCAGGGTGTGGGAGAGTGATGGCCCCACCATCGGGGACAGCTGGCTCCCCAGCCAGTCCTGCCAACTCTACAGGATGAGACGTCACACTTCTCAGTTTCATACCACATTTGGCCCCAAGCCTAAGCATGCGGCAGCCACTCAGGGGACAGGCCCACTGCCCCCTCCACCATGCGTTGTAGGTTATGACCTCAGAAAGGAAGCTATCTCTACTTTCTTTTTTTTTGGTATTGGGGATTGAACTCAGGGCAGTCGACCACTGAGCCACATCCCCAGCCCTATTTTGTGTTTTACGTAGAGACAGGGTCTCACTGAGTTGCTTAGCGCCTCACCCTTGCTGAGGCTGGCTTTGAACTCGCGATTCTCCTATCTCAGCCTCCCTAAGTGCTGGGATTACAGGCATGTGCCACCGCGCCCAGCTTCTAGTTTTTGAGCGTTCAAACCATTTTATCAGTTAATCAGTTATATAAGTTTACTACTCATATAACGTTTGTACTGTAATATACCTGTTTCAAGAGTTAAAGGAACCCTGGTGCTTTTCTTACCAGGAAAGAGAGACAAAATATGTTAATGGCTGGGGATGGGGCCACGCCTGTCACCCCATCTACTAGGAGGCTGAGGCAGAGGATGGCAAGTTCCAGGCCAGCCAGGGCAACTTGGGGAAGTGCCTTAGCACCCCTGGGTTCAATCTCCAGTGCCAAAAATACAAGTACTGAAAATATAAAATATGTAAGACAAGCTGGGCGCGGTGGCGCATGCCTGTAATCTCAGCACTTTGGGAGGCTGAGACAGGAGGATCGTGAGTTCAAAGCCAGCCTCAGCAATGGCGAGGCGCTAAGCAACTCAGTGAGACCCTGTCTCTACATAACACACACACACACACACACACACACACACACACACACACACACACACACACACGAGACACATGAGAGCGTAATTCCCACCCAGCCTGGAGGCACTGGGCACAACCAGAGCCAGAGCTGAACTGCCTGGGGTGAGGGTGGCCATCACACCCTCCACACGAGTCTGCTCCTTCTCCTCAGCCATCCTGTGGTCCTGTGAGAGGTCGGACCCTCCCTCACGTGGCACTGGTTGCTTCCTTCCCCCTGGGGGCTGTCAGCTCATGTCCTTTGCCCTTTCTCCTCCGGGCCACTCACAGCTACCCTGGGACTGTCCTTGAAGCCCACCATGTCTGATCCTCCTGATGTCCATCCTGTTCCCCTGATCTGCAGTCCCAACTCAAGAGCCAGCCATGGCACGGGCTATCCCACCACCAGCCTATGGCGCTGGGCACTCAGGTGGCGGACGAAGAGTGGGGACCGACCTGTCAACGGTGGTGTTTCCCACGGGGTCATGCCCGGTGCTTATGTTGTCTCTTAAATGTCCTCAAATTCTCTTCAGGTTTTACTTTTACAATGTGCTAACTTTATCATCAGTTCTTATGATTAAGGACATGCATTTAGAAAGACAGAAAAGGAATGTGGCCACACAGGTGGACCCCTGACCATCCCGCCCGGCCCAGGCTTTCCCCGTGGGCTGCCTGCTGGTACCTGTACGCGTGCGTGGCCCTCAGCAGCCTCAGGCAGCCCTCGTAGGGAAACATGTCTTCATACTCAATGAGGAGGCCATTTGCCCCAAGCGCGTGGAACAGAGGAAAGATCTGGGGGAGACGGAGGCGGGAGTATGAAGTGACCATCTGATCAAAAGGCAAGTTCCGGGCAGCACGGACACTTCCCTTTCTAGCCCTAGAGATGGGTGGCAGCTGACATTTGCACTTCTCCTGGAAACACTGAATCTGGAATGTGTCCTTATGCCAATCAGACCCTCCTCTAGGGGCACGTCCATTTTGAACAGGACGGCTGATGTGCTATGGACAGAGCTCCGCCCATCAGCAGTTAACTCTGGGGGCTTAGCTGGGCCAGGTGTCATGCAGAGAGGCAGCAGAGGAGCCAGTTCCAGGGACCCAGGAGCAAGAGGAACTGAGAGCTCTGAAGAGCTGGAGGTCAGTGCCTGGTACAGGGGCAAGGCCCCTCCCTGGGCCTCCCAAGACCTCTGTCTCCATGCCAAGGGCAGAGCTGGTCTCCCCAGCCTGCCCCAAGGACCCTGCAGGGTCTGGCCAGCCACCAGTCTCCAGGCGAGGGCCATGGCCACGGCTATTCTGCCCTACAACAGACCTAGGATGTCACTGCTGACATGCTCCTCTCAGGGCGTGGGACAGTCTGAAGCATGCCAGGTCCAAAGAGGGAGCAGTCGGGGACTAGGATTAGCAGCAGAAAATTTATAAAGTGGGTCATCAGTGACTGGCTCACAGGAGCGGCAGGCCAGCAGGACAAGCCACCAGCCGCGGACCTGCATGGGGACGCCTAGTATTCTGCACTGCCCTCCTGCCCCACCCTGGCCTCCTGAGCAGACCTGTGGGCCACAGCAGCCACTGTGCTATGGGACCTCATACACACAGCAGCCTTCCTGGCATGAACTGGGCAGAGGGCTTCCTCACAGAACAGTAAACACGCACAGATGTAGAGACGTTACATAGCACGCCCACGTCCCCACTAGGGCCATGCTCTGCCAATGTACTTCAGCTGAATTCTCACCTTTCTTTTTAGCTGGAGTACTTTTTTTTTGGTACCTGGGATTGAACTCAGGGGCACTTAACCACTGAGCCACATCCCCAGCCCTATTTTGTGTTTTATGTACAGACAAGGTCTCACTGAGTTGCTTAGCACCTCACCATTGCTGAGGCTGGCTTTGAACTTGCGATCCTCCTGCCTAAGCCTCCCAGAGTGCTGGGATTACAGGTGTGTGCCACCATGCCCAGCTGGGTGGGAGTAGTTTAAAGCAAATCCCAGGCAACGTCTCCTCACTTGTAACTACCTCAGTCTGTATCTGTTAGACTTAAAGAATCCCACCTAAACAAATTTTTTTTTTCCTTTGGCACTGGGGATTGAACTCAGGGGTCACTTAACCACTGAGCCACATCCCCAGCCCTTTTCATATTTCATTTAGAGACAGGGTCTCACCAAGTTACTTAGGGCCTTGCTAAGTTGCTGAGGCTGGCCTTGAACTTGCCATCCTCCTGCCTCAGCGTCCCAAGCCACTGGGAACAAACTGTTAATTCCTCAATATCATTCACACTCAAATTTTCCTGTTTCAGGGGCTGGGATTGTGACTCAGCGGTAGAGCGCTTGCCTCGCATGCGTGAGGCCCTGGGTTCGATCCTCAGCACCACATACAGAGCAATAAAATAAAGACATTGTGTCCATCTACAACTAAGAAAAAAATAAAAAAAAATAATTTTCCTGTTTCAAAAACTTTTTAAAAAGTATCAACTGAGGATTGAACCCAGGCCTGCTTTACCACTGACCAACATCCCCAGCCCTATTTTGTGTTTTATGTAGAGACAGGGTCTCACTGAGTTGCTTAGCACCTCGCCGTTGCTGAAGCTGGCTTTGAACTTGCGATTCTCCTGTCTCAGCCTCCCTGAGTACTGGGATTACAGGCTTGCGCCACCACGCCCGGCTAGCAGCTTCCTTCTTAATTTGAGACAAGGCCTTGGTAAGTGGCCTAGCTTTCGATCTCCTGCCTCAGCCCCCAAGACACTGGGTCAGGGTGAGCGCCATCTTCCATTTTCTTGATGACTAGTGAGGTCACTGTGTCAAGCAGCTTTCTATTACTGTGACCAAGATCCTGCCAGAAACAACTTAGAGGAAAAGCGAGTTCTCATGGTCTTAGAGGTCCAGCCCACAGGCAGCCGACTCTTCCTCTGGCCTGAGCAGGGGCAGGACATCATGGTGGAGGGTGTGGTGGGGAAGCTGCTCTCAGCTCCTGGTGGCCAGTGGTTGGGAAGCACAGTGGAGGAGCCAGGGGACAAGATGAAGTGCCCAGCCACCGACCTCCTCCAGCCACATGCCTACTACAGCAGGCCTTTCAAATGCTTGATCCATCAAAAGGTTCAATGCACTGATTTGGACACTGCTCTCATGATCTAGTCACTACCCTCTGAACACTCCCGCCTGACGCGGGAGCTGGGGTGCCAGTGCTCCCACTCACTGGAAGGCATGGTGTGTCACTGCAGCTGCACCCCAGGGGGGGCGTGTGCCCGTCATGTGTAGACTCAGGTGTTGTCTTCGGAAGCACACTGAGCTGCCGTTCCTGGCATTTGTTTGCCTCTGACCTCTTTGGGAGTGCTGAAGAGGGGAGCCCGTCCCACCCATGGATGGGGCTGGCCTCAGGACTGCAGCCCACACTGAGAGGCGCAGGGCTCGGGTGCCAGCCCTCCTGCAGTGGTGCCTTGAGACCATTGTGCTGACAGATGGCCAGACGTTTGAGCCAGGCCCCCAGGTGATTATAGTTGTCACAGGACTGCAAGCAGGAGGGGGCCCAGCTTGGACACGTGGGGCCGCAGGCTATTGCCTTGACTTGACCCAGGGCTCCAGTGAGGAGCAAGTTCACCTTCCTGGCCTCTGTCCTATGCCTGTCATTTTTGTCACAGAGCCTTTCAGTCTCATGTTGGATTTTCTTTTTTGTCACTTGTCTCCAGGTGCCCTGCTGTCTGTGGCCTCTGTTCCCAACCGCTCCCATGCCTGAGTTTTCATCACGATTCACTCCAGAGCGACAGGCCATTTTTACACAGTGCCTTTGGACTGGCGATGGCATTTCTGGGCTGTGTGATCTATGCCATCCTTCCCCGGCCGCTGCCACTCATCCCTTCTGTCCACCTTGCTTTGCTGCATCCTGGTCCCTTCAGGTCTTGCGTTTGCTGTCATACGCTACTTGGGCAGCCGCCCTCTCCTACAGGTCTTCATGGGGTCACAGGGCCTTCTGTGCTGCTCTTTTTTTTTTTTTGGTACTGGGGATTGAACTCAGGGGCACTCGCCCACTGAGCCACATCCCCAGCCCTTTTTTGTGTTTTATGTAGAGACAGGGTCTCACTGAGTTGCTTAGCACCTCGCCATTGCTGAGGCTGGCTTTGAACTCGCGATTCTCCTGTCTCAGCCTCCTGAGCAGCTGGAATCATAGGTGTGTGCCACCACAGCGGGCTCTGCTGCTCGTTTTTAAGAGCAGGTTCTTTCATGCGGGATGGAGATGGCCACTCGCAGACCCCTTCCACCAGGGCTGCGTCACCACCTCAGTACTCCATCTCTGCCGGCTCTGAGCCCTCCCCTGATGGGAACCTACTCTCTCCTTCACCCTTGCTGCTCTGTATAGTTGGGCAACATTCTGTCCTTACTGTGTGCCTCTGTCCTTCTGGAAAAAAGTTCTATTATATATCTGAGGACTTCGTGGCCTTGCTGAGCCCTTATGACCTCTTTGAGTCTTTCTGCACAGTTGAGATTCTTTTCCCCACGTTTCTAGAGGTAAAAGTGAGTCCTTACCTCTGAGAAGTAGGAGACCCTGGGAGGAGCTCCTTTGAGGTCCAGATGCACTAATCTCATCTTAAAGGGCGTGGGACCTGATGTCTCAGAATGTGTGTGAGCTCCCAGAACAGGAGCTTGTGTCTGGATGCCTTCCTGGTGAAGAAAAGCTGGGCTATAATAGGAGCAGAGCCTTCGCCACCCCTTCCCTCACACTGTTTCAGTTTTGTTATCAGCTAGTTTCGCTTAATTACTTTAGAAGAAACTCAGGTCACTAACGTAAAAATGAATGGAGAAGTCTTCACAATATAGAGACTTCTGCTATTCGGTTGTGACCTGCCCCTGAAGGAGCAGGGCCTTTGTCACCTCATGAGATGGTTATGATCTACAGCAACACAAACAACTGCAAAATAATTGTTTTCAAGGCTCTCTTTTTTCTCTTTTTTTGGTGCTGGGGATCAAACCCAGGGCCCTGTGCAGGCTTGTCAAGCACTCTAGCCCGAGCGGCACCCCAGCCGAAGGCGCTCTAGATACACCATCGAGAAGGCAGGCGGGCAGGGGCCTCTGGGCAGTTTTCATGAGGCCCCGCAACACGTTTCTGCGGGAAACGCACCCTCAGCTTAACTCTGGACAACCTTGGAATTAGTGCCCATTTCTAGCGCGGTGGCAGGCCTGCGGGAACTGCAAAGCTTACTGCCGAGAAACCTAGCGAGGGTTTTAAATGAAGCCACGGTGACTCGGAGGCGGAGTAAGACGGTGGTCGCGACCCACAGGGGCGCCGCGCGGTGAGGAGCACCAGCGCACACGCGCCCGTTACAAGCACAAAGGGTGAGACGCGACGGGCGCACTCCCCATCGGCCACGCTCCGTCTGCTGACCGCCGCGTGTTCCTCCGGGGGACAAGGGAGCCCGGCCTGCAGGACCCCAGCCCGGGGCGGCCGCGCTGCGGCGGGACCGCGGAGCCCGACGAGGCCTGAGGGGTCAGGCGCGCCGGGGCGGCCGCCTGCGGGCCCGGCACTTACCTCGGCCGCTCTGAGGGCGCTGCGGCCCAGCGGAGGGCAGGTCACTGCAGCCGCCTGGGCGGGGCAGGCCATCCTGCAGGAGGGCCGCCCAGGTGCGCCGCGCCGCCGAGGAGCGGCCCCGCCCGCCCGCCCGCCGCTCGGCCGCCGATTGCTCGCGCCTGGCCGCAGCCCCGAGGAGCGCCGAGCGCGTCGCTCCCGCCTCTCCGCACCGCCTCGCTCCCCGCCGAGGCGCTCGCCCCGCGCTCGCAGACTCCTGCGTCTGCCCTGGCTCCGCGGCAGCCTGGCCCGATGGCTCCTCAGCGGAGAGGCGCGCCCAGGGCGGCCGAGGACAGCGGCGCCTCCGAGCGTAGGCGCCCGAGCAGGTACCCGGGACTGCGAGAGCCGAAGGCCGCGGCGGGGGCGGGGCTACGGGCGGGGCGGGGCCTCGTGGCGCGGGGGCGGGGCCTGACGGGCGAGGGCGGGCCCATCCGGGCGTGTCCAGGCGTGGCCTGCAGCGTCCAGCGGGCCCGCCGCGGCGATCCGCAGGACTGCCGGCTGCAGGCTCCGAACGCGCGTCCTGCAGGAGGCTCCCAGCACGGCCTTTGTGCGCTGCAACCCGGAGCAAGTTCGCTCTCACGGGGCCAAGCTCTCTGAGCCCCACTGACCCGCTGATGTGCAGGCCTGGCCTCCCTGTGGCGGTGCTGGCTCCCTCACCCTGATGCCCCAGCCATTCCCACCTTAGCAAAACTGGCTTGCGGGTTGGCAGAACCTTAACCCTGTTCCTGGATACCCGGCTTGGGATGGATCCCTTAGGGACAGGCGCCAAGGCCTGAGAGTGTGTCCTCAAAGTCGCCTCAAAACTCGTCTCCATACCACTTTGGCCCAGAACTTCTGTATCCACCCCAGCAGGATTATGTACCTCATCAGTGTTTCTAGTAACAACACGCGGAGGTGCTGAGGAAATGTCTGTTACCAGGGTGGACATTTAAGATACAAACCCTCGAGGGCATTGTGGCTTAGTGGGAGAGCGCTTGTCTAGCCCGAGGCCCCAGAAAAATCAGCAAGCTGGAAGTGGTGGGGCTCATCTTCAGTCCCAGAGACCCCAGAGGCAGAGGCAGGACTATCTCAGTGCCAGGCCAACTCCAGCAACATAGGGAGACACTGTCTCAAAATGAAAATTATAAAGGGCTTGAGTTGGGGCTGGGGCTGTGGCTTAGTGGTAGAGCGCTTGCCTCGCATGTGTGAGGCACTGGATTCGATCCTCAGCACCACATAAAAATAAATAAAGACATTGTGTCCATCTACGACTAAAAGAAATATTTAAAAAAAAAAAAAGGACTTGAGTTGTAGCTTCATGTGGAGCACCCTGGGCTCAGTCCCCTGTGCTGCAAACTGAGAGAGTTCCACACATGAGCGACCAGGAAGATGCCATGCCAGGGACAGCGAGAGAGTAGTGGGGAGCAGCAAGGAGACAGGGCATGAATTACAGGCCCCCCAGGTAGGTGGAAAAAGGGAGGAGGAGCATCCTATCTGCTGAGCTGCTGGTGACCTGCTGCTTGTCCTCTCTGAGTGGGGAGCAGACTTCTATCCATCTTCACTTTAAACCATAAAGCCCATGGTGTTCCAGGGTCATCTGGTGATGGGGGAATGGGTGGTTTTTGGACTTAAACTTGCAGTTGAGAGCTTGTTAGTAATGATGGGTGAGTGGGCTTTTAGCATGCATGAAACAATTTGTTTGCTTTCATTTTTGCCCTTCTGGGAACTGATTCCTTTCTCTCGACAAGTTGCACATTGAAACTACTAGTTAGAAAATGTCACCAGTTAGAAATGAGGCTTAGGTAGGTTGCAGTAACTAAAACATCATTGTCCTTTTTTTTTTTAACCCCTCCCCGCACCCCTTTTTTTTAAATAATCTTTATTTTTAATTTTTTTTTAGTTGTCAATGGACTTTATTTATTAATATGTGGTGCTGAGAATCAAACCTAGTGCCTCACACATGCTAGGCAAGTGCTCTACCACTGAGCCACAACCCCAGCCCAACCTCATTGTTCTTGAAAAGATTTTTATCCCCTTTTTGCCTCAGCAACTCTTGGATTTTGCTAGTAAGGTCTCAAATGCCTCATGCTGGCTGGCAAGTGTAATTTTGTTAAACATGAATAACTTACAGGTTATGTAGGCATATTCTCCCCCCCCTCAAATTAAATCTCCCCAAGAGAATATTTCAAGTACAAATATACACCCGTTCTTGTCCTTCTGAGATAATATTGAAGTTGTTCAATTAATAAACTTTAAAATTCCAGTTAACTTGCCAACGTTCTAAAACAGTAACAACCTCTGTCAGTAATGAAGGGTGAGTATAGAATGCTGTATTCACCCAGGTAGAAAAGCACCCTGAAATGCAAGCCATTGCTCAGAACTTTGCCCTGAGGATCCTGCTCAGTAAAAAGGCACCCTGAGGCTTCAGGCTGCATGTGGGTGCCTGGGCATACATGTCTCAGTTTACCAGTGACCCCTCAAAGCAGACAGGCATTTCCCAAGCCTGAGTGGGAAAAAGACTCGTTCACTGTTTGTTTGTTTTTTAAATATCTTTATTTTATTTTATTTTTATGTGGTGCTGAGGATTGAACCCGGTGCCTCACGCATGCGAGGAAAGCTCTCTACCGCTGAGCCACAATCCCAGCCCCGACTCATTCACTGTTGAATGTTTTTCCAGAAGAGTAAACACATCTATATATATTAAAACAAAAACAAAAACAGCTGGGCTTGGTGGCACATGCCTGTAATCCCAGCGCTTGGGAGGCTGAGGCCAGAGGATTTCAAGTCAAGGCCAGCTTCAGCAACTTAGTGAGGTTCTAAGCAACTTAGTGAGGCTATCTAAATAAAATATGAAAAAGGGCTAGAGATGTGCATCTTTGGTTAAGCACTCTTGGATTTAATCCCTGGTACCAAAAGAAAAAAGTTTGTACTAACTATAAAGGAGTCATTGAAGGTTGGGAAGCTGTGTCCCAAAGCTCCTCCTCCCCGTGTGGTGCGGGCCTGGCCCTTTTCCCTGAGTCAGGGAGACTCTGTCTTATTTTCCAGGAGAAAGAAAGATGGACTCTGGCAGGGTACCTGGGCTGGACAGCCTTACCACTAGCCCTGGAAATGACCTTCCTCCCCTGGCTCTGGCCTTCAGAGTCCCTGGGTCCCTCATTACCAACCTGGCCCGGAGTGGCAGCCTCCCTGGCCCTGCCCTGCCCCATACTCTTTGTTTAAATGTCCTCTTTTGTCGTGAAACAGCTCCTACTAAAGCAGCCTTTCTAGAGAGCACACCTGGTCTCTTTTCCTTTTTTCCCTGCCTAAAGCCTGTGAGTGGGTCTCCATTACAGTGTTTTAAAAAATTTTGGTGGCTTAGGAGACAGCGTGTTGTGACCCAAAGTGGAAAGGGCTGAAGTGGAAGAGGGAGGACGTGTCCATGTGTCTTAAGAAGACAGGACTGTCCACTGCTGTGCACTGTGTATTTGTGGTGTGCCCCTGGAGGGACACCTGGCCCTGTAGCCTGCCCTTGCCTGCACTCACTGTCCCCTTTGACTTAGTCCCCAGCAGTGCCGACCTACCTCCCTCCAACACCCTGGCAGAAGAAGTCCCCCTCATTTGCCTGGAGGTCTCTGGCTGCATGTCCCTGGGGTCCTTGTGACTCCTGCCAGCAAACCACCCTGTGCCAGCCTCTGCATGGGCTGCAGGCTATTGCTCTGGGCTGCGATCCACCAGGCTCCCACTTCTCCCTGCCCGTTCTGCTCAGGGCCATGCAGATGGGGGTCCTGGACTAGGCGCCAGACCAATGAAAGGAGTGAGGACATCCCCCTGCACAGCCTTGGGGGGAGTGTGTCCAAGGCTTCCAAACCCCCATCCCTCTAGAACGGTCCCTGTGAGGCTGTGCCTGCCCAGGCTGGGGAGCTTATGCAGGAGCCAGAGAGCAGCCCCTCTGTGAGGTTGCTTGTTTCCCTCCCATGCTGTGCAAGGTCTTTGGAGTGCACCTTGACCAAGCAGGAGACCCCCAGGGCCGTGGTGCATCCAGATCTGGACTCTCCACCTCTACCCTTCTCATGTCTCTCTCTCTCTCTCTAGCTATCTGTCTAGCACCTGGGCCGACTTGGTCCCTGCTGCTCTGAGTCTGCAGCCTAAGTGTCCAGCTGCCTGCTGCTGGATGGCCTGGCTGTCTCCCTACCAGGTGCAGAGTTCCAGTGGCAGAGACATGATGGGCCTGGCTGGAGTCAGCTGTCCAGCCTGGCCTAATCAGCAGAGGCCAGGGGTCCAGAGACTGATGGCAGTTTTCATGGGTGGGGGAATTTTTGTGAGCCCCACAATGCCCCCAAAGAGCCTGTGGCCCTTTCTAAAATGACCACATGTACCCACAACTCACTGTGCTGTGCTGTTCCACTTTGGAATTCATCTCACTGGAATCTGCAGATCATCATGTGACAGTGTAAGGAGTGGAGTGGCTCCTGCCCTTCAGCAACCGGTGTACCTGCAGCTGCAGAGCCCACCTCCCTCCTGCCTGCTGTCCTTGCAGGCCTCTGCCACGAAACCCCGAAGGCCGTCACACAGGCACACAACCTTGGCACTGCTCAACCCCACAGTCAGCCCTGGGCCGTGAGGAGGCTTCTTATTGGCAGACTTTTGTGCTGTGCTCCTGTGCCCCTGGCCAGCTGTGCTTTTCCTCCTGGGGAATGGACTCCTGTGGGTGAGAGGGGCAGCCTTTGATGGACTGAGCAGTCCGACCAGAGACTCACATTCCAGGGCACTATGGGCTCTGTGGGCGGGCCACACAAGGCCCCAGCTGCTTCTTTGGGGTGGAGCATGGTGGGCTTCCTGAGAAGCCTCCTATTCCCTGATCCTGGGCGAGTGCCCACAGCAGCTCAGGATTGATGGGCCCATCTTTTTTTTTTTTTTTTTTTTCTTTTTGGTACTGGGGATTGAACTCAGGGGCACTCGACCACTGAGCCACATCCCCAGCCCTATTTTGTGTTTTATGTAGAGACAGGGTCTCACTGAGTTGCTTAGCACCTCGCCGTTGCTGAGGCTGGCTTTGAACTCGTGATCCTCCTGTCTCAGCCTCCCAAACTGCTGGGATTACAAGCTTGTGCCACCACACCCGGCTCCATGACATGACTTTAAGAAAACATTCTGCGTTGCCTCCCCTACCCCACGCCTCCCTCTGCCCCTCGGTCTCCATCTTCAGTACTGACCTTCCCTTTATCTTTATGATATCCTGTCCCTCCCTCCACCTTTCCTTTATTTGACTCTTGCTTCTGCATATGAGAGAAAACATTGGCCTTTGAGTCTGGCTGATGCACTTAGCATGATATTATGGGCCAGGCTAGGTGGGCAGTGACCAAGCGGACTCCATTTTGCCCTGAGACTCCACGCCATGTAAGAAATGCCCATGGAGCACCCACCTCTGTGCCCATCAGACGCTGCTGAGCAGAGCATGCTTGGCAGCACAAAAGGGCAGTTCTTATACGATGTAGAATTGTTCTTTCAGGTTCCCATTTTTCTTGGACAGTGCACCCTGCAGAGGGTGATTGTCTAGACGTTGGCAACCATTCTTCAATTTGAACTCAGCTCGGGTCGTTCTGACCCGCTTCCCCTCTGCTTATGAATTTAGATCTCATGACGTTCATGGTCTTGAATCCGAGCAGTAGCCACTTACGATTAATGTACTGACATGCTTTACTTGTGGTATAAAAGGTGGACTCAAACCCCTGGAGGAGGCCAAAGGGTATATAGACTTGCATCCTGCCCTTGGCCCACCAGCTGGTGAATCCGGACCACCCACTGGGGAATAAAGATGATTCCGTCTCCTGCTTTAAGATCGACTCAGTGATTTATTGCAATCTAGCCATAACAATCATGTCCTCCATTTCCATCCTACCAGCAAATGCCATGGTTTCATTCTTTTTTAATGACTGAATAGGACGCCTTTGTGTATATATACCACAATTTTGTAATCCGTTCATCTATCCATGGGCGTCTGGGTTGGTACCATAATTCAGCTCTCGTGACTGTGGTGCTGCAAACATTGAAGTGGCTGTGTCACTGTACTGTGCCAATTTTAGATCTTTTGGAAAGATACCAAGGTGTGGGGTAGCTGGGGCATATGCTGCTTCTGTCCCTGGTTTTGTGAGGAGTGCCCGACACCCGAGTGGTTGCGCCAGTCCACAGTCGCGCTGACGAGGAACGGGTGTTCCTACTCCCCGCAGCCTCGCCAGCGGCCTCTGTCCTGGGTGTTCTTGATCGCTGCCATTCTGTCTGGGCGAGAGGCAGTCTCAGGGTAGCTTTAATTTGCATTCCGATTGTGAGAGCTGTTGGACATCTTTCTATGGGTTTGTTGGGCTGGGCCTGTCTTGACGAGAGGCCAGCCTGGGCACAGTCGTGTGACCTCTTCTCTGCTCTTGTCTAGCTCCAGTGACAGTGACAGTGATGTGGTTTGTGTTCTGTTTCCAGCACTAAGAAGGACCGGGTGCCGCGGGAGACGCCAAGGGGAACGTGGCTAAGGACCACGGGCCTGGGGGCCGGCCTCGCGCTGGCTGCCCTCCTGCTCTGGAGCAGCCTGGGGCCGGAGGATGATGTGGCCGAGGTCCTGGCCCACCGTGGCGAGGTCCTGGCGGGCAGGTTCATCGAGGTGCCCTGCTCTGAAGACTATGATGACCACCGGAGGTTTGAAGGTACGGTGCCCCCAGCCCTGGCAGTTCTGAGAGCCGCAGGCCGCTGCGCAGAACAGCACACCCTCTACTGGACAATGGTGGCTCAGGCTGCAAGCTGCCATGCGGCAGGTGACCATCCCTCCGGGTCACTCGCACCTGCCTGGCCTGGGAGCAGAGCCAGTGTCCCTGGCCTGGGTTGTTCTGGCAAACTGGGAGTCCAGTGGTGCCTGTGGCAGTCACCGACATGGCAAGGTGGGGTAAGAAAGTCCAAGTGGGAAAACCCCCAGAAGCTGTGGTGACAAGGAGCCCTGCAGAAGGCCTCCCGGGCACACCCCACCCAGCCCAGCACTGGTGGAGGAGCAGCCACCACGGGCGGAGGCTGGAGAGGGGCAGGGGCCAGGGCAGCCCCGGCATAGCCAGCATCCGGCCCGCAGCTGGGGGGCAGTCAGCACCCCAGAGACCATCCGCCTCGCGTGGCTGGCCCACACCAGGGCCTGCCACTCCTCTGACTGCTGCATGTCCCTGGGCATTCGTGCCACCCAGATGTGTCCTCCGTTATTAAAACCTAGTGTTCATAACTCGCTTTTTAGCACAGAATTAGTTATTTTTATTAAAAAAAAATTTTTTTTTGGTACTAGGGATTGAACTCAGGGGCACTCAACCACTGAGCCACATCTCCAGCCCTGTTTTGTGTTTTATGTAGAGACAGGATCTCACTGAGTTGCTTAGGGCCTCGCCATTGCTGAGGCTGGCTTTGAACTCACGATCCTCTGGTCTCAGCCTCCCAAAGTGCTGGGATCACAGGTGTGCACCACTGCGCCTGGATTTTTTTTTTTTTTTTTACTTTTTAGTTATAGATGAACTCAATATCTTTATTTTGTTTATTTATTTTTATGTGGTGCTGAGGATCAAACTCACTGCCTCACATGTGCTAGGCAAGCGCTCTGCCACTAAGGCACAACCCCAGCCCCTAGCTTTTATTTTTTATTTTGAGACATGGTCTGAGCCTGGCCTCAAACTTGTGATCCTCCTGCCTCAGCCTCCTCAGTCACTGGAATTACAGGCAAGTGCCAACATTCCTAACAAAATTTGTTTTGTTTTGTTTTGTTTTTTTAAAATTCAAATCAATGCCTTGGACTTGAACCAAGAAAATATTGCCAAATTCTTCCACCAAGGGGCGCTGTTGTAATGCGCATGAACCAGGAGCTCCTGCCACCCAGTGAGATGAAAGGAGGAGGTCAATGATATGACCACTGAGGTCAGTGAAGTGAAGGTCCCCCTTTCACACTGTCGCTCTGCATCTTAGAACTCTTCCCTCTGATATCCCAGTTTCAACAATAATTTTGTTTTGTGATGCTGGAGATTGAATCCAGGTCGCAAGCTAGGCAAGTGCCGTACTTCCTCCCAGTACTGGGGATTGATCCAGGGGCGTTCTACCACTGAGCCACAGCCCCACTCTTTTTTTTTTTTTTTTTTTTTTTAATATTTTTTTAGTTGTAGATGGACACAATGTCTTTATTTTATTGCTTTGTATGTGGTGCTGAGGATCGAACCCAGGGCCTCACGCATGCGAGGCAAGCGCTGTACTGCTGAGCCACAATCCCAGCCCAGCCCCACTCTTTTTATTTTTTATTTTTATTTTTTTAGTTGTTGATGGACCTCTATTTATTCATTTATTCATATGTGGTGCTGAGGATTGAACCCAGTGCCCCACACATGCAAGGCAAGCACTCTACCACTGAGCCACAATCCTAGCCCCTTATTTTTTATTTTCTGGCATGGTCTTGCTAAGTTGCTAAGACTGGCCTTGAACTTGTGATCCTCCTGCCTCAGCCTCTTGAGTCCTGGTATCATTGTACCTGGTCATACTTTTAAATTTTAAAAGTTCATGGGTCCAAATGTGGCACACATCTATAATCCCACTTGCTAAGGGGGCTGAAACAGGAGGATTGGAAGTTTGAGGCCAGCTTCAGCAATTTAGTGAGACCCTCAGCAACTTAGCAAGACCCTGTCTCAAAATAAAAAATAAAAAGGGCTGGGTTAAGTGTCCCTGGGTTCAGGCCACCCTTGCAAGTTCATGTAAGAACCTGCTCTTCTTACATGAAGGGCAGAGGAAGGCCCCACAGGCCTCAGCCTGTGCTAGTGCTGGGTATGTGGCCTGTATTTAGGAGTCCCTGGGTGGTGGCCCCATTTCCAGGTTCTAGGTTTACTTTCCAGGTAGGAAGAAGGAAGGAGGGATAAAAAGCAAATTGTAGCCAGCCCATGTGTCCTTAGTTTGTTCACCTTCGTCAGGGAGCTGCCCTGCCATGTGCTGTCAGAACCCAGGACTAATCACCTGCTGGGCTCATGTCTGGCACACTCCTGCATCCTTTTCTTTTTCTATTTTTTTTGGTACCGGGGATTGAACTCAGGGGCACTCGACCACTGAGCCACACCCCCAGCCCTATTTTGTGTTTTATGTAGAGACAGGGTCTCACTGAGTTGCTTAGCACCTCACTGTTGCTGAGGCTGGCTTTGAACTCGCGATTCTCCTGTCTCAGCCTCCCTAAGTGCTGGGATTACAGGCTTGCGCCACCGCACTCGGCTACACTTCTGCATCCTGACCCTGTCTGCTACCACCCTGGCCCCGTCTACCACCACCTGACCCCTGTCCACCCTGGCCCTGTCCACCCTAACCCCATTCACCACCACCCTGGCCCCATCCACCACCACCTGACCACCGTCCACCCTGGCCCTGTCTGCCACCACCGTGGCCCTGTCCACCACCACCTGACCCCTGTCCACCCTGGCCCCTGTCCACTCTGACCCCATTCACCACTACCCTGGCCCTGTTCCACTACCACTTGACCCCTGTCCACCCTGGCCCTATCCACCCTGACCCCATTCACCACCACTCTGGCCCCATCCACCACCACCTGACCACTGTCCACTCTGGTCTCTCTGCCACTGCCCTGGCCTCATCCACTACCACTCTGGCCCCTGTCCACCCTGGCCCTGTCCACCACCACCCTGACCCTTGTCTACCCTGGCCCTGTCCACCACCACCCTGACACCTCTCCACCCTGGACCACGTCCACCCTGGTCCTGTCCACCACCACCCTGACACCTCACCACCCTGGACCACGTCCACCCTGGTCCTGTCCACCACCCTGGCCTCCTCTACCATGACCATCACCTCCCTGAGTTCTCAGTCCCCTTGCTCTCAGCTCTGCAGGTCACCAGGATAGGGAGAGGCAGAGGGGCTTGGTGGGATCGCCATGGCCCTGGGGAGAGGAGGGGCTAGAATCGGGAGCTGTGCCAGATGGTCCTGGAGGGACCCCTGGGGAGCCTTAGTGCTCAGATCTGTGGCCAGCATAGCTCAAGAACATAGTTGGTGCGAGTCTGGGGACACCCGTGGCCTCCTAGGGGCCGGGAACAGTGACAGATGCCTCTAGGTTGACCTGCCCAGCAGGGGCTGCTGGAAGCCCAGGATCACAGTGACCTAGCTGAGCCGTGTACAGGGTGGAGGGGCACCTTGCTCATCAGAAGTTCACCTTTAAGTGGTGCCTTGGCCACACTGGCCACTCTGGGCCTGTAGAGGGGCCTTGCCAGCCATTGTCTGGGGACAGTGGCTTTGGAAGCTATCACCTCACCCTGCCTGTCACCCTCTAGGCTGCACCCCCAGGAAGTGTGGCCGGGGTGTCACCGACGCCATCATCACCCGGGAGGAAGCGCAGCGGATTCGCAGGTACCCTGTGCTTCAGCGCTCTGTCCAGGCACCCTGGTCAGGGTTGAGCCATGGGTGGGAGGTGGGCAGAGTTCGGGCAGGTCAGTACAGCCCGCATTTCCCATGTGCTTTCAAGGGCAGAGACCCAGTTACCTTCTTCCCACAAGCAAAGGCCGTGGCCTGGGTGTCCTTGCTGACAGGACATTCCAGAGGCCTGGCCTACCCTCCAGGGCAGCTTGCCCATAGCCATCCAGGGGGCCCGAGACCGTCCTGCCTGGAAACTCCTCCCCCAGTTTCAGGGGAAGGTCACTAGATCCTGCTTCAGAGTCTGCTCTAAAACTGGCCAGGCTTCATCTCCAGCAGACCTGGCCCCTCTTGGAATTGCCTACTAGGAAGCAGTTGGTGCTTTTAACAAGATCCTGAAAGAAAGCTTTGATTTTCCCACCAGATGTTTAGACTCAGAGTGTGTGAAGTGGCTTTGGCCCTGGAGGCCCATCCTGGTCCCCACATAGTGTCCTGCTGCGATTCCCAGCAGGGGGCCTTACCTCTCACTATATTCTCCTGCTCTGTGGGGATTACTGGTGTTTTACTGAGGGGTCAGAGTCCCTGGGTGGCCTCAAGACATCTGTTAGAGCTGCTAGTTCTTTTTTTTTGGTGCTGGGGATTGAACCCAGGGCTTGTGTATGCACGCAAGCGCTCTACCCACTGAGCTGTGTCCCCAGCCCTGCTGCTAGTTCTTGATGGGGGTCCTCTCTGGTCCAGGTGCTGACGGGTGGTCTTTGCCTCCCCACCCTGCAGGGCCATCCTGAGCTGTGGTCACCTAAGCCTGACTGTCCTGGGAGCAGTTCAGTTGGGTCCACCAAAGCTCCCGAGGCGCCGCTGGCCACCTTTATGCCAAGCCTGGCTGTTTCTAAGCCATGTGTCCTGAACAGCAGGGAGGCGGTGGCGTGCTCGCTTGGCACTGAAGGCAGGGCGCTCTAGTCTGCACGTTTTTGACACATGTCACAGCAGAGCCTGGGACATGGTCCAGATCATGCTGATCCATGTTCTTAGACACGATTCTGTCACTGAATTCTGGTTTGAAATTATTTTTCCCCACAGTGTAGCCGAGAAGGGACTGTCCTTGGGAGGATCCGACGGAGGGGTGAGTTGACTACAGCTCCTGCTCCAGTCTCTCTTTACCTTTCAACTTTGCTCTCCCTGGGGTAGGGGGACCCTCAGTGACCCCACCTGCAGGTGGGCTGGCCCATGTCCTCCATAATGTCCCTGGCACTGACCATGGCAGCTGATCCTGATGGGTGCTTGGTGGCGCCAGGTGTTGGGAGGACAGTGTCCTTGGCCTGTGGCTGCCTCTTCAGGCATGTCACAGCTGGCTTAGGATACGCTGGCCTTGTAGACCCTGGGGTGGGATGGGGAGATCAAAAGGCAGGGACCTGACAGGGAGAGTCAGGAGTCAGGGGTCGGCGATGGGCAGTCCAGACAGGAGTGCGTGGAGCTGGCGGGAGAGGCTGAGCCACTGCGCGGGAGAGGCTAAGGTGACTGCTACCTTCAAGCCCGAGGCTGTGCACACTCCGCGGGGTCAGTCAGCCACTGCCTGAGGCTGCAGGGATCATCAGTCCTCCAGAGGTGTGTCCACCTGGAGCCTGTGTATGTGACTGGGTCTGGAAAGAGGCTCTTTGCAGATGTAATTAAGGTCATCCCAGATTGTCAGGTTGGGCCCTAAACCCAAGGAGGTTGTCCTCATAAGAGAAAGGCAGAGGGATGCTGGGAGGGAGGAGAAAGAGGCCTGAAGCTGGACTCAGAGCTTACAGTGATATAGCCACAAGATAAGGGGTGTAGGGGCCCCCAGAGCTAGAAGGACAAGGAAGGACCTTCTCCGGGAGTCTTCAGAGGCAGCCTCGCCCTGCAACCTCCTGATTGCAGCCTCTAGTCTCCAGCAGTGAGAGAACAAACTTCTTTGAGCCTCCAGCGTGTGTTGCACAGCCACCACAGTATCAGGAGCTGACCGCAGCCTTGAGGTCTTGTGGATGGGCAGCTGCTGGGTGTCAGCACTGTGCTGGGTGCTCAGCGTGTAGCCCTGTCCGGGGGTCAGGCCTCCTGTGTGCTGGGTGATGAGCTTGAGTTACAGGCCCTGCGCACCTGAGATGTCTAGGAAGATTGTCAGACTTTTCTAGAATTTCAGAGTACTTCCGTGACTGTCTGCATGACCATCTGCAGTTCATTCCTGCATCTTAGTTCAGTCCAGTTGGGGGGTTTGCTACAGCCGTGCATGAGTGGACTGATCCTTACTCCTTCCTGGGCCTCCCTGTGGGCTTCGCCATGCACTCGGTTAGTCAGGCTGGATGCCTGGAGGTTCAGTGAGCATTTATTCAGCCTCCGTTGTGTTTACACCCCGGGCCAGTCATTGTAGCCCCAAGGAGAGGGATGTACACAGGTGAGGTGAGAATGGTCAGCATTGGTGGTCACTCCAGAATGGGAAGGACCCGGAGGCGGGCGGCGGGGGGCATGGCCCAGTGAGTCCACAAGATGTTCATCCAGGAGTGGTGAGCACCTAAGCCAATGCATGCAGAGCTCCACTGTACCAGCCCTGGCCAGAGAAGCCCTGACCACTGTGGGGAGGACAGCACGTCCATGTAGTAGATGCCCCAGCAGCAAGATGGAGCCAGCTGTCAGCCTGGCACCATCAAGGGTGTGCCTCTGGTATCGGGATGAGGGAGAGCGCAGACCAGGAGCCAAGCCTGCATCCCCCAGACTGATTACCCCACCAGGACTGCAGGGCACTTTGGGTGAAGGACATGTCTGCTGCCTGGTCCTGAGGGTCCCATGGAGTGTGCAGGTTGGATCTTACCCGTGCACCCATGCGTCACATGCACCCAGCTGCATGTGGGCCATTTTTCCCTGCAGAGGTGGAGGAGGGAGGCCAGGAGGGAGGAGGAGCAGGAGGAGGACGGGGCAGGGCTGCTCTGTGATCCACGCAGGCGGGCCAGAGGTTTCTGGGAAACAGGCAGCAGGAAGTGCCATGTTGGTCAGAGAGGCGCCATCAGGAGGCAGGGTTAGGAAGCTGGCCCAGGGAGTGGGCCGCTTGGGTTTGGCTGGCAGATTTGGAAGCAGCCTCTGGCTCACCCCACGGGCTTCTCTTCCAGGCGTCCATCCTGGACCTGCACTCCGGGGCCCTGTCCATGGGGAAGCACTTTGTGAACCTGTACAGGTGAGAGGCAGAGGAGAGTGGTGAGCGCCTGGTCACGTTCTAGGCCTGTTCACCCCAGGTGCTGCAGGGTCGGAGCAGCTTTGGTGCCCCTGGGAGTTGGAGTCTGTCCGGGTCCTTGTCCAGGAGCCTCGGGGGCAGTCTGGGTCCCGTTATGGGTGTGTTCCGACATCAGAACCGGGCCTGTGGAGGCCCAGTGTCCCCACCTGCCAGCAGGTGGCTTCCCTCCTCCTGCTGCTGCCCTTCATCTTATTTATTTGTCTGTGGTGGCGCCGGGGGTTGAACCCAGGGCTTGTGCATGGGAGGCAAGCGCTCTCCCAGCTGAGCCACATCGCCAGCCCTGCCTTCTTCGTTTTACGCACAGTTATTATTCCAGGAGTGGAATTGCTGCAGGATAACCAGGTTCTCTTTCAGGGAGTTGCTGTTGAGTGTGAGGAAAGACTGACTTCAAAGGACACTAGGAAAAGCCTAGCAGATGCCACGTTTGCTAATGCCCTTATTTTTTCACAGGTACTTTGGGGATAAAATACAAAATATCTTCTCTGAAGAGGACTTCCAGTTGTATCGGTAAGGAGGAGGAGCCCGGAGACCTCTGGCAAAGGTGGAGGAGGGGCCGGGTGGGCAGTGATACCCAGGGCGCCAGCTCTGTGGGGGGGGCAAGCCTAGCTCCCGTGGGGCCAACCAGTCCTGCTCGGCCCGCCCCTCCCTGCCACTCCCTGCCTGTGCGTCAGCTCAGCCACCTGCAGCTTCTAAACACGAGCCTTTGTGTGGAGATTGTCAAGACCCAAGTCAGGTTGCAGGAAATGCTGCAGGAAATGCTGCAGGGAGGTCTTGCGGCCCTCCCCACGCTAGCCCCACAGTGTCGAGGGCGCGACTGGGGCACAGTGTTGCTCCCTGGAAGGGACCTGGGTATGCCCCCCCCACCTGCATGCCTTCATGAGGCCCCTCAGGGCCACTGCACCTCAGCCTGTGCCTGAGAACAGCTGACCGTCCACTTCCATGTCTCCAGGAGAAATGGCTACTCAAGGAAGCCCAGGCTAGGGGTCCAGGGTGCAGCCAAAGGGCTTGGTTGACTGCACAGCTAGTAAACCCCAGTCTAGCAGAAACTCCATCATCTAGGGTGTGTGAGCCAGCTGGTGCTTGGCTTCTGTGTGAGGGCCCTGGGCCTGTGACTGTCCCCAGGTGGCCAGCAGGTGTTTGGCTTCTGTGTGAGGGCCCTGCGCTTAGTCCACCCAGGGCCCAGCTTGTGACTGTCCCCAGGTGGCCAGCAGGTACTTGGCTTCTGTGTGAGGGCCCTGTGCCTGTAACTGTCCGCAGGTGGCCAGCAGGTACTTGGCTCCTGTGTGAGAGCCCCGTGCCTGTAACCGTCCGCAGGTGGCCAGCAGGTACTTGGCTCCTGTGTGAGGGCCCTGAACTCAGTCCACCCAGGGCCCAGCCTGTGACCACCCCCAGGTGACCAGCAGGTGCTTGCTCCTGTGTGAGGGCCCTGTGCCTGTGACAGTCCCCAGGTGGCCAGCAGGTGCTTGGCTCCTGTGTGAGGGCCCTGAACTCAGTCCACCCAGGGCCCAGCCCGTGACTGTCCTCAGACGGCTGGTCAGGCACTGGCCCTCACTAGTTTGCTCTACCCACTGTGCTTACTGCTAGTGTGCAGGAACCTGTTTACACAGAAAGCGCAGTAACGGGATGTTTTTGAGTTCAGGTATCTGTGAAGCAGAGCGAGCACCCAGAGTGAGGGGAGCGGGGGAGAATGCCGTGTTCTGCTCCCGCACGGTGGATGTGAGCCTAGGCCTGCAGAGGACGGGAGGGGCAGCTGCAGCAGGTGGCTGCCGCCAGGGCCATCTTCGGATCGCATGCAGAGCCTGGGATCGCTGTGATGAGGGAGAGGCTGTGTCCTGTATGACGGCAGCAGGGCAGTCCCTGGGCACCTCCCTGGCGCCGTGCCTCGGTGCTGGCTGTGGAGTTCCGGCCAGGACGCAGGCCCTCTGTGGAGCACCCGCTGCACTCCAGTTTGCCCAGCTGCTTCGGGGAGCACCGGGGAGGCACCATCTACCAGGTCGAGTCCAGGGTTTCCTTGCTGCTGTTCCCGGGGTGGACATCAGAGGGTTCGTGAGGTCCCCCATGCAGAAGCAGGAGGACTGAGAGCAAAAGCACATGTCTTCCACATGTGACTGGGAGCCCTGGCCCCTGGGCACAGCCGGCAGCCACTATGATGGACACTGCGAAGCATGGTTCCGAGACTGAAGGGTGGGTGACATGGCATCGGCTTGACCAACTAGGGTGCCTGCGCCTGCAGAGGCCACGGGGGAGGCGGAGGGACAGGGGCCTGCGCTTCAGAGGCCGCGGGGGAGGCGGAGGGATGGGGCCTGCGCTTCAGAGGCCACGGGGGAGGCGGAGGGATGGGGCTGGGTTGCAGAGAGAAACGGGCGGAGCAGCCTTGGTTCTTGGGGAGCCGCCAGCCGCTGGCGCATGCTGTGTGGAGAAGCGTTTGCCTGAAGACGGAATGGGAGAATACCACAAACTTTTAGGTCTTTCACTGAGTCCAGAATTTGGTCGAATGCTGTTTCTAAAGCTTTGGTTCTTGAAGGTGAACAAGAATCAGGAGAGCCAGGCCAGCCAAGCCGACCCTCCTGCCATCCCTGTGCTGTGTTGGTGGCAGACCTTGCACAATTACCTACCCGCAGGGGGCTGTAGGCCTTCCTGGTGTGACAGGCAGTTCCACGGAGCCTCCAGGAGCCCCCCACCCGTACGGGGCAGCACATTCGCGTCCCTGGATGGCAAGTCCACAGGGGCTTGATGCTACCCCTGGCGGGGCCAAGTCCAGTGGCACCGTTGGCCTGTGGCGCCCGCGCTGAAGGAGCAGCAGGGTCTGGAACCATGCCATGACTTGTCACAGCTGCCCACGGCCAGACCCTGGGAATGCACTCAGGACACAGCGCGTGTGCTTTTATGTGTGCATGTGGGCAGCGCGTGGGCGTTCAGGTTAGCACGCATATGTGCGTGCCCGCGCGTGCGCATGCCGCTGATGCTCAGAGCAGGGGTGTGTGTTGGGCATCTGCGTGTACTGTGCACAGAGGTGAGCACGTGTGTGTGCGTGTGCTACACGTAGGGTTATATGAAGTGTGTACGTGTGTGAGTAGAAAGGTGTGTGTGTGTGATTGTGAGTCCAGGTAGGCCAGTGTGCAGGTGTGTACCTAGGTGTGCAGGCAGGGGCGTGTGTGTAGGTAGGGGTGTGTATGTGATTTGTATGTAGGTACACAGATGTGTATGTACGGGTGTGTGTGTATATCTAGGTGTGCAGGCAGGGGTGTGTGTGCCTGGGTGTGCGGGCAGGGGTGTGTGTGTGCCTGGGTGTGCAGGCAGGGGTGTGTGTGCCTGGTGTGCAGGCAGGGTGTGTGTGTGCCTGGGTGTGCAGGCAGGGGTGTGTGTGTGCCTGGTGTGCAGGCAGGGGTGTGTGTGCCTGGGTGTGCAGGCAGGGTGTGTGT
>CM053402.1:487483-578204 GCA_028644305.1 Xerus rutilus
GACCACTGTGCTACCCACCAGCCTCCCCCATGCAGCAATGTCCCTGCCCAGGAGGGTGTGGGTTGGGCAGGCAGCAGGTGGTGGGGACACTGCTGTGGCCAGTGAGTGATGTGTGGAGTGAACAGTGATGCAGGTGACTCTGCCCACCTGTCCCTCCCAGACGCTGCAAGCCAAGTCCCACGCTTAGAGGCTCTGCAAGCCAAGTTCCAGGCCGTGCCCCAGTCCAAGGTGGGAGTCCTGGTTGCTGTCCTTCTCTTGATCGTAGTGGTGGGCGCCGTCGGCTGGTGGTGGCACCGCCGTTCACCGTTGGTGCAGGTAAGAGGTTTGCACGTGGTCCATGGTGGGCATAGGAAGTGTCCCTGTGGCCTGTACTGGCCACTCTGCCCCTCAGTCCTGCACCCACAGGGTCTCAAGTGTACAGTGGGGGTGGTTGAGGCCCCAGGCCACATTTTCTCAGGACCCCAGCTGGCTGTGGCCTAAACCACAGGCCCTGACTTGTGCCAGGCCCAGGAGGGCCCCTCTGTTCCCAAGGCCTCGCTTGTCCTTGGGGCACCCAGGAAAGCAGCACGGGGGTGGTCTCCCTGCTCCTCTCAGGACTCCTGGGAATTTGTGTCTGGGACAGACCCATTTTCTCTGAGCCCAGGGGGTAGTGGGTTCGACTCTGCTGGGCTCAGAGCCCAGCCCAGGCTGGGGTGGGGTGGCGTGCATGCCTGCAGACACAGAGCTGTGTGGGCTGGAGGGCCTGTTTCACGCCTGAGTGTCTGCAGGGCACCAGGGTCTGTGCCTGCCCCTCATCCCTCTCTCTTTCCCCAGATGTGGAGGTTCTGAGCCCTGTGAACCAGAGTCCAGTGGGAGCAGTCCATATGGAGTGTGGACCCCAACACCACATGCCTACAGGGAGGCCAACACAGGGTGGTCACCTCCCTGCACCTGTAGCCCTTGGGAGCCCACATCACCAAGGCCCATGGAGCTGTCACCATCCGCTTGGCCGAGCAAAAGAGGATCATGAGAGTTTTTGCTAGGCACAGGAGAGCCTGCCCCACATGCCTAGATATAGGTAGTGGGTCTCTCAGGCTCTGCAGCGGCTCACTAGGGAAGCGCCTGGAAGCTGGGCAGCATCCTGCCTGGGTTTCTGTCCATCACTCACACCTGAACAGAGACCGGCCCCTGTGGTCTCCAGCCCCTCTCTGCTGTCTCACCTCTGTCCAAAAATGGAAAATCTCAAACTGAGCAACCTTTGATTGACAGGATCTGCCCTGATTCTGCTGCTTACCAAGGGGGACCTGGGATCCTCTTCTACTGCTGAGCACCCCACACTCCAGGGGCTTCTCACTCCTTGAAAGACCCCAGGGCAAGCTGGGGGACCTCTAGCCTTGGCTTAGGTGGATTCTGGGCACACGCCTGTCTTGACTAAGATCAGAAACAAGTTTTGTGGACCCTGTCACCGGGGCTGCAGGTACCAACATGGGGGATTCCAGGTCTGAGATGATGCATCATTCCATGCCCACCACCAGGGGGCGAAGCAACCCAACTGCCCGAACCCCCAGGGAAAGAAGGTGGGCCATATAGCAGGTGCCTGTGGTGGGGAGCTGCTTCCTGGGCAGGACAGACAGACCCCTCAGCCTCCCCAGGCCTCTCCTGGGGGGATCCCCTGGCTCCCCACTCAGGCCCATCCCACCTCACCCCACCGCACTGTTCCTCTTGGGCCCAAATCTGCATCATTTATTTTCTTTGTTGCAATTGTAACTGTTAGTCAGCTTTTCATTGCTTTGACTAAAATACCTGACAAGAATGACTTAGAGGAGGACGAGTTTATTTTGGCTCACAATTTCAGAGGTTTAGTCTATGGTCAGCCAAGTCCATTGCTCTGGACCCAAGTGAGGCAGAACATCATGGTGGAAGAATGTGACAGAGGGAAGCTGCTCAGCTCATGGCAGCCAGGAAGGAGAGGCAGGGAAGGGGCGAGACAGCACTGCAGGGAAGGTGCACCCTTCAGCCACACCCCAGGGACCCACCTCGTCCAGCCACGTCCCACCCGCCACGGTCACCTCCCAATTAGTCCATTCAAACTAGGATGGACTGATGAGGTTACAGCTCCATAACCTCATCATTTCCCCTCTGAATATTCCTGCACTTATATAGGAGCTTTGGGAGTTCACTTCTCAACCATAACATTCTATCTCTGGCCTCCAAAAGCTAAGGTCCTTCTCACAGTGTAAAATGCATTTGGTCCATCTCCAAGAGTCCCATAGTCCTAACACTTCAGCTTTGCCCAAAAGTCCAAGTCACAGTCTCATCTAGACTCAAGGTAAAGTCCTGGCTTTGAGCACTCCAGGGATCAAAAGCAAGTTCCGTGTGTGCAATATAGAGTGGCACAGAGCAACATTCCATTCCAAAAGGAGCCCCAGGGGCGTAGAAGAAGAGATGGGGCCAAACAAGACTGAAGCCCCTCTGGGCAAACTCCTGTACAGCGTCTAGGACACGTGGCGGCAGGACATGCTCTGCAAAGGGTTTAGGCTGCCCCAGCCTTGGCCTTGCCAGTTGCAGCACACGTGGCCTCTCTTTTAGCCTGGCTATCTCCTCAGCCAGTGGGGATTTTTGGCAGACAATCCACATTACTAGTATCTTTTAATTCCTGGGGTCTCCATTTCAGCTTCACCTTCAGTTTCATGCCTCACCCACTCAGGGGCAGCCCACAGAGATTCCAACCCTGCTACACTTTGCCTGCCTCCCAGGCCTACCTTTGAAGGCTTCATGACCCCTTAACTCCAGCATCCTGCATTCCTGAAGAACTAGCACCATGTGGGTGATGCCCAGGTCTGCTGCCAGCTTGAGAAGTAGTTGGGCCCCCAGGGATCACACACAGCATCTCAGTGCTTGGGTGGCTGAGCATAGTGAAATGAATCCTGGGGAAACCGTTTTCTGGGCACCCCTGTGCAAGCAGAATGTCCCGTGTTCTCTTAAAGGAGCTTTCACTTTTACACCCTTGAGCCTGCAATGGGTGTGGTCTTGCAGATTCCTCAGATGCCCTCAAGCCTTCTTTCCCAGTGGCGCTGTGCAAAGTACTTAGCTTCTCTTTAGTGGCTATAATTTAATAGTCACACCTTCTCTGGCCTCAGTTTTACATACCATTTCTTGGCCCAACAGCAAGTTTTTAAAATCCTCCTTCCAACATGTCAAGAAAATTTTTTAAAATAAAAAATGAATAAAATCAGAGGGGGTAGAACACTTGTCTAGAATGTGTTAGGCACTGGATTCAATTCTCAGCACCATATATGAATAAATAAAATAAAGGTCCCTCAACAACTAAAAAAAAATTAAAAATGAATAAAATGTTCCTTCTCTGCTTTTTTGCTCCTGATTTCTCACAGTAAATCTAACTACAAGCTGACAGCAAAATCCATGCCACTGACTGAATGCTGTGTTGCCTTGAAATTCCCTCCACTAGGTTAACCAGTACATCATTTTAAAAATATATTTTTAAGTTGTAGATATAATTATTTTTTTAATATGGGCTGAGAATCAAACCCTGTGCCTCACATGTGCTAGGCAAGTGCTCTGTCACTGAGCCACAACCCCAATACATCATCTTTAAGTTCATCATCTTTAAGTCACCCAGCCCAATACATCACCTTTAAGTTCAGCCTCACAGAAAGTCTCAGAACAGAGGCAAAATGTCGCCAAGTTCTTTGCTAGAATGTAACACGAATGGCCTCTGGTGTCATTCCCAGTGGAGTCCCCATCCCTCCTGAGCACAGTCTGCACTGTCTGCTGTCCGGTGGGCATTCTGGTCTTCTGAGCTCCCACCAGAATCACCCGTCTGCTTCCTCACAACTTTCTCAGCCTGGATCTCCAACCTCCCAAGTTCCTCCCACAGAGCGGCTCCTAAGGCTCCTGAGCCACGTGGTCAGGATGGTCCCAGCTACAGCTCCACTTCTCAGGACTCATTTCTGTTAGTCAGTTTTTCATCGCTGTGACCAAAATACCCAAAAAGAACAGCTTAGAGGAGGAAACGTTAGGGCCCATGGTCTCAGAGGTTTCGTCCTTGACTGGCCCGGCCATTGCTCTGCCCAGGTGAGGCAGAACGTCATGGCAGAAAGGTGCGATAGAGGGAACCTCCTCAGCTCAGGTGGCCAGGAATGTACCTCAGAGAAGAGGGACCCTTCCAGCCACACCCAGGGAGCCCCTCTTCCAAGCTTGGCATCCACCTGGCCCGGTTGGCACCAGTCAGCCCATTCCAGCTGGGACGGACTCACGAGGGCACAGCGTTCACAGCCACCTCCCCTCTGGAGATTCCTGCATGAACACAGGTGTCTTTGGGGAACACCTCAGATCCAGCCCATAGCAGTACTCTTGGTGTTTTCCTCCAACATATGGATGGAAACCAGAATTTATTTCTAAATATGCCACATTTCACACTTCGAAAGCCTCTGCATTGCTAAGACCACAGGGGCTGCCAGCAGCGACCCCGGCTCCCAACCCCTCCTGGGGCCCCTGTCTTTGCTTCCCCTGTCCCAGCCCCTGTCCCGGCCCTTCTCTTTCCCCCCCAGATGTCCCCTGTGCGGATGTTCTGTGGGGCGGGGCCCAGGCTCCCAGGCAGAGCCGTGGGAGGAGTGGGGAGCAGCTCCTCCCCCTGCTGCCACAGCTCCTCCTGGGCCCCAGGAACCACCTGCCCACAAACCCTCCCTGAGCACCCCAGCTGGCCACCACTGTTGAGCCAAGGTGCCTCCTGCTCCACACTCCCCAGGCTGGCCTTGAGGGGCCTCGGGCGGCGCCTCCAGTAGCACACAGTGAGAAGGCCCCGTGCTGATTGGCCAGGGGGCTTGGGCAGCATGGCCCTGCTGCTCCTGCTGACCAGCACCCTGTCTGGGACCCTGGCTGCCCAAGGTAAGTGCTTTCCCATCCCTCCTTTCCTGTTCCCCCTTGGACCCTCCAGGACAGGGAAAGAGGTGGTACACACTGAGGGCCCGTGTCGGGAGCAGGGCTATAAAACGTGGCTGAGGTCTGGGCAGCAGAATCACAGGCTTGCTTTTCCGCAGTCAGCAGCACAAGCTTTGTTGTCGGGAGGACTTTGTCCTGGGCGTCCTTCCAGAGCAGATGTACACGGGAAGCCTTGCGGTCAGGTGCTCACGTGTGGGTGTGTGGGAGCCAGGCTCGGTGGGCACCGCCCTCGTGCCAACACGCAGCACAGCCCTTGGTTCTCTGGGCAGGTCCAGAGAACAGTGAAACGTTTGCGTCTACACAGGGAAGCTGGGTGCCACTGGACCTGGACTGGTCAGACAGGCTTGTTTCTGAAGGCCCCGTGGACAAGCCAGAATATGCCCACTCCACAGAGCCACAGGCTCCAGGTGCCTGAGTGTGGGGGAAACTGAGGCAGCTGGCATTAAAGAGAAGGTTCAGGGGAGATAGGACAGTGGCCTCCAGCTGTGTCGGCAGGACCAGGAGAAACACGTGGAACCGGGTGGGGGGGTCAGCGCTGCAGGAAGCCCAGTACAGCCTCCCGTAGGGCTGGGAGCAGAGCGGTCGCCGGCAGCCTGGCCCCACAGGCCCCACGGGCCCCACGGCCACTGGGTGCTGGCTCCCAGAGCTGCCCCCAGGCCCCGTGGTGCTGTGGACGGCGAGGGCCATCCCAGTCTCCCTGCCATTATCCTGCAAAGAGGGTGTTCTCTGCCCCTCTGCCCAGCCCGTGGTGACAGCAGCGGGTCCTCCGTGGAGGTGCAGCAGTCTCCCCGCTACACAACCATCCCGGAAGGGGACTCAGTCAACATCACCTGCTCCACCAGAGGGCCCCTGCAAGGGCTCTACCTGAAGCAAAGCTGGCCACAGGCCACAAACGTGATCTACTACGAGGACAACAAGACCCCCACTGTGGACCAGCGCTTCCAGGGCTGCATCAGTTTCTCGGGATCTCAGGACAACCTGACCATCACCATGCACTGCCTGCAGAGGGCCAACTCAGGCACCTACACCTGCGAGGCCATCATGGATGTCATGGACAGCAATGTCCTGGGCCCCGGCACCATGGTCATGGTGACAGGTAGGGAATGTGTCTCCTCCAGGGCCAGCTGGCCGCACCAACCCCTTCCCTCCACGCTCTCTGGAGCCACTCCCACGCAAAACCTGACTCCCCTGGGCAGACGCCCAGATGGCCCTCCGTCTGCCAGCTCCACAGCCCCTTCCTTCCCTGAACCCAAGGGCCTCTCTTTGTTCTTCCCAGAAAAACTGTCCTGGCACAGATGCCAGGAGCCTCCACTGACCTCCCTCGCCCTCCCTGCTGCCCTGGCCGTGGGCTTCCTCCTCATAGGGCTGGGCCTGGGGGTGCTGTGCACGTTGAGGAGGACACAGGTCAGTGTGAGCTCAGGGCCCTGGCCTGTGAGCCCCCCCCCCCCACGAGGGCAGAGAGGGTGGGTGGGCGGGGTCCCCTGGCCTTGTCTGGAGTGCGGGGCCTGTGGGTCAGACTTCCACGCTCCTGGGGCTAAGCGTAGGCTGTTAGAAAGCCTCCCTGGGTGTGAGGTTGGAGAGAACCTTGGAGCGCAGCACCCTGGGGCCGGACACAGGCCAGCCCCACCTGGGTAACTGCAGGCCGTCTTTTAGATCAAGGGAATGTGCACCTCGAGGAATAACAGCTCATCCAGCGTGGTGTATGAGGACATGTCCTACAGCCGCTGCAACACCCTGTCCACCCCCAACCAGTACTAGTGACCCCACCAGGTCCTCAGGGTCCCTCTGCCCGCTGTCCCCCCAGCCCTGCCTCAACAGAGCTTGGAGAGGCCCTGATGGCTCTCCTGGCCCACACACAGGGTCCTGGTTCCTGAGCCCTTCCCAGTGGATGGGGCACCTCGTCCAGGAAGCCTCCCTGCCCACCTCCCAGGCCCTCAAGGGACTCTGATCATGCTGCCACCAAGGACACACCACACTGTCCTTCTGCTGTCCTTCCGCACCTGCAGCGGAGGAGGGCTTGCTCTGTTGGGTCGACTTAGACGTGTGGTAGGCCCAGAGCCCCTGGAGCAGCCTGGCAAAGGGGCAGCAGCGGTCCACCCACCCAGCCTTGCAGGAATAAAGTGCCCATGTTCCCCCTTCCCGGCTGGTGTTTGTTTGCGTAGAGCTGAGGAAGGGAGGGGGCTGGCTGCCGTGAGCCCCGGGCTTCAGTATGGGTGTCGTGTGCGAGAGCTCAGAGGAGAGTGAGGGAAGGGGGAGCCTCGCAGCCCCAGACACCCCGAGAAGCCACGGCTCAGTGTGCAGCTGAGGAGCCACGGGGCCTCAGGCACGCTGCCTCGCTGCTCCAGGAAGACTCGTCCCGGAGCCTCCAAGCCAGCGGCTCCCAGGGCGGCTCCTGCACATAGGAGCCCTCATTTCCCCGTTGGTGGATGGGGAAACTGGGCACAGGCACTCCGCTGATACACGGAAGAGCCGCCAGGTCCCCAGCCAGCCGCATCACTGCCTCTGGGACAGCTGAAGGCATTGAAGGGGACAGGAGCAAAGCTAGCCCACATGTGCCTCCACCCACGTCCACCTTGCCCACCTGCCCCAACCATTCCTCACGGGCCTTCACTCGCCCCACCACAGAATAAGAGGGGCACAGAGGAAGGGTAGCTGGCAGCAGGGTGGCCCTGGTCTGTACATTTGTCAAACAGGGCAACCAACAGGGACCCCGACCCCAGGTGGGATGTGCCTTCCCCACAAGATGCTCAGGACAGCCAGCTCGGCTCCCTGAGCCACCCCTGCAGCCCTCCAGGGGACTGTGAGTTGCACAGCGTGAGAAACACGGCCAAAAGGAGCTGCATGGAGACACCCGGCTGAGTCCCAGGAGCACAGACCACGGCAGCCCCAGGCCTCTCTGCACCCCACCTGCCCCATGCAGCCCCTGGACACAGGCGGGGCCCTGGGATGTTATGCAGTTGGACCACAGGGTTACCGAGGGCTCTGTCTGTGGACACCAGCCGGTCCACCCTCTCTCACTATTGACACATGAGCTCTGGACTCCCCTTTGCCTGGATGGCTGCCCCAAAGTCACGTCTGTCTGGATCTGACCAGGCTGCGGCCTAGGACTAAAGCTCCTGGTCATCATCGCCAGCTTCACCTATGAAGCCTGGCCCAGTTCCTGACCTTGAACATAGCCTGTGTCCCTGGGACCTCCTCCTGAGCCGAGGCTCCAGCCTTTCCCTTCTACCCCAGCCGGAGGCCAAAGCTGTCCCACCCGCCTCCCAGGAGGGCGCCACTTCCCTTCTGCCCTGACAACCCCATTCCAGGCCTGTGTGGGGTGGTGCATTACCAGTCTACCTGGCTTCACTCAGCTGGTGGGCATCACCAACATGAGAAATGGCTGCAGCCCGCCATGGCCTCGCCCACGGACAGTGGGTGCTGTGTACTGGCAACTTAAAACCCCTCTATAAAAGCCCCACCAAGAATGAACGGCGGGCACCTAACGTGCTGGGGAACTGAGAACTAAGACACAGGGTGAGGTTAAGGAGACCCACTGATGAACAGGAGCTCAAACACTGCCCCAAGGAGCCATAGTGGCAAACACTCACGGCTAGCTGGCGATGAAACACCAGAGGAAGCAAGGGGGCCTTACCCACTGGGCGTGCGAAGGTCTGAATGGTGCTGGGTGTGAGGTGCATGGTTCCTAAAAATCTCACTTCAGGGAAGTCTCACTGGGGAACCGTCTTTGGCCACAGAGACCAAGTCGCAGCATCGCGCGTGGCAGCACCGCTTTCTCCACAAACACCGACAGCTCGGGAGGCTGCGGAAGGGGCTTCGGGGTGCAAGGCCAGCTCAGCAACCTGGTGAGACCCTTGGAAAGGGCTGGGGTGCAGCTCAGTGGTAGAGCACCCCTAGACTCAACCCCCAGCAACACACACACACACACAGAGACTAACAAGTGAGAAGGGACCTAATGTCCACACAGGACACCTGCTGCCCAGCCCACGGCCCGTAGCGGGCAGCGGAATGATGCTATGAGAGAATGTGCAGCTTCGTCCTCAGACTTTCACAAGACACCACGCGGCCACATAGGTTGGTGGCAGAACACGGTGGCCCCAGATTTTAAAAAGTGAGATGCAGATGGGTGTGTTGAGTTTTTATCTACCACTGATGGATTTTCATATCTGTACCAAAGAAACATGGAGATAAGCTGGGGACCAACCATGATGCTCTCTGGGGTACTGACAGTGCTCTCTTCTCTTCTTTCCTGTTGTAGAGCCATGAGCTGGTGGCAGCCGGGGGTCAGCCACACAACAGGCTTGGGGTGGGCTGTGGAGAGCCTGGTTTCTCCCGTGGAGAGGTGCTCACCGCTCTGCCCGTTCTCCAGGGATGGAACCCAGGGCCTCAGGCATGCCCTGCAAGCGCTTTTCCCCGAGCCACACCTCAGCCACCCTAGTTCTTGTGGAGAGGCCACTGAGGTCTCCCAGTTCTCAGGGAGGCACTTGAGGTCATGGGCTTTCCCGCCCCAATCTCCCCCACATCTGTGGCCAGCAGCTCCCTCACAGAGTCCTGTGGCTTCTACAGTGTCCACCAGCAGCTGGTGCTCTCTCTGGACCTGGCATCTGGAGGCCACCAACCCGGTCTGCAGATCTGGGCAAGTCACTGTAGTACCTATCTTTGTCCCTGTGGCCCTGGGCCAGGCACCATGGGCCTGGCAGCTCCTCCTGCTCCTTTACGCCCAACACCATCAGCTGGATCGGAACAGCAGCCAACAAGATGAACAGAGGCTTGAGGGCTGCGCCTTTGCTGCCCAGGCCCTCGCCCCTGCCCTGCTCCAGGTGCACCCACCCATCCTTGGACCAGCCAGGCTCGTGGTCCAACAGCAAGTGTCCTGAGGGGTCCCCTGTCCAGGAGAGTGGCGGCATGTGGGCCTTGCCCATCTCGAGAAGCGAGGGCAGAGCCCAGCAATGTTGTGGACGTGCCAAGGACAGGGGGCTGGCAGATGCGTTGCCAGGGCAACCGCGTGGACTCACATCACTGACACAAAATGGCAGGAAGGCCACCATGCGGGAGGGACCGGTCCCCAGGGGACACCTCCCGAAGAGGAGCCAGACAAGGAACGCCAGGACACAGGGAGGATGCGTCCAGCATGAGGGCAGGCAAGCGGAGGGTGAGGCAGATCCCCCAGAAGAGAGTGCTGGAGGACGCGCCCGCAGGTGGCCGCGCAGGCAGGGTGGGCGCGGGAACCCAGCGCTCAGCAGCTCAGAAGGAAAAGAACGTGAGCGGGGAATGTGCCATCCCAAGGCCACAGACCAGGCAGGTGACGACAGTCCCCACCTCAGGCATCTGAGGTGGAAGACACACTGCCAAGACTCAGCCGAGGGGGCTGGGATTGTAGCTCAGCGGTAGAGCGCTTGCCTCGCGTGCGTGAGGCCCTGGGTTCGATCCTCAGCACCACATACAAAGCAATAAAATAAAGACATTGTGTCCATCCACAACTAAAAAAATATTTAAAAAAAAAAAAAAAAAAAAAAAAAAAAGACTCAGCCGAGGTCACTGTCAGAAACCATGGTCAAGGAGGAGACCCAAGCATGGATCAGACCATTAGGGAGAAATAAGACGAGATGCACTCAGCCTGCCGTCTGCCTAACAGTCTGAACTGTACCACAGAGAGCAGTCGGGGACCAGGCAGGGAGTGCTGCTGACACATGGCTCCCAGCAGGAGGAAGACCTGGATGAAGGTGGCTTTGTGTCCCACCTCTGCGCGGTTTCTCCTGCGTCTTCGGCTGTGTCCACACCTTGGTCTCATCGTATAAGGACGCCAGCCATGCTCCAGAGCCCTCATCTCATCTCTCTACACCTGCCAAGACCCTGTCTCCAAACAAGATATGTGCATAGCTTCTGGGTGGACCCGAGTTTGGGGGACACTGTACAACCCAGGATGCCATCCCTTTTTCAGACAGTGCTGGGGTTGGAGTTCCGGGTGTTTGGGGACCTGGCCAGGCACGAGGCCCGAGCGCAGGGAGAAGGGGAGGTGGGACGGGGGATGGGAGAGGCAAAGCAGGGGTCAGGGGGGACTGGCAGCAGGGAGCAGCCTGACCTGGCAGAGGGTGTCACAGGGCCCCTTGGCTGAGGATAGGGTGGTGTGGGGCAGTGGCTGCCCAGGCTGAGGATGCAATGAGAATGGCCAGCTCTGGACATGCTAGAGTGGAAGACCAGGCAGGGCTTGAGGCCAACATCAAGGCTCAGCTCCCTGAAATGAGGAGAGGAGGGTTCGGATTCGGGGACTCTGGGAACGTCCACACGGAGCAGAGCCAGGTGCCCTGAGGGTCCTGCTGGCCCAGAACAGCAATGGTGCTAACCCCTCCCCAGAAAACCCAACCTCCAAGCAGAGGGTGCCTGGAGGGCGAGCAGCTGTCAAAAGAAAACCACAACAGATTTAGCCTTGGCTTCTGGACCCTGGAAGGCACCATTCCGAGGCCCAGTGAGCTCCCATTTGATGACTGGGTGGGGGGTTCCCAAGGTGGGCATAGGCCACAAGAAGAGCAGAGAGCTGACTGGTTGGCGGCAGGTTGCTTCTCTGTTGGGTAAAGCCCTGGAGAGTCCTTCTTGCAGGCTCAGATGGACTGAGATCTCTGCTGGTAGGAGAACCGGGTGTGCCCTGGGGTCTCCCGGTTTCCTGGCAGTTTCAGGTCAGTGATCAGCTCTGGCTGGTCTTTTGGGGGCTGGCGTGGTCCAAGACCACGGCCCCCCATGACGTTCTCTCAGTGTGAAGGCAAGGAGGTGGTGGCAGGGTGGGGGTGGCCAGGCTTTCTGGAAGCTTCTAAGGCCTGCTGGGGAGGAAAGACACCGCAGCCACCACTCCCTGTTCTCAGCCCGCAGCCCCCACAGCAGGCCAAGGGGTCGGGCTCTAACATAGGGCGCGCCCTCCCCCCAGGATGCAGCTGCCTGCTGCAGGCTCTGTCTGCTGCAGTCCAAGCTGGGGCTGCGGTTGGGGCAGGAAGGCCTGCTGGACCTGCAGCAGCCCACCGAGTTCTCAAGTCCCCACACGGCACCCTCCCCCACCGCCCCCATGCACGCCCAGGCTTCTGTGCTGGGCCACCACACCTTCCCCACACCGCGTTGGCCAAGGCCCCCCATAGCAACCTGAGGGCTGGCCCCCTGGGGGCTCAGCACCCACAGGGCAGGGGAGCCCTCTGTGTCCTGCCCTTCCTGGGCAGCCCACCCTCACCTGGCCCTCCAGCAAAGTCCAGTGGACTCACGCCCATCGCTGCGGCCGGCTCCTTGTCCCTGCACTGGGAGCGCAGTGGGCCTGAGGGACCTCAGGCAGCTCTCCCACAGGCCTAGGCCATGCCGGCACAGGGTCCACTCGTCCCTGTATTCTCTACCTCCCTGCCCCTGCCTCAGCAGTCTAGTGGGAAATGACCACAGAGGACAGGGCAGAGACTGGGACTGTGGCCTGGGTGGCTGAAGGAGTCTCGGGCTGCTGGTGGGCATGGGGAGGGAAAAAGCTAGGGGAGTGAGGAGCTTGGGCTGGGAGAAGCTGGCAAGTGTCCTTGGCAGCCATTCCCTCCCCTTCCCGCCTGCCCCTCCCTGGGCTTTTTCTTTCATTTTCTTTCTTCTCTCTCTCTCTTTTTTTTTTTTTTTTGGTAGTACTAGGGATTGAACCCAGGCCCTCGTACATGCTAAGCAAGGGCTCTGCCACTACTCTGTACCCCTGGCCCTTTTTCGTTTTTTATTTTGAGATAGGAGATCGCTAAGTTGCCCAGGTGGCCTTGAACTTGCGATCCCCATGCCTCGGCCTCCCAATAACTGGAATTTGGTCATGTGTTCCCACACTTGGTTTCCCTGATCCTTTTACCTCAATGGGAACGTTAACTGCTAAACAAGCTTTAGCAGTAGGTGATGTGTCTGCCCACAGGAGCTGCAGGAGCTGGCCCAGGCAGTCCAGGTCCACCACCACCAGGAGAGGGAAAGACTTGAGCTAAAACGAACCCCATGACAGGCTTTGGACCCTCCAGAAAAACTAGTAGGCCTGAGTTTTGGTTCTGGGAAAAGACACATTGCTCAAGGCTGAAGCCACTCTGGGACCACCCTCAGAGCAGCCAATCAAAGAGGTTAAAAATCACATACCTGGCATTCCTGAGGTCTGAGTCTGCCTGAACCCCACCTGGGTCACTAAAACTCACCTTGTAGTTGGTCATTTTCAAAAAATTCCCAAAAGCCATGATTGGGTCCCGCCAAATGTTACAGACACCCCTCAAACTCTGAATGGTCACTATTGTCACCACAGGTGCTGTACAATTGTAACTGGTGCTTGTGTAACGATGGGATGCATAGTCATGTCCACTGCCACCACCTGTCCCCTCCCCCTATGAAAACCTGCTCAGCCATTGTTCAGGGCTCTCTGCACTGACCCCCTGCGTCGGTGAAGTCTGAGAGACCGAGCTTAAGCCCAAATAAAGGCTCTTTGCTTTTACATACGTGCCTTGGCCTCCCTTGGGGACTCCATGATCTGGGCATAACAAGAGCAAAAGAGAGATGCAGGCCTGATGGAGAAGACTCTGCTCAGCTCAGCATGGCCCTCGGCTCTGCCCCGGCTTTCCTTCCTCATAAAAGCCCTGAGCCCTGAGCCCCTGGAGATGGACTTTGAGGCAACAGCGACCCTGCCTCTCTCCTCAGACTGCCTGACCTGCGCACCTCACCTCCACTCAACCCACACGGGTCTCCTGAATACTGGCCTTCGAGCAGCGGGCAGCAGAGCTCAGTTTTGCTAACAGGGTCAGCAGGAACAGCCTCCCACCGGGCTCCCACCTGAGTGAGCCAAGCTCAGAGCCCTCAGAGCCCGGAGCCCAGCAGCTTGGAGGGGAGGGCCCAGGGATCTCAGCCGCAGGCCTCTCAGGTAGGCCTCCCAAGCCCTCTAATCCTCTTAGCCTTGCTCCTTGACCTCAGTGGTCAGGGACAGCAGGGAGTGGGCCTGCCTGACCAGAGACAGTGCTCTGCTTTTGATAGGCAGTTTCCAGGGCCTCCCTGAGCCTCCCTGGGTCTCCAGGCCATGGGAAGGGGCTCCACCATCTGGATGACACCCCTGGGCCCAAGGCCCCACTGTTCCTCAGGCACCTCCCCTTCAAACTCTCCAGGAGTTCCACCTGTTACTAAGCACTCAGTCCTCACAAGGACCCAGGGTGGGGGGACTGACGCCCCAAGCCAGAGAAGGTGGCTCAGGCCAGGACAGCATAGTCCAGAGGATGCCTGTTGTCCAAGGCCGCCAAGGTCCCCTCCCCAATGATAACCAGGAGGAGGGCCCCTTTGGGAGACTCCAGCCACTGCCCCCAAGAAGTAGGTCCTTCCACCAGATCCTGGGGCAGCTTTTCAGAACACCCTGCCCCACCCCAGGAGGTATGTGTGGAAGGGGGTCTGTCCACTGCACATACCTACAGCAGGGTGAGGAGGGGAGTGCCCCCAAACAGGACATGGGACCAGGAAGGCCAGGGTCGCACAACAGATGCTTCTGCACTCAGCCATTTGTTTCAGGCGCCCACACCCTGAGGCCACACAGAGGCCCCTCGCCTTGTCTGGGAGTTACAGCCTGTACCTAGTCAGTGCTTGAGGCTCCACGGTGCAGTCTGGGGGCTTCCTGGGTTCAAGATCAAAGCTCACGATACACCACAGAGAAAGACACCAGAACACAAGGGAGTGGGGCTCTTGTAGGACACCAGCGAGGCAGCCTCAGCAGTCGCCTGGCTAGGCACTGGGGTCTAGGTACCCCAAGCCCGGGGGTCCTGTGAGCATGTCACAAGCCAGAGGCTGTGACAGCCACACTGTGGACAGCACCACTCTTCCTCACCCACAGGTGGCCTGCTGTGGGATTTGAGAAAGAGCTCCCAGAGGTCGAGCAGAAGGTAGGGGTGCCAGACCAGCGGTGACCCTGTGAGAGAATGCCATCGAGCTGAGCCCTCTCCCCACAAGGAGCCAGCCCAGACCCACAACCACAACCTGAAGGTCAAGCCCAGGGCCAGGGCCTGGTGCAGCCCGGGGGCCTCACTGCTGAAGCTGAACTTCCTGTTTCTCAGGTAGGCTGAAGGCCTCATCCTGCCTCCTGGGGGTTTGCTCTATCTTCTGCAACTGGGTCCCAGCAGCAAGTCCCAAGCCCCACCCCCTCCTGGGCTGGGGCCTCCCCAGGTGCCCTGCGGCCTGGGAGACCCCACCCCATGGAGGACCCCTTCCTAGCAGTCCCCTGAGCCTCACCACCTCAAGGCCTGGAGAATGAGTCCCAGAGCACGCCCAGCTACCCAAGGCCACCAGGTCCCACCCGTGGTGTGACTTGGGAAGGAGAGCTTCCTCTGGGAGGGACCAGCCACCAAGGAGGTGATTGTGTTTCCGGGGAAGACAGGCATGCCTTGCCTCCCCAGTCCCTGCCTTGCAGGCCACTGAAACCCTCTCAGGAGGCAGAAGCAGGTCTTGAGGCCACCACAGATGAGTGTGGTCACCTGGTACTGACTGCCTAAGACCCAGGCCGGTCCTCCATGTCCCCCTGGAAACGTCAGTGTGATGCCGTGTTCTGGGGGGGCTTGGGTGTGAATCCCTCCACCTGCAGGTCCCAGGTTCATGTTTCCTGGTCTGTAAAGTCCAAGCCTGAGGAATTGAGCTGATGCCCCTTCTGAAGGCCTTGGCCTGGCACCTGCCTGCCCACACCTCACATGTCCTGAGGGCCTGAGCAGCTATGCCACCATACCACATCTTGTGGAAGCCCCCTGCAAGCCCCCAGGCCAGCCCCTCTTGGAAGACAAGAGAGTTGGGAAGAGCAGTAAGAGGCCCCAGAGATCAGACCACCTACCACACCTGTAAGCCAGTGATGGCCTGAGGGCACAGAAAATGACCAGGTGGGCACCAGCCCCACTGCCAGGGCTGTGGTCCCTACCTGGAGGGAAGCCAGTCCCCACAGAGGCCCAGACTGCAGACTTGCAGACGGCCCCGTGGTGTCCTTGGGGCCTGTGCACCGTGTCCTCACTTGGGTCCTTGTGAGAGGGGCTGAGGGCCCACCTCCACTGTCAGTCCCCAGGAGGGTCCGTCCTGCTTAGAGAGGTTCCAGACACCCAGGCAGACACTTCACCCTCTGCCCAGCACTGCCTCCGTCAGGCCCTGTGAGGAGGCCGCCTGTGTCCCCCACGACTCCTCGTGAAGCTGCCCTGGCTTGAGTACCCCCTGCAGGCCAGGCGGCTCTCAGCAGAGCAGAGCCGATAGCAAGGCTCAGGCCCCTGCCTGTTCTGCGGGGATGCAATGCAAAGGAGCCCCCTGGACTCCCCACGTTCACGCCAGGACCCAGCCCAGGAGGCAGAAGGTGCCAAGAGTGACACTAGTCAGGCCCCATAGAGGCCCCCACATCCCTTCAAGAGGCCTCTGGGGAAGCTAAGCCCCCTCCCCCCTTTCCTCTTGCTTTAGACTTGGGCTGGCCCCCTCAACATGGCCCCCATCATGGGGGCACAAGTCACATGACATCCAGAGAGAGGCCCTGGGGGCAGAGCTGCAGCACAGGAGCAGGGCTGAGGAGACTCACACTCTCACCAAGCACTGCACAGTGCGGGGGCAGAGGGTCACACACAGCACTTGCTGAGAGAGGACCTTCACCTTGCGAATCCCGGCCCGCCCCCATCAGCCTGAGCAGGGCCCTCCTCACCGAGCGCACCGTGGACCTCAGACACTCCCCAGCCACTGTGGCTCCGAGGCCACTCTGCCTTTCATTCTAGGGGCCTCACAAGAGACCAGGCCGAGTCCAGGCTAAGAGGCTGCTGCTCTCTGTCCTGGGGTGGCTGTGGGGCTAGCAAGTAGTGGTCAACCCTGGCAGTTGGCTGTGGTCCTGCAGCTACTACAACCCCAGGGACACGGTAACTCACCCTCCCTCTGGTCTTGGTCACCAAGCAGGTGGCCCCCGTGACATGGCCAGTCACATTTTCCCACAGCAGTTGCAAGGACAGGTGCTTAGGGGTGGTCCTCCCCCTCAACCTCCTCCCAGGGTACCACATGTTCGTGGGGTCAGCTCTCCAGTATCCCGGACCCTTGCCCAGACCCTTTTCTCAGTTCCAGTGCCATGTCCAAGACTGAAAGCCCCTTCCCCCAGCCACATTGCCATTCTGGACGTTGTTTCTATCCACCACCATGAAAGACCTTCTCCCTCTTCCCCTGGAGAGCCGGCCCTGTCCTACCCTGACCCTGGGGACAGCCCTGTCTCTAAGCCCTCTACTGCCCTCTGGTGACAAGTTCCTTGACAGTCTTCCACCACGTGGCCTCACCCAAGGCCCTGTGAACGCCAGGAGCCCATCACCATCCTCTACCCTCAGTGAGCACAGGCCAGGTGCTCTGGAGAAGGGGAGCCTGCCCTTTGGTGGCAGAGTGGGGCAGGGGATGCTGCTGTCAAACACCACCAGGCGTCTCTTGGTGGAGGGGACAAGGCTGGCAAGGGAGGTCTCAAGCTCTGACCTTCTCTGGGGCAGCTGCTTGTTAGGAGAAAGGAGCAAGCCTCCTGGGTGCTGCCCTGGTGGTGTCTTGGTGGCAGCAACATGGAGGGTGCCATGCCTCTGTCCTGTCCCAGGTCTACCAGCCCCACACTAAGAAGGGAGGGCTGGGGAGGAGTGAGCCCAAGTGAAGAGGCATGGCGGGCCCAAGTGAAGAGGCAGGGCCCAGCGGGCCTCCACAGCCCCGCCGGGGCAACGGAGAGAGGCCTGCGGGGGAGCCTGCCTGCTGACCACACCGGGCTGGAGAGAAAGGGCCGCAGGGAGAGGCTGGCGGGACGTACAGTCCTGTCCCTCCCTGATGTCTGAATGTGCACCAGGGCCTGTAGACCCACTTCCAGGCTGGTTTCCATTTTCATTAGCTACTTTTAGGTGTTCCTCCTTGTAGGCACTTCGGTGGTTTTGCAGGGGACTGAGCCTGGTCTGGATCAGGCTCCAGTGAGAGGAGGCCCTGTGCTGCTGTCCCGAGACCAGCAGGTGGACAGGCTCTGCACCAGGCGGGGAAACCTCCTCCTCTCAGTTGGAGCCACGGAGCCCCAGGTGCCCACGTGGCCCTGCCTCCACATGCCCTCCCTCTGCCCATCCAGTGACCCCAGCTCCTACATCAGATGGGAGACCACGGTCTCCAGAGACCACTCTGCCAGGCCCATGATCACGAGAGGCCAAGACCCTGTACAAATCCCCGCTCCCTGGGAACTCCTACATGTCCCCCTACAGCAAACCCCGAGAGCACAGTCACCACGTCCTGCTCACCCCTTGCTTTCCAGATAGCATTTCCAAGACCCACAGTCAACCACCTGGTGAGAGCTGGACTCTGATTTCCCATCCTTGGGGGTGCTAATTGGCAGAATAACTTCTGTCACTGAATTTCTGGGCTTTCAGGCTTGTCACAAGTGATGGGGACTGGGACTATGGATGTAGTTCGGTGGTAGTGCATGTCTAGTGTCACGAGGTCATGGGTTCGATCTTTGGCACGACCAAAACAAAACAAAAAACCTGCTGAGAATTTTCCAACAGGTAGGGGGGCTTCAATCCCATTTCCCAGCTGAGCTCCGGGACGAAGCATGGCCCCTGGCCCCTCACCCTGTGGAAGGGAGACACAGGCCTTTCCAGGACTGGCCTCAAGGCTACAGCCAGAGCTGGGCCCTGTTCCCAGGCCCTGCACTCTGCCCACTGCCCTGGCCACATCAGCAGAGAGCTCACCCTGCTTCCACCACCTATAGGAGCCTCAGACACAGCTCTGTCTTGGGAGAGGACTCCTCTGGGAAGCTGCCCCTGCTGGTGGACAGCCAGCTCCAGAGATGACCCTGCAGGGGGCAGGAAGAGGTTTGGGCACAGTTCTGAGGAAAGGAGGCCCTGACCCCTGCAGCCTGGGCTGCAGTAAAAGTTCAGCCCCCTCTGCGTTTTGTGTTGCCATTCCTTACAAATGGGCTGTTTGCATTGTTCACTTTCTCTGAGGTGTCAACACTCTTGGCCCACAACTTCCTGGTAGCTGCTGCCACAGTCCACACTGACGCAGTCCTGGGCTTGGTAATGGAGGTGAGGTGAGTCAGGAATTTAGTGGAAACCTGCTTATCACATAAACATCCTAGGTGACACAGCATGATGTCTGAATGCAACCACTTCTTTTTTTTTTAAATATTTTTTTAGTTGTTGATGGATTTTTATTTTATTCATTTGTTATTTATATGTGGTGCTGAGGCTCGAACCCAGTGCCTCAAACATGCTAGGCAAGCGCTCTACCACTGAGCTACAGCCCCAGCCCCAGCAACCACTTCTGAAGAGGTCCACTTCTGCTGGCAGGAGGTACAAGTCCCAGCAACACAGAAGTTCTGGGAAGGAGCTCAGGCCCAGGCCAGCCTGCCCTCCCCACAAACCCTCCCATGAGGCCAGCCTGCATCAGCCCTGCACAGCTGCCCGGCCTTGGCCCTCCCAGCCGTGCCTCTCCTCCACCCACACCCCTCTGGCCTCAGTGAGGGCTTCTGCCCAGGACTCCTGCGGAGGGACGGGAGGGCCAGGCACTCTGAGCCCAGCATTGCACCTGGCCTTGAGAGAAGTCCTCACCTGTGTGCCAGGAAACCAACAGCAGCGCCCTGTTTTTAGTTATTGTTGTTGTAGTTATTTAAGTTATTCAAAAGTCAGCTTATGAATCATTCAAACAAGTAAAATTAGAAACATAGTTAAAACCTTTATTAGGAATTTTAATAAGAATTTAAACAGAAAACCTCTTTGTATTTGCATCCACAGGTCTGGAAGTGTGGATGTCATAAAAGATGAAGACATACTGAGCCCACGTGAGATGGTCCAGGTGCTGGTCCGAAAATACTACCTGATGATGTCCTTCCGGCGACTGAGTGACGGGGTGAGAAATGAGCCACTCACTCCCTGACGGTGAGTCAGAGGTGCGCATCCCAAGGCGGCCTGGGCTGTCTCTCCAATTCTCCCGCTGTCACCCTTCTTTGCCACTAGGGGCGGCAAAGGCAGGACTGGTCTCGGCTGCGCTCCGCCAGCAGCAGCCCGCAGGCGGCCGCCCCACGCCGGCGTCAGCCTTCCGGGGAGGGAACGCGTGCCCCGGTTCTTACCGTCGCGGTCACGGCGAGCAGGGTCGCGGAGACAACCGTGACGATGAGCGACCCGGGGTGACGGACTAGCCGACGGCTGGCGCAGGGAGCGACACGGCCGAGCCTCAGAAAGACGCCTTCCCCCGGACACGCCCTGCGGCCCCGGCCGCGAGCGCCGCGGGCGGAAAACGGAGACAAGGGCACGGCCACGTTCCCGGCGCGCGGGCTCGGCGAGGTGCGGGCGAGACGCGGCCACCTCGCATCGCACCTACGGACTCCGCGACCGCACGCCCGCCAGCACGTCGCAGCCAGGCGCCGAGGGTCGGCGCGCGCTGCCCCGAGGGTTCCGGCGGCGGGCAGGGCCAGGGCCGGGCGCCAATGGCCGCACAATACGCGGGCCTCAGGTCACGGCCCCCACTGGTCTCCGTGGGCGGGCAGCCTCGGCTGGCACAGACACTGCCTCCAGCCCCGCGAAGGCTCGCGGCATGGCCCTCCTGGGCAGCCGTAGCCAGGACTGGCGCGGTCTCCCTGGGCACATGACGCAAGCCTGGCCAATAACAGAACGCCAGGCTCTGGTCTTAGTGGTTGGGCCAGGGCAGGCACGTGACCCCCATGGACCAATGAGCTCAGCTGTGAATAGTTAGTGTGGGGCCGGGGTCTGCTGAGCTTCCGCAATTTTCGCTTCCCCTGTAGACTGCTGAGTGCGAGCCGGTGTCCCCGGAGACCCTCGCCCAGTCAGAGGTCCGGCGCGCGGGAGCCGCGGCGCGCCTGACGGCCAGCCCCGGTGTCCCCAGGGCGCCGGCGGTTCTCGTCGCAGGTGGGTCTAGGGTCCTGACTTGGATAGGGCACGCGCGCCGCGTGGCAGGTGACAGACAGTATCCTGTGCGCTAGTTGCAAGTTAGGAAGAGCCCGTCACTGTGGTCCTGAGCAGTCGGCTGAGGACACCGTCAGGTAACGAGAAGCCCCGGCCCAGGCACAGGCCCTGCAGGTGCCTAGGACGGGAGGGCAGAGAGCGTGGCCGCATAGACCGCTGAGCTCTTGAGGAACGTTAGACTCGTTGAGCTGCAGTGCACTTGCTACAAGGCACAGTTAATGTCCCAATTCGGTGTTGTCAGCACATGCGGAGTCGTGCAGGTATTCCTGATAGCCGATTTTACTTTTTCATGCCCCAGAAAGAACCCCATACCCATTAGCAGTCACTCCTCCCTGCTCCTCCCCCAGCCCTAGGAATCTACTGTCTGTCCCTACAGGTCTACCTAATATCTCATGGGACATTCTTATACTTAAAAATGATCTGTTGCTGGGGCTGGGATTGTAGCTCAGTGGTAGAGCGTTTGCCTCACATGCGTGAGGCCCTGGGTTCGATCCTCAGCACCACATACAAACCAATAAAATAAAGACATTGTGTCCATCTACAACTAAAAACATATTTTTAAAAAATTACCTGTTGTTTATGACTTTCTCAATAAGGACCCTAAAGCTTAGGAAACAATGCCAAGAATTAATAAATGAGATGGCATCAAATTAGAAAGCTTCTGCACAGCAAAGAAAGCAATTAGGAATGTGAAGAGTAAACCAGAAAATGGGAGGAAATCTTTGCTCAAATCTTTGCTCTTCTGACAGAGGATTGATTTATAGAATATATAAAGAATTCAAAATGTAGCACCAAAAAAGCAAATGACCCAGTTAATAAATGGACAAATGAACTAAACAGACTCTTCTTAAAAGAAATAGGAGTGATCAACAAATATAATGATGTTCAACATCATTAGCAATTAGGGAAATGCAAATCAAAACTACACAGATTTCATCTCACTCCAGTCAGTGACAGTCATCAAGAATACAAATAATAAATGCTAGAGTGTATGTGGAGAAAAAGGGACAATTTTAACACTATTGGTGGGACTGTCAATGACTATAACCACTACGGAATTCAGCATGGAGGTTTCTCAAAAGACTAGTCATGGAACCACCGTATGACCCAGTTATACCACTCCTCAGTATTTATCCCAAAGAATTAAAGTCAGCATACTACAGTGGTACATGCATACCTGTGTTTGTAGCAGTGGGATTCACAACAGCCAAACTATGGACCCAGCCTAGGTGTCCATCGGTGATGAATGGATAAATAGAATGTATATCTTGGAGTTATATTCAACTATAAAGAAAAATTGCAGGAAAATCATGTTAAGCAAAGTGAGTCAGGATTGAATGTTTTCACATGTGCAGAGCTAGAGAGGAAAAGGGCAAAGGAAGGTAAGGGTGGATCTCTTGAAAATCAAAGGGAGATCAGGAGAGGGCAGGGACCAAGGGGTAGAATTCAGGGAGAGGGAGTGCTGGGGAGTGATACTGGTCAAATGATATTGTCATATTGTGTACATGTGTGAATATGGAACATCCCACCATTATGTACAACTATAATGTACCAATTAAAATGTGGAAAAATTATCTTTTGCTTATCTGAAGCACAAATTTATCTATACTTTTATTTGCTAACTCTGGCCACTCTGAGGTGGGTATTGGAGCACACTCACCTAGGAGGTGATCAGAGCCCATGGACATCTTAACACACCATCACTACCACCTCCAGATTTCCAAGAAGCAGGCACATCCCATCCCATCCCTGACTCGGCGTGGTTCCTCAGGGACTCCCTGTGGCACAGCCCTGTGTAGTTTCTGAACTCAGGGTGTGATGCCAGGAGAGGGAGAGTTAGTAGGGATGATTTTAGGCCTAACATGCCCAGATCTTTCATGAGTGTATTATTGTCCAAATTTTTCTTCTTTCTATACTTACTAGTTCTCTGCCCATGTTAAAAAACAGTTATATTTGTGTGTTTCTTAAATCATGACATTTAATTTCTATTTTTTTTATCATCTCCCATAATTTCATAGTGGTTATCGTGTGGCTGGTGCTTCAGAGTGGCCAGGCTTCTTCTCCCTGCCAGGTCAAAAGATTCTTTCCAGGGGCTGGGACTGTGGCTCAGTGGTAGAGCGCTTGCCTCTCATGTGGGAGGCACTGGGTTCAATCCTCAGCACTACATATAAATAATAAATAAAGGTCAATCAACAACTAAAAAAAAATTTAAAAAAAAAGATGCTTTCCAGAAAGTCAGTGAGGCTCTGCAGCCTTCCAATCTTTTTATATATATATATATATATTTTTTAGTTGTAGATGGACACAATATCTTTTTTTTTTTTTTTTTGGTACCGGGGATTGAACTCAGGAGCACTCGACCCCTGAGCCACATCCCCAGCCCTATTTTGTGTTTTATGTAGAGACAGGGTCTCACTGAATTGCTTAGTGCCTCGCCATTGCTGAGGCTGGCTTTGAACTCGCGATTTTCCTGTCTCAGCCTCCCTAAGTGCTGGGATTAAAAGCGTGAGCCACCATGCCCGGCTCACAATATCTTTATTTGTTTATTTTTATGTGGTGCTGAGAATCGAACCCAGTGCCTCACGCATACGAGGCAAGCGCTCTACCACTGAGCTATAATCCCAGCCCCTGCAGCCTTCCAATCTTATAACCAATTTTCTTTTGTTTGTATTCTGTTTTGTTTTTGCAGTACTGAGGATTTAGACCCAAGGCCTTGTATAAGCTAGGCAAGTGCTCTACCATTGAGCTACATCCCCAGCCCTTTTTTTTTTTGTTACTGGAGATTGAACTCAGGGTCACTTGACCACTGAGCCACATCCCCAGCCCTATTTTGTGTTTTATGTAGAGACAGGGTCTCACTGAGGTGCTTAGCACCTCGCCATTGCTGAGGCTGGCTTTGAACTCACGAGTCTCCTGTCTCAGCCTCCCAAAGTGCTGGGATTAGAGGCGTGCGCCACCACACCCTGCTGCCCTTGCTGATCTTGAACTCTCAATCCTCCTGCTTCGGCTCCTGGGTACTGGGACCGTAGGTATCCTCCTCCTTGCCTGGCTTCCTTCTTTCTTTTGATGGACCTGCTTCAGGCAGTCCCTGGGTCATGGGATGTGATCGTGATTTACCAGCGCAAAGTCCTCTGTGATTCCCTCTCAACACTCCACTGGATCATTCCTTGCTTTCATTCTCCTGACCCACAGGCAACCCTTCTGATGTGTTTTGTGTGCTTGTGTTTTATTATTTCAAGAGGTGATAGATTTAAAGACTCATTGTTATTAGCAAGCTGAGAGTAACAGGAAAGACCCTTAGCTTATTGTGGGAATAATCAGAAAACTAAAGCAATTTTTAAGCATTTTTAGGTAACATTTTTATTTTAGAATGAATTTAGGTTTTCAGATCAGCTGTGAAGATAGCACAGAGTTCCCACGTACCACACACCCAGTTTCCCTTCTGTTAACATCTTCCATTGCGGCCGGTGTTGGTATGCATCGTTAAAGCTTTACACTTCATTCAAGTTCCCCGAGATGTTTTTCTGTCCAGGATCCTGTCCAAGATCCCATGTGACATTTATTTGTCCTGTCTCAGCTCTTCATGGCTGGGTTTTTCTTAGACTTTTTGTTGTTCTGGTTTTCACAGTTAGGAGCACTGGTGTTTTTTACATTGTCCCTCTGCAGGGATTTGCCTGATGTTTTCCTCCTGTTTAGACTGGGGTTTGGGGTGTTGGGGAAGGAAGATCACAGAGACAAAGTGCCCTTCCTAGCTCCTTGTTTCAAGGGACAGTGCTCCAATAAAGGATTCTTTTCCCCCCACTTCTCATACTGTACTCTTTTTGGAAGGAAGTCACTATGTACAGTCCAAACCGAAGGACCAGGGAGTTGATGGCATAGCATGATATAAGTTAGTGGGACCCTCTGCGTGGGAGGTCTGATCTTCTCCTGTATGAGTGTGGGCTCAGTGTATGCATTTTACACCTTGGTGATGATGCAGCACCCCGTTATCTGTTATCCCAGCTCCAGCCACCAGGAGCCCCTTCTGCCTGTGCCCCTCTAACCTAACCTGTCGGGCGAGCTCCTGGCTTCGCGTGGTTTCAGGCTCTTCACTTTCTAGCTGTGTTGGGCTGCTCTGGCAGCCATCACTACACACCACAGATAGGTGGTTTATAGAACAGATGCTTCTTCCTCTGTCCTGGAGCTGGACCTCTGAGAGGAGGGTACGGGTGGTGCCATTTTGTCCTAAGGCCTCCCTGCTCTGCTTGCAGGTGGCACCTTCTCCGTGTCTCACCTGGCCTTCCCGTGTGCACTTCTGCGGCCTCTTCCTCTTCTTAAAGGATGCCCCTCCTATGCTCCTGTGGGATCAGGGTCCCTCCCCTTGACCTCACTGAGCATGATTACCTCCTGAAAGGCCTTGCTTCCAGGTACAGTCCCACTGGGGTGAGGGCTTCAACATATAACTTTTGAGGGGACACAATTTGGTCTATAACACTAGCACTACAAGATGCTCCGAGGGGCTGGAGTTGTGGCTCAGTGGTAGAGCGCTTGCCTAGCATGAGTGAGGCACTGAGTTCGATTCTCAGCAGCACATGTAAATATATACATAAAATAAAGGTCCATCAACAACTAAAAAAAATTTTTTTTTAATTTAAAAAAGAAAAGATGCTCCAGGATCATCTTGTATATTTGCTATCCCAGTGCTGGAATCAGCCATGGCCCCAAGTAGCAGTGGTTCCTTTTGTTAGAGAATGGTCCTAGAAACCAAAATCCTGGTGCAAAGCACACCTGTTGCTAGTGGAGTGACATTACTTCTGGGCTGTGTGCTAATGTGCACATGTCCACACTGTGTGCCTATAGGTATCTGCATTAGACATGAGGGGAACCAATGTCTCAGAGCCTAATCAGCTACCACGTGGGGCATTGTAGCCATTTCCCTTGTTTATCTGCAAGCTCCCACTCCAACTGGGAGAAGCCTGGCTCCTCCCACCTGCCATCCATCCACCCAGTTGTTCAGCTTCACTGTGCATGCACTCTGGCTTCAGGAGTGTCAGCCTGCAGTTCCTTCCTCCTTTAGTCTTACAGACTCCACCCACCTCCAAAGTTACTGGGTCAGCGTCCCTCCTTCAGCCAGGCCTTCTTTGCATTTGCAGTGCAGCCAGCTTCTCCTATCCCAGTCTGAGTTCCATCTTGGGATCTCCCAACTCCTAAATGGTTGGGTTTGCATACATTAAGTTTCACTTTTTTGCTGGGCGCGGTGTCACAGGCCTGTAATCCCAGCACTTTGGGAGGCTGAGACAGAAGGATCACGAGTTCAAATCCAGCCTCAGCAGCAGCGAGGCGCTAAGCAACTCAGTGAGACCCTGTCTCTACATAAAACACAAAATAGGGCTGGGGATGTAGCTCAGTGGTCAAGTGCCCCTGAGTTCAATCCCCAGTACCAAAAAAAAGAGAGAGGGAAACTTTTCTTTTTCTTTTTCTTTTTTTGTCACCTGTGATCAGGTGACAGGGTGGGCGCTCTTCTCTATCCAGTCTTGGGGGAGGCTTCTTTTTTTTTCTGCTCCCCCGCCCCTGATCTCAGAGCATCATATGAAGGGATCACACAGTACGTACCTTTCCAAACTAGCTTCTTTCTCTGGGCACTTGGCATCTGTGATTTATCTACAACTCTGTGGCTGGACGGCATGGCCTTTCCTCACATCTGAGTGATGCTCTGGTTTGCTCACCATTCACTTCCTGCAGAGTGTCTTGTTTACTTCCACGGAAAATTATGAATAAAGATGCTATCAACATTCACACAAAGGGTTTGAGGTGGACATAAGTTTCCAACATGGTTGGGTAAATATCAAGGAGTGGGATTGCTGGATTGTGTGGCCTCTGGGGCTATGTTGACCCAGGGGTGTCACTGGGCATCCTGCCAGTCCTGGTCCCAGCCACCAGAAATTCTCCACTGTATCCCTAACCACTGCAGATGTGGGTGTCTGACCTCTACCATCAAAGGGAACCACTCTTATTTCTAGTGTGCTAAGAGCTTTTTTTAAAATATTTTTTTAGTTGTCAATGGATCTTTATTTTAGTTATTTATATGTTGTGCTGAGAATCGAACCCAGTGCCTCACACATGCGAGGCAAGTGCTCTACCACTGAGCCACAACCCCAGCCCCAATGATAAGAGCTTTTTTTTAAAATTTTTTTTTTAGTTGTAGATGGACAGATGTCTTTATTTTATTCATTTTTTTATGTGGTGCTGAGTGCCTCACACATGAGGGGCAGGTGCTCTACCACTGAGCCACAATCCCAGCCCCGATAAGAGCTTTTTAATCATAAAATGAACAAAATCTATTACATTTATCAAATGCTATTCTGTGTCTAGTGAGTTAATCATAGGCTTTTCCTCCTTAGTCTGGTCATGGGTAAATTGCAGATATTCAAACAGAGAAACCTGGACCATGAGGTCTGTTTCTTAGATGCGACTGGGTCCAGTTTTCCAATGTTTTATTTCAGTGTTCTGCGTCCAGGTCTCTAGTGAAACTGGCCCCTTGTTCTTCCTTCTGTGGACCTTGTTGGGTGTGGCATCGCATAGCCCCAACTTCATCAGGTGAGCTGAACACTCCCTCTCCTGTTCACTTTCTGAAACATTCTGTCCACAGCCAGCACTTGCTGGTCCCTGGAAGCTGTGTGGAGGTCCAGGTGGAGATGACCGCTGCTTTAGTCTGTTCTGGTCTCCACTTCCTTTTGTTCTTAGTTTGTCAGCTGTACTTCTCCAGGAATTCACCTACTGGTTTAGTTTTTCAGTCTTATCAGTGCATTGGTGTTCCTAATTCTACTCTCTTAAAAAAAAAAAAAACCTGCATTGTATCTGTAATTATTTCCTTTCTTCTTTTTTTTTAAATTTTTAATCTTTGGTACTGGGATTGAACCCAGTGGCTCTATCACTGAACTACATCCCCAAACCTTTTTGTGTTTTATTTTGAGGCAGAGTTTTGCTACGTTGCCCAGGCTGACCTCAAACTTAGGATCCTACTGCCTCAGCTTCCCGAGTGGTTGGGCTATGGGATGCACTGCCACCCTGGCAACTTCTACCCTCCTTGATTTCTTTCTCTCTCCATATTTCTTTGGCATGTTCTGAATTGAATTTCATTTCTGGAGCTGGTGCTAGACTGAGGATGAGCTGGTCTTATGTCAGCTTCCTTTCCATACCACCCCTTTCTGGGTGGCCGTTTCTGACAGTCATGACAGCTGCCCCTTCTTAAGCACCTGTGCATCACGGCTGTGCTGGACCTGCAGGGCTGTCCCTGCACTTACACACAGGTGGTGCTATGAGCCCATGTGAATGCTTCTGAGCGCTGCCATGGCTTGACCTGGACTGCCCTCAGCACTGCCCCTGCACCCGGGACACCGTACCTCATGGCCTCCAGAGAACATGCTCAGAGCTGGCCGGGTCTGGACTTGTGTTACCTGGTCACTAGACTCAGCCTCAAGAGCTCTGTCAGCTGAGCTGAGTGGGATGCCTGCCTGGAAGAGGTGGGGGTTCCTGTACATCGGAGGCCCCAGCCACCACCCCCTCGGGGACCACTCCACAGAGCCCAAAATTGTCTGGGCTGTGCAGACCCTGCTGTCTCAGGGAGAGGCACTGGGGCAGCTCCCGTGCTGCCCTTCACTGCTGCTTGCCTGTAACAGGGACAGGCTGAGGGTAGGCACTGGAACTGGGAGGAGCTTAGCAGGTAGCTGGCTATGCAATCACTGTCCTCAGCCTCGGGATGCCGTGAAGTGGGGATAATGGGGCACCTGAGCACAATGCCCAATGCTTAGGTGCCAGACATGAGCTCTGCTGCTGGCCTGGCTGGTACCTAGGCACCGTGGGGAACCCAGGCTGGGCCTCTCAGCTGGCTCCATGCCAGTCATGAATGGAACGTAACCCCCAGAGATCAGGGACAGATATGATCCTCCCAACTTTGCCCTGACTAACTCTATTACTTGAGAGCAGCAGCCATAGCAGGAGTGGGGAGGGGACATCTGGGGGCCACCCTGTCTTCCTTTAGGCTGGGCCAAGGCTGCAGAACACCAGCATGTGGGCTTTACCCCACTGCCTGCCCCTGTCTCTGCACCTGGGTTGGTGCCTAGGGCCAGGCTGTCCACCAGGGAGGGAGGGCAGGACTTGCCCCAGAGGGAAAGTCCAAGAGGCAATGGTGGAGAGTGGGTGAAGGGGAGCCCATAGCTGCACAGCTGGCAGCCCTAGACATGGAGGCACCATGATGAGAGGCAGCCCCAGGCATGGTTCACCCTATGAACCCTGCCCAGGTGGACACCTCCAGTGTCTGGGGCAGAAGTAGATGGCTGAGAGCTACCCATTCAGAACTAGGGCAACACCAGTGGTCACTCTTCCCACTGCCTGGACAGTCAGGCCTCTGATGTTTCCAGACAGCGATCAGGACAAGGCTGGATAGCAAGCCTCCTGAGCCTCAAAACCTGGAGCATCCAGACCCCAGACCTGCAAGCCCAAGCTGTCACCACCACTCCAGGGTCCCCATGTGCAGGGAGTAGCTGTGCCCTGGCGTGCCTCCGCTCCATGGAATCCTTGCACCGACCCAAGGCAAACAGAGCTGAGAAGCCTCTTGCTGCCACGTGAGGTTGCTGCACCTCCTTGGCTTTTGGCAAGGGGCAGTCCAGGCCCTCTTCAGGCCCTGCAGGAAAGAATGCCATCCTGCCAGGGGCTGCTGTCCATGCCACAGACAAGGGCAGCAGAAAGGACACGTAATCCCCACCAGTGTGGAGCTCTTCTTGTCCAAAGGAGAGCGCACACTGTACTGTGTTCTCAACCCTGGCAGAGAGAGTAGGCAGGCGCCAAGAACCTTGCTTAATACCAGCTTCCCTGGAGAAGGCCACCAGGGCCTCTGGGATCTCCCTGAGCTGAAGGGGCGTGCCAGGCTTCTAACAATGCCAAGGCAGAGGGAGGGATATTCCTGAGCCAGGTAATGAAGTCCTGGGCCAGGGAACCCTGGGACACCTTTGCACAAAAAGACTGGAGCTGCACCCTGCCCAAGGACCAGTCAGGTCCAAGTATCCAGTATGGGAGTGAGCATGCCAACTCAGACTCTAATGCCAGACCTGAACCAGCTCCATTCAGAGAGTGCTGCCCCTGCAGCAAATGTCCACACAAGTGGGCCACCTCTGCCCTGTCCAGGCTGGCACAGTAGAACTCCCTGCCCCACTGCCTGACCTCTTTGGGGACCTGTACTCACCTGACCCAGGTAAACCAGCCACAGCAGGAGTCTATTCTACCAAGGCCCCCTTTGCATGGCCAGGAATTGCTGCATTGAGGGCTGGGTCTGGTGGGGAGCTCTTTGTCTTGGCCTTACTGACACTTGGGGCTGGGCCATTCCCTGTGGCAGGGAGCAAAATCAGCCGCAGCTGAGACCACTGGTCTCTGGCAGACTGTCCAGCTGTGCTGTCAAACCCAGGCATCACTGAGCTTGAAACGTGGCTTGAGGTACGGAGCAGCTGCTTTTCTACCTTAGCCCTACGTGGCCGTTAGCTGTGGTCTTGCGTGGTGCATCCAGGAACCCTACAGCACAGCCCTGGCCTCAGGCCTCAGTTGAGCTGGGATGGTTCTAGGAAGGTTGGGCATGAACTTAATTTCCCTTCCTCTGTGTGGGTTGCAGATTGCGTTCCCCAGTCAGTCATCAGGGTTGGCACTGAGCTCCGAGAACTGGAAGGACTTCTTTCCTTGGGTCCCTTGGGTTTCTGTCTCACCTAAGCCCTGGGTGATCCCAGCACTCCCTTGGCCAGTGGCTGAGTGTTAGCTTTGTTCAGCATGCACATGCCATCTCTTACTCCTGGGACATCCCCACATCTCACATGGGCCTTTACCCTAGCCCCTCTCCCTCTGGCTAAGGCCACTCTTTGTCCTTGGGACCTTAGAAGAAGAGTCTCCTGGAAGCTGCCAGAAGCTGTCAACAGCAGCCCTGTGGATCCCCCTAACAGCCTCTGTCCAACTGGAAGTTGTGTTCACTTGTATGTGGGTGGGCTTATCCATCTTCACTCCCACCTTTGACAAGGACAGGGCCCCTATTAGCTCATGCTACCCCTGGGGGCCCAGCCTAAAGCCTGCAAGTAAAAGGGGAGAGAATCCAGCCAGAAATGGTCTCCCAGAGGTTTCTCTCAGGGACTCCCTAGGGGCAGGGGAAAACAACACCCCAGGTCTCAGGCCCACTACTTCAAGCCTATATGGACCCTCCTCAAGCTCTAGGAAATTTCCTGGACTGGCTACCTTTCCTACCCACCAGGCAAGAGCAGGTCCCTAGAGTTCCCCCACAGACAATGGACACAGGCTCCTAAAGCTTCCCAGGCTGTCTACAGCTCTATACCACCTCCTGGGGCTTTTTGCCCATTTCCTGCCCCCCCCCCAATTCCCCGGCCTCCAGCCTGCTCTCCATACCTCCCTCCCATGCACAGCATCTCCCAGTTGCCACCAGGAGCACCCTGAACTTGGAGCAGAGTCCTCAGGGAAATAACAGCAGCCACCAGGCCTTTAATCCCCACCCCCAGGGTAACCCATGAAGCCCAGGACCAGGGCCAGCCACAGAGTTCCTCAGTAAGCCCAGGGCTAGTCACATCAGGAACAGGGCAGATGCTAGGGCTTGGGCTCCAGTGGGTATAAGCACTGCCTGTCTCAAAAGGTCACCAGTAGCCAGGCGCAGTGGCTGACACTTGTAATCCCAGCACTTAGGGAGGCTGAGACAGGAGAATTGCGAGTTCAAAGCCAGCCTCAGCAATGGCGAGGTGCTAAGCAACTCAGTGAGACTCTGTCTCTACATAAAACACAAAATAGGGCTGGGGATGTGGCTCAGTGGTCAAGTGCCCCTGAGTTCAATCCCTGGTACCAAAAAAAAAAAAAAAAAAAAAAAAAAAAAGGCCACCAGTGCAAATCCATTTTTTTGCTGTTGGAAGAGACTGGGTAATTCATAAGGAGCAGAGCTGGGGACAGAGTGCTTGCCTAGCATGCGCAAGACTCGGTTTCATCCCCAGCACTGCAGGGTCAGGGATGCCAATGAGCAGAGATTTATTTCTTATCCTTCTGGAGGCTAAGAAGCCCAAGGTCAAGGGGCCTGCATCGGGCCAGGGCCTTCTGTCCTCCCACGGTGGAAGGTAGAAGGCCAAAGGAGCACGTGTGAGAGCGTGAGGGACCTACGCATACCCTTGTACCAGGAGCCACTCCTGTGTCTACTTTTGAGCCCAGCACCCTCCTGACCTGAGCAGTTTTGAAGGGCCCACCTTGCAGCTATGTTGCACTGGGCATTGTTCCCAGTACTTGAAATGAGGGAGACACACTCAGACCACAGCACTCAGCCTGACCTGGGAACTGCTTGGGACACCAGCTTGGGGCAGAGGCAGGCCTCCCTTGATGATCCCCACAAGGATCCTGCTACCTCACATTTTGCCGTCTCCACGTAGTGGCTGTACTTGGGGTGTGAGCAAGACCGACGGGCACCCAGGCCTTGGTTCTGCAGTGGGTGAGTGGGATGACTTCGGGGTCTTGGGGCACAGGATCTTTCTGCAAGATCAGCAAGAGAGCAGCAGGGAAAGGTGGGGTGGCCCTTTTTGCAAACTCTGGCTATGGTTCAAACAACAGACTGGACGGGAATAAGAGTGGTTACGGGGACAGGGGCTAAGACATCAGTCAGCAGAAAGCTTCGAAGACCAGACAAGAGGGTTTAGCTCCTTGCTGCTGGCAATAGAGACCCACCAAAGGTTCTGGAGACCTCTCCTGTCACGAGAAAGTGTGAATGAGTGATTCTGCCCTGGAGTTTGCAAGCACCACCCCAGGCTGAGACCCTCTGCACAGTCTGGAGGTCCCCAGGGTAGCCATCTGCCCATCACTGAGGGAACCACAGGATACTGCAAGATGATCCAGGGCCTACAGAACATGGCCCAGAAATAGGAGGCCCCCAACCATGTGTGGGGCAGCACCTGCTGAGCACCCCCTGCAGTATCTGGGGGCATGCCAACTTTTCAGGTTGATCTGTGTGGGACTGCTCTAGCTGCAGGCTGCTCTTGTGTCCCTTGTAGTAGTGGAGGGAGAAAGAAGACACTGCCGTGGTTCCTGAGGACAGGTTCTGTCCCAGGCAAAAATGACCTGGATCCTAGTGCAGAATTATAACCTTGATGCCCACAACCAAAGGGTTGGCAAGCTGCTGGGGGAGAAGTGACACCATTCAGCCGGGCGTGGTGGCCACAACTGTAATCCCAGCACCTTGGGAGGCTGAGACAGGAGGATCGCGAATTCAAAGCCAGCCTCAGCAACGACGAGGCACTAAGCAACTCAGTGAGACCCTGTCCCTAAATAAAACACAAAATAGGGCTGGGGATGTGGCTCAGTGGTCCTCGAGTACCCAAGTTCAATCCCCGGTATGGAAAAAAAAAAAGAAGTCACACCATTCACTAAGATCAAGAAAGCACTCGGAGGGGCAGAGGCTGTGGCTCAGTGGCAGAGCGCTTGCCTTGCACGTGTGAGGGTTCGATCCTCAGCACCATATAAAAATAAGTAAAAACCAAAAAGACACTGTGTCCATGTATAACTAAAAAAATTAAGAGACAAAAAAAAAGAAAGCACTAGGAGTCACCATCAGGTCAGGGGCATGCTGGGGCCAGGAGTGGGTTGTGGCAGGGCCTGGGAGGCCTGGGGTTGGGTGTTGGACACACAGCAAGAAGACAGACTGGGAGCACACTGGCCACTTGCTCCACCACAGTGGGTGAGGAAGTTCAGGCAACCCCTTGAGCTGGACTCTCGTCTTCAAGGCAACTTGATCTGGTGGTTGTCAGTTGGCTTCTGACCATGCAAGGTCAAGGGTGGCTTCCAGCCAGGAAAATGGGGAGGGAAGAGCTAAAGGGGGCCTGGCTAAGACCCAGTGAGACTCGGCTCACCTCCCCATGCTCACCCTTTACAGTTCAGCCAGACTCAGGCCAGTGGCAGCAGTTCATGGGGCACTTTCCAGGTGATCCTGCAAGGACCAGAGAGGTCATGTTTGTTGTGAGGGTAGTGCCCCTGGATGCTCTGTGCCTCTGCCCAGCCCACGGGGCCCCTAATGGGCAGTTTATCCTCCCCCCAGGCAAGGTCAAGAAGAGCCCCTTTGGTGGCTCTTCTGCATATCAGAAGTCTCCCACATACTGCGCTGGTCACATGTGCCAGCACAGGGGTAGTCTATCTGTCCAGCACACAGTGATTCCTTCAGGCTCCTAAGAAGTGTCAGGGCCACAAGCAGGTTGATGACAAAGCAAGACACTCCCAGCTATCTCTCTTCCTTCAGACTTGGTGACACAGTATCTCAGATGTTGCCTGCTTCCTCTCTCTCTCTTTTTTTTTTTTTTTTTTGGTACTGGGGATTGAACTCAGGGGCACTCGACCACTGAGCCACATCCTCAGCCCTATTTTGAGTTTTATGTAAAGACAGGGTCTCACTGAGTTGCTTAGCGCCTCGTCATTGCTGAGGCTGGCTTTGAACTCATGATTCTCCTGTCTCAGCCTCCCAAAGTGCTGGGATTATAGGCGTGCACCACCATGCCCGGCTCCTCTCTCTGTTCTTATGGCACAAATTCGTTTTTCGAGAGGGGTACCAGGGATTGAACTCAGGGGCACTCATCCACTGAGCCACATCCCCAGCCCTATTTTGTATTTTATTTAGAGACAGGGTCTCATTAAGTTGCTTAGCACCTCACTTTTGCTGAGGCTGGCTTTAAACTCATGATCCTCCTGCCTCAGCCTGCAGAGCTGCTGGGATTACAAGTGTGTCACCATGCCCCGCTATCATGGCATAAACTCTCCATGTTTTAAGTCAATGGGTCTGGGGCTGTCTTACTGTCACATGCCCCTGGACTGACTATACAATCTGTGACTATCTCATCCCAAAGAGTCTAGCACTTGGGAGTGGACTTCTGGCAGGTGCTGGGCTGTGGACGCAGAGAAGCCTCAGTCCACAGAGCAGGTGGGCAGCCCAGTGCAGTGAGTCCTGTGGAGGCACTCTCTGGGCTGCTGTGCTCAGCTGCTTCTCTCATCCACAAGTTTGTCAGGAGGGTCCCAGGTGGCACAAAGTTCTGTGTCCTGTATGCCAAGTCTCCAAACACAGGCTCAGGTTGTTCAGTGGTCATGCTGTTTAACGGCCCTTCGATTCTCGCTAGGGTGTGAACAGAGACGCATGACTGGAGAGGCTGTGCCTGCACCTCCTGTGTGGGGCTTCTCTGGAGGATTCCTCCCGGTTTGGAGCCAGTTGTCAACCTGAACTTCCACATCCTTGTTTGCTTCTGCCAGAAGAATGCTCACATCCAACAAGGATCCGATAAAAATGTTGACTTAGTGTCCAGGCCGATGGCACTGAAGGGAGGTGACGGATGTCCGGGCCTCGCCCTCTGCACCCTTGGTGGCTTCACCATCCACCATCTTATTGCCCGTTTCAAGGCCCTAGAGAGCTGAGCCAGGAGGTCGGCGCTTCCTCCGCCTTCGCTTGGTACTGAGAAGGGGTAGCCAGCCAAACACCGCAGGTACTGATGTCCTGCAGCGCCCGAGGTCCGGGAAGTGGCCGCTCCTGTCAGGGGGACTGCACACTTATGGCCCTTGATCCAGGGCTGGGGCCCTCTGTCCTCTTACAAAGGGCACCGCCTGGCGCCTTTCCCAGGTCTGTTGAGAGGACAGGCTGGCTTCCTCGACACCTGCAAACGAAAAGCCTTGCGCGACCACGTCCAGCTCGCCTGTGGAAAGGCGAAACCCCAGACCCGGGAGCGCTGAGCCCAGAGCGGACGGGACTATGCGCATGCGCAGGCACTGGCCGGAGCGGGGCCGGGGCGGGCCCGGAGAGTCAGGCCCCGCCCCTGCCCCGCCCCGGTGGCGCGGCCCCGCCCCTCCGGGTTGCTAGGGGAAGTGACGTCACAGCGCGATGGCGGCGGCTCCTTTAGGCAGCTGAAGGGGAACTTAGGCCCGGAAGATCCGAGTCCATCCGCGGCGGGGAGAAGGCGAGCGGGGCCGGCAGGGGCCGGAGCAGCGGCGGCGGCGCTCGGACTGTCCCATCCGCCCCGTATTGAGGCGCTGGGAGCGGCGGGGCGGCCGGAAAGCGATGGTGAAAGCGGGGCCGTGAGGGGGGCGGAGCCGGACCGGACCCGCAGTAGCGGCAGCAGCGGCGCCGCCTCCCGGAGCGCAGACCCAGGAAGCGGCCGGGCGGGCAGGAGTGAGCCGTACCGCCGCCATGGAACTGAGGGTCGGGAACAGGTACCGGCTGGGCCGCAAGATCGGCAGCGGCTCCTTCGGAGACATCTATCTCGGTGAGGCCGGTCGAGCGCCGCGGGAGGGTGCGGGGCCGCGGGCGGGGTCGCGGGAGCCGGGCCTGCGCCCAACGGCCGCGGGCGGGCGGGCGGGCTGCGGGGCCCGTGGGCCCGGGAGGGAGGCGGGGCGGCGGCCGCGGGCCTGGGGCTTGAGTCTGTGGGGGGGCGAAGCCGGGTCCTGGGGGCGTTGGGCCTGGGGCTGCAGGGTCGGGGTCAGGGGGCTGCGGGCGTTGGGCCTGGGGCTTGAGTCTGCAGCGGGGAGGCAGGTGCTGGGTGGGCCCCGGAGAGAAGCAGGGGCCTGGGCCTGGGCCTGCGGGGCCGGCGGGCCCCAGAGAGAGGCAGGGGGTGAGGCGCGAGCCTGGGGCGAGGGCCTGGGGGCATCGGGCCGGGGGCCTGAGGCTGCGGGGTCATCGGGCCTGGGCTTGGGGCTGCGCGGGGCCGGGTGGAGGCAGGGGCCTGGGGGTGGGGCCGGGAGGGGGCAGGGCCTGGACTGCCGGGCGGGGCGTCGGCTCCCTACCCCCATCTAAGGTCGCAGCAGTAAACAAAGGCCATGCTGGCTCTGCGGCCGGTCTTGGGCTGGCTGTCTCCACTAAACTTGCAGGCTGACCCCGTGTCTTGCACATGTGGGGAGAAACGTCAAAACAACCCAAATGCAGTGTGGAGGTGGGGAGTGGCCCAGTCTGAAATGGGGAAACGCTGGGCTGGTTCTGAAAGCTCCTTGTTGCTGTCTGATCTTGCCTTTTCCAGAAGTGGCCACTTTAGTAACTAACCCACTGGAGATGCCCCATGTCCCTCCAGGGTACCACCTTTGTCTTAAACATACTGAAAATGTTCCCCTTGAGCTAGGACCTTGGCTGGCCCTGGTCAGAGCCCCTCTGCCTTGGAGTAGTCATTGAGCTCATAAGTATCCAGGTTGAATACTTAATACCTGGAAATTAAAAAAAAATTAAATTTAGGTGATTGCAGACAAAGATAAGATGTTGGCAAAATCGGAGGCAAGGGAAATGGTAAGAAAGTTCTCATGAGTTGTTATTTTGACTATTAAAGTTCTCAAGGTAGACCTGAAAAAACACTTGGGGTGGGGATGTCCTGAATTGTGTTAGTGAAAGGATATGTGTGTACATGTGTAATAAAAGGTTGGCTTAAAGCTTCTAGTTGGGAATTTGAAATAGACTTAACTTTTCTAAACTTAAAATTATATTGATTTTCTTAGTGGAATTGTGTTGTGTACAAGTTCTTCCAAACCCCTGAACTTGAGTGTGCGGCCTAGGAGTGCTGTGTGTGCAGGATGACTGCTGCCTGAGTGGGGTACAGGTCTTTGTTGAGCTGCTGGCCTGGGTGTGTGTGTGGCTGGCCCGACCTGTCGGGGATGGCCAGGAGTCAGCATTGCCTTGGGCCTCACCTTTCAGGTTATCCCAAGTTAGATGCTTCTCTCTTCCACCCTTCCAGAACCTTGAGGGCTGACAGTGTTAGGATGAGCTGGCCCTTTCCAGTAGCTCATGACTAGTTTGGTCCCAGCTAATCTACAGGGCAAGCTCATCACATGCCATGTTGGTGTTTTTGAACTTGAATTTCTGCTGTGATGGCCTGCTGGGAAACGTATGCTATAAAGACATTTCGGTTTCACTGTTTAAATATTTATAACTAAGTAGTCAGCCAGATGCCTTCTCGGCAGTGTTTTGGGAGTCAAAAGTGCTGGGTAAATGGAAGCCGTTTGGCTTATTTATAGAACAATGGATTTGGGCACAAGTTTTAACCTCAGGATCTAGGAGTTGTACTGAAAAGCCAATCCATTAGGCACCCTTTTGCAGGCACCAAAAAGTATTTTGAACCTTTTTGCTCTCTGATACCTTGCCAAATAACTTTGTGTTTCCGAAGATCGACTCTGACAGTCAAGTTGTGGATTGGTTGCCCCATGTCATTCAGAGGTATAAGCATGTCACAGAGGGTGTGGACGTCCTGGGGGTTCTGCTTCCTTGATGTTGCATCCTTTGGGTACAGTGAGGACTTGACCAGTTGGGCCAACCTCTTCCAAGGGATTGGTTCTGTCTTCTGTGTGTATTCTAAGAGGAACTGGTCTGTCCATCAGGGTGTACTCACTTGCTTGGGCTTGGGCACCATCAGTCTTTCCACGGGCATTGACTCTTTGCCCATGTTGCTCACCTTTCATGCCACCCCACTGAGGAACTGAAACATAAAATCCTTGTACTAACATGAAAAAGACAGACTGGAAAGATGGGTCCATGGAAGGTTCAGAGTCTGAAGACCATGGGATGGGTTGACTAATCTGTGCCATAGTTTTCTGCCATTTGTCTGCAGCCAGCCAGATGTGAGAAACTGGGTCTTGACTTAAAGTCTGTGTCATGAATTCTCGTGTGGTTGTAATTAAAATCATTCCTAACTGTTGCCACTCTGGTGGTTTCTCAGAAAGTACTTCACTCCTTTGGTGGGGCTCATCTTCCTTTGAGCCTGACATTTGGAGTTTTGCATTTCCACCCAGGACTTTATGTACTTGCAGGTATTTGAGACTGGGAGGAAGGGGAGGCTGTCCTTGAGTTTATGGCAGTGCCCCTAGTTGGCCTGTGCCCTCTGGCCTCCTGCTGTGCAGTAGCCAGGAGAAAGGGCTGTAGTGGGGTGCCCTGCTTTGTTGTACAAATCATTCCCAAAATTGTCCTTTCAAAGAGGGACAGCATGTAGAGCTGTTTCTTGAAAGTCCAAGCTTCAGAAAGCGTGTGTACGGGACTTGAGCTACTGTGGGACCCAGAAAATCCAGTCTCTTTCTTCAGTCCAAGCCAGCCAGGTGCAGAAGGCTTTTTAGGGGACAGACTGGAAAAGCAACCTCAGCCCAGTGTCCCACCTCCCCGATGCCAGCCCATCACTGAAGGTGATATGTTTTTTGATGCAGCGGAAACCAGAATTCCTTTTGTTTTTGGTGACAGTTTGCCTCTTAGAATCCTTTTTTTTTTTTTTAATTTACTTTTTAGTTATAGGTGGACACAACACATCTATTTATTTATTTTTTTATTTATTTAATGTGCTGAGGTTCGAACCCAGTGCCTCACACATGCTAGGGAGCACTCTACCACTGAGCCACCACCCCAGCCCACCTCTTAGAATCTTGATAACATCTGAAAACGGAGCCAGGACTTGTTGTGGACCACGTGTTCCCAATCCAGTATGGTGGGGACTGGGAAGAAGAGCCTGTGGCATGGGCCAGGCTGAAGGCCAGTCTGTGTGATGGTGTCGTGGTGAGTGGAGCACTGTTGTGTCAGCCGTGTGGTCTGGGTCTGGCCTGTCATGTGTTTTCTAGAGGCAGGTGGCAGGGTCGAGGACTCAGCTGGAAGAACAGAGTTTGTTCTTGATTGCTGTTGGCATTGTGTTCCACCGTCACTCCTTCAGGTTCTTGGAGTCTCGTCTGTCCATCTCTTACCTGAATGGACTGTGCATCAGACTATACGATGTCCCATATGTGGGGAACTAAACTATAGTAACCTGTTCATCTCTGGTTTTCACGTTTTCCCTTCACTGCCTTGATGTCTCTGGAGAGGTGCTGTGTCCCCACTCCTGGCTGACCATGAGAGCCAGAGCAGTCACTGCCTCTCACTGGGACTCCACTTACCTTGGAATTGTGTGTTACATGAGCATTTCAGTGAGAAGTCATGATACTGTTCCACACCACCTTGCTGCGATTTCCCTGAGAGATGACTTTGCCCTGTTGTTCCAAGGTGGCTTCCTATTTTCTCTTGATAAGCTAGATGGGAATTACCAATGGCCAGGCTGGTGACTTAGAGTTCCTGTCCTGTTCCAGGACAGGGTCATGCTCTGGGTTAGGTTCATGTAATTCAGTACTTGTTGTTACCTGTTCAACTCAAAAGGACATGATTTTGTCCTCTTGGAATTGGCATTGTCCAGTGTCTAAACACAGGCCAACATTTTTGTGGAGTGAGGGAGCCCTGTCTTGACAGAAGACCAGTATCATTGAGCTGCCCAAAAAAATGAGTTGTTTTGAGTGAGGTCCTTACATAGACAGCCTGAACAAACATCTGCTTGTCACTTGGTTTTGTCTTATTCTGCATCATAGTTCTTAAAAATCTGTGTTCCTCCTTACAGTGTTTGTCAGGCTTACTTGTGATAAAGGACCAGGTCTTATAATTTCCAGTCTGTTGTCGACCATTTTTATAAAATAAGATGGACTTGTTGCAACAATGCCAAATGGCTGTCAGAGCTTGGCAGTGCTTCCTTGTCCTGTATTCGTCCCCTTGAGGATTAGTGGCAGTGTGGGGCAGCATTGTTGGGGGGGACATGGGAATGCTGCCAGCCAGGGAGGTGGGGCAGGGCCTCAGGGATTTGCGTTCGGACCTATAGGGTGCACAGAAGCTGTCTGCCTAGTCTTTCTTCTTGGTGTAGGTGATGAAGTCCATGGAGGAAATCCTGGAGGGTGTATGAGTGTGCTGCCCTCAAGCATTTGTCTTTTTTTTTTTTTTTCCTTTTTTTCTTTTTCTTTTTCTTTTCTTTTCTTTTCTTTTTTTGTGCCTGGGATTGAACTCAGGGATGCTTAACCACTGAGCAACATTCCCAGCCCTTTTTATTTTTTATTTTGAGACAGGGTCTTGCTGAGTTGCTGCGGGCCTTATCCTCCCAGCTGCCACTCCTCTCCAGCTACTCAGCAGACTCGGCCATCTTCCATATGCCCCTGCAGGAAGACTGGCTGTGTTTGTTATTACTGCACGTGCTCTTGGCTGCATGACAGGAAGTAATTCAGGTTATATTTCAGAGCTGCCAGTGGTCATTTGTTCCCACAACTGTCAGTATTGTAGTGATGGCTGTTAGACATGAGCTTTATTAGCTGCAGAGTAGTGGAGCTAGAGTTAGCCTTCATCTTCTTGAAGATCCTGGTCTTAGGCTCGTGGGCCCTGAACTGTTCTGTCAGTGTGGACTTGCCAGCTGGCAAGGGTCATGGTGTTGTCCCCCAGAGCTGAGCCACTTTGGGGTGCAGGGAGTTGCTGATGTAACTGGTGAGATGAGTCACCATTTCTCCTGGATGGTGAGTTCAGCTCAGAGTCCAGATCCTTAGAGGAACTTGGAGGTCATTTTTCATCTGCATGATACGTTTTAGATGAAGTCATTTCTTTTGCAATTGGATAGATTGTTCCCCCTGTGGGCAGGAAGAATGAGCTATGTTACCATCTTTTGATTGCCCCCAAAGTGTCTGTTGAATGGTATGTGAAGTTGTTAAATCTTGAGTGGTCACTGGTAGTGAGAAAATGCTATTAGTTTAAAATGCTATTAGACAATGCAGATCTGTAACATTGTCCAGGGGCTTTGGCAGGCTGGTTGGTGTGTCTTATGCAGATCTCTGAGCCACCAGAGCAACTGGTTCTTGGGGGTTCTCTGGACAGTGTGGATGGCAGCAGTCATGTTGTCCTGATGCTTATTGGCCTTGCTCTGCTATTCATCTGAGACTCAAGCGCTGTGTAGCTGTAAGCACCTTCATATCCTCAGCTCCCTGTGAAACAGACTGCAGATTCCCCCCATCCCCTCTCAGCTGAGAAGAGAAACTGAGCTGCTGAGAGGTGGCCAGACTGGAGCCCTGTTAATTCCTTTGCAAATGACCACATGGCTGGGCAGGAAAGAAGTGTTTTGTACTTTTGTCATGGAGTGGGAGTGGTATTGGGGATGGAACCCAGGGGAGCTCTACCAATGAACTACATCCCCAGCCCTTTTTAGTTTATTTTATTTGAGTCAGGCTCTTGCTGAATTGTCCAGGCTGACCTCAGTCTTTTGACCCTTCTGTATCAGCCTCCTGAATAGCCAGTTTCTCCTACTTAGAAGGACTCTGTGAGGGGAGAGGGTGCCAGGTCTGCCATTGTGGGAGACGTCGTTTCTGTTCTCAGAGCCCATTGCCAATGGACCTTTATTTATTTATGTGCAGTGCTGAGAATCAAACCCAGTGCCTCACACATGCTAGGCAAGTGCTCTACCACTGAGCCATAGCCCCAGCCCTAAAAAATATTAAATAAAAATAAAAACTCTAAACTCATAGAGTAGTTCATAACAGTATTAGTCACGAACCAACAAAAGGTGTGTGCCCAGTATGTGTTGCATAGGTGGTGCCATTGGAGCCTTGGGAAGAGTCCTTTGTTCTGATCTCGTGTCCCCAGGAAGGGAGTGGGGCATTCCTTGGCTTAACTGAGGGTCTTTGGCTGGAAATGGCTTCTGCAGCTATGTGGGCACTGGGCCAGCTTGAGAACTGCCTAACTGCTGAGGGATGTGTTAGGTGGATGCCGTACCTGTCTGGACTGAGGCTATGGAGGTGAGACTCAAGCACACTCCCAAATGCCATTAAGGCAGCATGGAGGAACATCGTGGCTCTCCCCCATAGCATGCTCTGGGCAGATGAGTGCAGGGGCCAGTGGACAGGCCTGATAGGGAGCTGGAGACCAGAAAGGAAGGCTCTTTGGCTGTGGTGACTCTGGAATGGGCACAGGTGTGAGTGGGTGGTAGAATACCAAAAGAACTTTCCTATACATTTCAGATAATTGTCAGACAGTTGTCAACCCTTGACACCATCTTAGAGAATGGAGAGCCTCCATCATCTGGCTTATCTCAGAAAATTCAAATACACCAGCATTTCTGGAGTGAACTGGGATGTTGGGTCCTGTGGTGGACATCAGGTGACTAATGTGTGGTTTTCTTCCTTTGCCAAGGTACGGATATTGCTGCAGGAGAAGAGGTTGCCATCAAGCTTGAATGTGTGAAAACCAAACACCCTCAGCTCCATATTGAGAGCAAAATCTACAAAATGATGCAAGGAGGAGGTATGTTCTTTACCTGTTGAAGGAGGGAGCCTTATCCAGTAAGGGAGAGGATGTGTCTCAAGCCAGTCTCTGGTTTATTTTGGGAAAGTGGGGGGAAGTTGTGTGTCCACACCCTGGACCAAGTCATTTGTGGCTTCTTCCTTAAAGAGACGGTTCAGCCAAAGAGCTCGTCCAACAAAGTGAAGCAGTCGCATACTTCCTGCTTACGTGCCACCTTCCCTAGCTTCCCTCAGGTCACACTGCCTTTGAAATGTAGGACTTGTGTGGATTTTAGAATGCATGGTGTCTGTTGGGTGTCACCTGTGATACTGAATGTTGTGCCGTGGCCTTTGGTGGCCACACATTGTGCGTAGCTTTGGGGCGTCCCTTCAGACTGTGTGGCTCTAGTTTCCTCTTGAATAAAATAAAGGTTTTCAACTCGGCAGCTTCTGTGACACTTTCCAGGTCAGTCCTTGTTCCAGTTCTGTGAAACCTTGCCCAGGCCTTGGGGTATGTGAATCTAGTTGGAACCAGAGAGTACCCGTCTTGATCTTAAAGTCTTGCTTTTAGAATTTTCTGAACTTTAAAATAGTTTTAGTGGAGCAGAAGAGAATTTTTATTTGGGAATTTAAAGCCATGAGCACAATAGCAGCATTGTGGGAGGTGGGGCTCACCAGCGTCTGCATCTGAAGGTCTGGTCCTGGCCTGAGTGTGGGAGCCCGTTTGGGAGCCGGGTGTGTGTCTGAGGGATGGCTGTGCTTTGGCCAGAAGTCACCTGCAGTACTGTCATAGTAGGAGGGTAGAGGGAAGCCCCCACATTTGTCCACATTGCTTTCATTGACCAAAAGGGCCAGCGGGAGAAGGGGAATGTTGAGGGGATCTTTGAGGCTTGAGGTCTTCCTGCAGTTTAATCTGTGAGCCAGCATTTCTGTAACAAAGTGTCTTTGGCAGCAGATACATCCCAGAACAGCATACCTGTTTCTGTGGTCCATCTTGGTAATGTCTAGCGCTCCCTGTCCTGGGCTTTATATGATCAGAGGAGGCCACAGAGATAAAAACTCTGTGGTGTAATCCCTCCCCCACTGTTGACCCAAGGAGAGGTCAGCAGAGATCCAATCCCGAGGGCCTTCTCTAGAGGATCAGCTTCTTGGAGCCATAGAAATTTTGTGCAGCCTTTAGGTTGTGATGAGTAGGGTAGAACAAGATGACACTGGGTTTGGCTTTTGCTGGGAGTTACATAAAACCTACAAACTTAAAAAAAGCATTAAGGAGCTGGGTGCAGTGGCTCACGCCTGTAATCCTTGCACTTTGGGAGGCCAGGACAGGAGAATCGCGAGTTCAAAGCCAGCCTCAGCAACTCGGTGAGACCCTGTCTCTACATAAAACACAATATAGGGGGCCTGGGGTTATGGCGCAGTGGTAGAGCGCTCGCCTAGCACGCGGGTGGCACTGGGTTCGAGCCTCAGTACCACATAAAAATAAAATAAAGCTATTGTGTCCACCTACAACTAAGAAATAAATATTTAAAAAAAAAACAAACACAACATAGGGCTGGGAGGTGGCTCAGGGGTTGAGGGCCCTGAGTTCAGTCTCCAGTACCAAAAACAAAAGCATTAAGGAGTGATTCTCCATGAGAACATGCAGACTGGAGTCCTGTGAGGGGAGAGGGATGGGCACTGACGCAGACGTCTAGTGATGGCCACAGAGGAACCAGTTCCACTCAGAGCCGGTCTCAAACCCACACCAGTACTACTCACTGCGCATGTTCTTCTTTGCCAGTGGCCTCCCTCCTCCTCAGTGGAGAACAGCTATCTGCAGACCATGCCAGCTGCCCCTGGCGGTCGCATCGCCTCCTGCTTTGAACCTCTAATGTATAGTGGGAGCAATCACTTACCCCCTTGTTTTTGCTCACATCACTTTTTCAGGATTCTGGAATCCAGACATGATTCCCAAAATAGGCTTTCTTCCATCTGGGCCTTTGATTGCCATTCCCCAGACATGGGTCAGGTTTTACTTTTGGATGAAACAAGGGTTTTGAACCCTGTTGCGTGCTTGGTAGATACCTTGAAAACACATAATGTTGCACCTTGGCATCATGGTGCACTCCTGTGATCCCAGTTACTTGGGAGGCTGAAGAAGGAGGATCACAAGTTGGAGGCCAGCCTGGCCTACTTAGTGAGATCCTGTCTTGGGGAGGTGCGTGCAGCTCAATGGTAAAGTACTTGGCCTGGCATGATGCATGAAGCCCGGGCTACAACACCACAAAAGGGGAAGAAGAGCATGTCATCTAGCAGTTCCTGTTGGATGGTTCGGGCCAGGACCACACTGGGGTCAGCAGGTGCAGGATGAAGGCGCCTGCTCTGCCTGGAAGCCAGCATGCCTTGCTGCACTGCAGCATGTCCACTGTGCAGGTGGATGTGGATCGTTCTTCAGAAAGAGATATGAGCACCTCTGATGGTGCTTGTTCTGTCTTGCTTAATGTGGGTTGTCTCGGGGTGTGCTGGAGGAGGAAGCTCAGGGCCTAGTGGCTCTGATCCATTCTCTGACTTACAGCAGAAGGCTCATCTGGGAGACTTAGGAAGGCTGGTGGTGCCACAGTGCCTGACCTGAGAGCTGCTACACTTGGGTAGTCACAGCTGCTTCAGGGAGGCACGCTGTCCTTGCTGTCCTGGTGTTCTTGTGCGGTGGGACCGTGTCCTCAGCCTCATGCTGCGAGTGAAGTACAGGAGGCTCCCTGCTGTTCCAAGGATGCGGGCAGGAACTTGAGTGTTCTGCCCTGCAGCACTGAGCCTTATGACAAGCCCGGAGACTTCCATCTGTCCACAGTCTGGTTGGAACAGTAGGTCAGAAACAGTGGTGGTGCACGTCTATAATCTCAGTGGTTTGGGAGGCTGAGGCAGGAGGATCACAAGTTCAAGGCCAACTTCTGCAACTTAGTAAAACCTGTCTCAAATTTAAAAGGGCTGGGGTTGGGGGATGTGGTTCAATAGTAAAGCACCCTGGGTTAAATCTCCAGTACCAAAAAAAGAAGGAAAACCTAAAAAGAGCAGAAATAAATTAAATTTAAATTAGCTGTGTTGGTGAAAACCTGGGACACACAGCCAGTATTTACCCACACTGACTACCAGACAGGATCTAGAGACCGTAGCAACTGTTCTTCTCCAGTCCTAATGTGCCCTAGGAGTAGCTTTAGAATAACTCTTCTTTGGTAACCCCCACAAGCAGAGAGCATTTTACTGGGTTCACAGCTGCTTCTGGTCAAGGTGAAAGTGGCTGGTGTGGTTGGGGCTGGGAGAAGGGGGTCTTGTCGGCAGGGTGCACACACCATGTCCTTCTGTCACACGTGTCGGCACTCAGCATGCGTAACAGGAAAGCTGTGGCACATGTTAGGGTGGTCGCCTGTGCCCCTCACCCCAACAGGGACCTGGGCTCCCTGCTGGAGCGTGGGCACCTGCCTGGCACCAGTCTGTATCCACTGGCCCTTACCCATTTACGTTTCCAGGGTCATTGGTTTGTTTTCCAATGTGGGTCATCAAACAAGAGCCTAGTGCATGCCAGGCAAGCTCTGCCACTGAGCTGCACCCAAGCCCTGTTCTGCTTTCGTCTCTGTCATCCCACAAGAAATTAATGTTTTTCAAAATCTAAATAATGATATTGTCAGGAAACATTTGACAGGTGTTTTGTTTGTTAAGTCGGATCTTGCAGTTGTGCTCAGTCTGGCCTTGAACTTGAGATCCTCCAGGTTTGGCCTCCTGAGTATCTGGGATTATGTGCGCCGTTGTTCCCAGCTGCCATTTTTATTTTTAGTCGTTTTAAGGCTGGAATGCTGAAAAATTCATGAAGACTTTTATTTGTATTAATGATGAGTCCCCACATTTGTAGTACATCTTCTCGCAAATCATATTGGAAGGTATGTGCCAGTATCTGAACCTGTCCCCTGGTTTTTACCCCAAACATTTGTCTAGTTCTTAGGCCTCATAAGAGGAAGCATCTGTTCACAGCTACAAGTGGCAGCAGCGTAGCCTGTCTCCACCTCATGGTGCTTGGGTCTCCGATCTAACCTGCTGGCCTCAGTTGTTCCCATGAAAACACCAGAATTGGCACTTTTCAGGCACAGGTCCGTTTATGTTCTGGATTTCGCTGGTGTGGATGGATGCCTGGTTTCACAGAGTCCCATTTATTAGCCTGTGACCAGAGGTTCTTCACCTGTGTCATCAGGAACGTCTTCCTGAATGGTTTTGTGGCTGCTTGTGCACTGGGCTTTACCACAAGCTTCATCTTTTCTGGCCAGGAATCCCAGAGAGCAGGAGCCCTTTGGTGGTAACTGTATTTTATTCTGTCTCTAATGCCACAGGTGGTAACACTGTTACCACTGTGATAGTGCTGCCTTCATCCTGGAAGGAAAGGGCACTGCCTTGAGTCTGTGCCCGCTGTGTACCCAGATAGATGCAGCCTTGAATGTTGTATGGTACAGTTATACTATACTCTGTAACCTTTTTTGACCTAATACATTCTTGCAAATTGCTGTCATTTGTAGATGATAAAATTTTCTACTTAGTGAACCCAGAAGAGAGAAGTTTAGCTTAAAAGTTTTGCTTAAAAGCAATATATGGTCATTTCATTTCATTACACTGACAATAATCAGTTACAAAATGTATTTTTTAAAAATATTGTTTATAGTAGCAAAAAAAAAAAAAGAAAACCATAAGATATCTGGAAAGAGCCAGGCATGGTAGCACACACCTGTAATCCCTGCACTTTGGGAGGCTGAGACAGGAGAATCACGAGTTCAAAGCCAGCCTTAGCAACGGCGAGGCGCTAAGCAACTCAGTGAGACCCTGTCTCTACACAAAACACAAAATAGGGCTGGGATGTGGCTCAGTGGTCAAGTCCCCCAAGTTCAATCCCCAGCACCAAAAAAAAAAAAAGATATCTAGAAAGGAACACTTTGAGATGTCAGTTTTCTGAGTTGCTCTTACATTCAGTGAACTTTTGGTCAAAATCCAGCAACTTTTCTTACCTGGAGAGATGAGTCTAGAAGTGAGGGAGAAGAGGGAAGGGGCAAGGTGGATTACAATAGTCCAAGTACTGCAGCTTGTGGTGGAGCGCTCCTCATTGGAGCTGTCCTCCTCTGCAGGCAGAGGGGCCTGGGAGCAGTGACGCATCTGGCTCTCGCATGGCCCCACTGAGGGGAGCTCAGACTGCTTGGAGAAGTGGCCAGCTCTAGAGCAGGGCAGGAAGAGGTGCCCACACAGCAGGCAGGCCAGTGTCCAGGGATCCAGGAACACGGTTGAGAGCTGCCTGCAGGCCCACATGGAACTGATTGAGGCCTCACAGTGAGCAGTGGTGTTTCAAGGTCACTCAGTGTTCTCAGAATCCTGAGATTTTGCGAGTAAACTGAATTGGCAGAATTATGGGCCACCTGTGTGGTACTGAGGAGGCCATTGAGGTGCTGTGAAGGTAAATTGACTGATGGGTGTCTTACATGTGTGTCTAGTGATTGAATATTTGGTCTGATTCACAAACATGGTGATCACAGTGCTGCTGATTTTCAGAGTGCTTCACGTTCACAGAGTCAGCTTTTTTTTTTTTTTTTTTTAGTTGTAGATGGACACAGTATCTTTTTATTTATTTTATGTGGTGCTGAGGATCGAACCCAGTGCCTCACGCATGCGAGGCGAGCGCTCTACCACTGAGCCACAATCCCAGCCCCACGAGTCAGCTTTTTGAGTGACCTCTGCAGTAGAGCCAGGTAGGCTTATTCTTACTCTGTAAAGTCAGGTCTTACACTATGTTTGGGATTTTACACTCATAATTTTATCTTTCAGTTTTTATCAGATGGCCAATTTGATTCAAATAAAAGAAATGAGTGATGACGGCAGAGGTGGGGCTGTTGGTGGCTGCAGTGCTCCCCCTTATGAAGGTGCAGACCCCGCGCCTGGCTCTCCTTCCTCTGCACTGGTGGTGCAAGGCTGCTGGGCCTGCAGTGTTACCCACAGACTGTGGGCGGCGTGACTGTCGGGGTCTGTGCTCCGGCTCCACGGAGCTGGAGTCCGTCTTCTTTCCTCTCTTCTCGGGCTCCAGTTTCATCCACGGCTTGAGGTCACCCCACAGCCCACTGGGGCTCTTGCTGGCTTTCTCTGAGCTCAGTGCTTTCTGCTGTGCTCATGTTGGCGTCTGCAGCGTCTGCTTCCTTACTTCACTCCGTGTGCTTTTCGCTTCAGACACTAGTTCTCGCCTCCAAGAGGTTAGATCTGGGTCTTGATCTCCCCATGCCTTTAACTTCCTCGACAGCTGGACCTCATTATGACCTAGGTCTTGTGCCACTTTGCTGATTCCAGCAGCTGGGTCAGTTTCCGCACTGGACCTCCCTGGGTGCCTTTCTGCCTCGTGTGCCTGGTGGTCCTCCAGTGGCAGGCTCTGGTGGTCCCCTTGTCGTGGCCGCACGTCTTCACATTGCCCAGCTTCTTTTCTCTGCTGTGTTCTGAGGTGAAGTTGAGTTGTGTCGGTCTTTTTAGTTCTTGATTTTGCGAGGAGTATGTGTTGTCTGCCTGAGGCTGTGTCTGTCTTAGAAACTTCCATGTTTCCAAACTTCCATGTGGTTTTTGGGTTTTCCTTGGATATTGCAAGCGTGAGAATGTTTGCTTCCTGTTACTCCATCTCTGCTGGAAGTACCATTACCTTTACACTTTTACAAGAAAATAATAGATTTCTTCCTGACTCTGAGGTAAGAGAGGATTTCTCAATATAAAATGTCGAAAACATTACTCATCAAGGAAAAAGCTAATGTTTTTTTTTTTCCTTCGGCACTGGAGATTGAGCCCAGGGGTGCTACTGAGCCAGATCCCCAGCCTTTTTACTATGAGATGGGATCTTGATAAGTTGCTGAGTCTGGCCTCAAATTTGTAGTCTTCCTGCTTCAGCCTTCAGGTTGCTGGTATTACAGGTGTGTGTCACAACGCCCACCTTGAAATGATTTTTTTTTGGAGGGTGGAGGTTACCAAGGATTGAACTCAGGGGCACTCGACCACTGAGCCACAACCCCAGCCCTATTTTGTGTTTTATGTAGAGACAGGGTCTCACTGAGTTGCTTAGCGCCTCACTATTGCTGAGCCTGGCTTTGAACTCGCGATTCTCCTGTCTCAGCCTCCCAAAGTGCTGGGATTACAAGCCACCGCGCCGGGCTTTAAAATGATGTTTAAGTGGGAGCATTCCCTTGTTGGCATCAAAGTGTACTATAAGGCTGAGTCTGGTTATGGAAGGGCCAAGAGGCCTCTGGCCTCTTCACAGAACAGTAGTTGGGACATGTGTGAGGGTCTCACGTGGGAGCTTGCTGTGCGGCGAGCGAGCAAGCAGAGAAGCAGGCGTATGCCCTGGGAGGTCCTGTGAGCAGCGTGCCTATTTGTGTAGCGCTCAGGTCCTGACCTGGAGGCTGCCCAGACCTTGTGAGCTCATGCTCTCAGCTCTGCTGTGTTGTGTGCCTTCCTGTAGCCAGTGGCTGTGTGTGTGCCCTGACGCCTGGTTTCCGGGAGTGGGTTGCTGAGTGCTGATGCGTGTCTTCAGGCCTGTCCTTCTCTGGGTGGCGTTGTGGACCAGCCGTTATGTTAGGTCACTTTCATTCTCACTTCCACTGAGCTGTCTGTTAGAAACCTGGGTCATTTGTGAATCCCCGAGGGTTCTCATTGCTTTTGCTCTTATCATCACCATCAGAGTAAATAAGAACATTTTTTCTCCACCCAGCCCACAGCAGCTCCTTTCTCTCTCATCTCCGGTCTTGCACTGCGGACCTCTCTGGTGTGGCTGCCGGTCCTGTCTGCACGTGCTGCCGTCTGCCCTCCTGCCATCTCTTTTCTGTGCTTTGCGCTGCCTGCCCTTACCCTCAGCAGAGCCTGTTCTGTGTTGTTTTTAACATTTGTGGCTTAATCTCAGCCTCAGGTCCTTGAGGACAAGTTTTGCCAGGGTCTTCTGACCCTCAGCACTGTCCCACACCCCCGATGCCATCAGCTGAGAAGAGGTGAGTTGATGCTGTGCTGGGCTCACGTGTCTGTCGGCTTTGCTTCCAGTGGGCATCCCTACCATCAGATGGTGTGGGGCCGAGGGGGACTACAACGTCATGGTGATGGAGCTGCTGGGACCCAGCCTGGAAGACCTCTTCAATTTCTGCTCCAGGAAGTTCAGCCTCAAAACTGTTCTGCTGCTTGCTGACCAAATGGTAAGTATTCCCCTCTCTGACCTGCCCCAGTACTGTGGACACTTGGCCAACAGTTGTTGGCCTGATGGAGCAAGTTACTTCACTGCTGTTTCTATACTGTTGGGCCTGTTAAACGGGAATTCGTTTCAGCCTGCCTTGGCCTCAGATAATGATGCAGGTGATTGGTTGGGAGAGAGGACTCCACCCTCCCCACCCACCCACCCCAGTTGCTGAGTATGTGGTTGCATTGAATGGGCTTCCCAGGTTCTCTCGGGATCACACAGTTGATTCCCAGTAGCTCTGCTGTCGTTTCTGAGGGGATTCTTGTGTGTGGCCTATGCAGAGTCCAGCTGCTGCACACTGTTGTCTACTAGAGTCTGCTGTCTGTCCACCCCTGCAGAGCTAGGGAGAGGGGACACCCAGGTCTGTGGCAGGGAAGCTGCAACTGCCTGGGGACATGACGGGGCAGTTCCCCATCCACCTTTCTGATTGTTAGTTCACTCTGGTCTGGCTGAGGAAGAGAGAACACATCCTTTTCCTGAGGGTGACGCCTCTGGGATGCCATCTCTCACCATTGCTTCTTTGCTTGTAGATTAGTCGTATTGAATACATTCATTCAAAGAACTTCATCCATCGAGATGTAAAGCCAGATAACTTCCTCATGGGCCTGGGGAAAAAGGGCAACCTGGTCTACATCATCGACTTTGGGCTGGCCAAGAAGTACCGGGACGCAAGGACCCACCAGCACATCCCGTACCGAGAGAACAAGAACCTCACGGGGACGGCGCGGTACGCCTCCATCAACACACACCTCGGAATCGGTGAGCCTAGGGCGTGGTGCCACTGACCTCGGGTACATCTGGGCATGTCTGTCCCTCAGCTTTGGGAAAGGCAGCTTCTCAGGTGACCTTGGGGTTGTGGACATGTACAATGCTTAGAACCCAGAGGCCTGGAGGCTATTGTCCAACCATCATAGCAGACAGGCAAGCTTTGGGACTGCTGGAGCCGTTGATGACGCTCAGCTCTGGGATGTTTGGGGATTTTCTTTCTTTTTTTTGGTACTAGAGATTGAACTCAGGGGCACTCGACCACTGAGCCACATCCCCAGCCCTATTTTGTGTTTTATGTAGAGACAGGGTCTCACTGAGTTGCTTAGTGCCTCGCCGTTGGTGACAGTGGCTTTGAACTCGCGATTCTCCTGTCTTAGCCTCCCTAAGTGCTGGGATTACAGGCTTGTGCCACCATGCCCAGCTTGGGGATTTGCTTAATAGCATGCAAGGGACACTTCTGTTGAAGAAACCAGAAGTATATTTTGTTACTTTAAATCTTTTGGGTGTGTGCGTGCGTGCATTTTTTTGTTATCTTTAATCTTTTTTTTTTTTTTTTTTTTGGCACCAGGGATTGAACTCAGGGGCACTCGACCACTGAGCCACATCCCAGCCCTGTTTTGTGTTTTATGTAGAGACAGGGTCTCACTGAGCTGCTTAGCACCTCGCCATTGCTGAGGCTGGCTTTGAACTCGCCATTCTCCTGTCTCAGCCTCCCTAAGTGCTGGGATTACAGGCTTGCGCCACCGCGCCCGTCTTCTTTAATCTTTTTTGTGGTACTGGGAATTGGACCCAAGGGTGTTCTACCAGTGAACTCTACGCCTCCATCCCTTTTTGTTTTTGATTTCCAGACAGAGTCTCACTAAGTTGCCGAGGCTAGCCTTGAAGTTGGGATCATTCTGTTCAGCCTCCCGAGGGCTGGGATTAACACTCTTGCACCACCACACCTGGCTATTTTTCTGTTATTTAAGAATTTTTTCCCCACGGTCGTGTTTGCTTAATCTTTCACTTTTATATATGCGTATATGTACTGCCCTTCACACGTTCCCCTTTTCTTTCCAGAACAATCTCGAAGGGACGACCTGGAGTCTCTGGGGTACGTGCTGATGTACTTCAACCTGGGCTCTCTCCCCTGGCAGGGGCTGAAGGCCGCCACCAAGAGGCAGAAGTACGAGAGGATCAGTGAGAAGAAGATGTCCACTCCCATCGAAGTGCTGTGCAAAGGCTACCCGTGTGAGTCCTGCTGCCCGCCCCCGCCGCAGCGTGCGGTCTTCCCGTGTTGGCTGGTGCCTGTGCCCAGTGCCATGCAGAGCCACTGCCTCGTCTTCTACAAGAAGGGTGGCAAGAGACGGGTGGTGTTGTGTGATGGTGACAGCCAGCCTCTCCTGCTGATGTGTTTCTGTGAGGCTCAGGCGAGACAGGACCCAGTCTCAGGGAACTGCCTGTACACCTAGGAAGGGCAGGGACCCAGTGGTCATGCTGCCCTTTAAATGGACTAGTCAGCTGCCCCTACCCTGCTTCAGCCCCCCAGGGCAACCCAGGAGGTGCTGTCTGTGTTTTGTGGGACTCCCCCTGGGATAAATAGCCTAGGAAAAAACTAAATTTTGCTCTGTGACAGTAATTTTTTTTTTTTTTTTTTTGGTGTTTTTGGGATGTGCTCAAACCCAGTCTCTTGTTCTATTGAGAGAATAAGAACGTAATGAGGATGGCTTGGTACATCTCCATCAACATACATCTGGACTTGGGGTTCACCAATTAGTGATGGTGCTTACCCTAGCTCCGTCCCTAGCCTCTGCTGACTCCTAGCAGCTCCTCCTCAGCATGATTGTGGCTCAGATTTCACCTGTACGCCTCCAGTGTGAAGAGCCAGGGTGGCGAACAGGTGTGATGACCCCAGTCTGGGTTGCAGTCGGCCTCCGTCGTTAGCCTTGGGTCTGTCTCCTTGTTTTACAGCTGAGTTTGCCACATACCTGAACTTTTGCCGCTCCTTGCGCTTTGATGACAAGCCTGACTACTCCTACCTGAGGCAGCTCTTCAGAAATTTGTTCCATCGCCAGGGCTTCTCCTACGACTATGTGTTCGACTGGAACATGCTCAAGTTTGTAAGTGGCACTGCCCACTCAGTCCTGTCTCAGCCTGGGACAGCCATGTCCATCCCTGGGTAGGTCAGGCTGCACCTCCTAGTCTTGCATGCAGGTCTGTGCTGTGTGGGGTTCAGGTTTCAAAGTCACTGGTGAGCTGTGAAAGCTGAGCACGCCTCGTACAACTTCGGTCTTCTGTGGGCATCTGCCTGCAGGCCTAGGGTTCTGAGAAGCAAACTGCCCTCAGGGCAAGCAAAGGGGCCTGTGGAGTCTGCTGGTGTGGGTGGTGGTATGCTTTGGAGTGAGCCCATGGGGTAGGTCTGCCCACAGCAGAGCACCTGGGTTGGAACTCAAGGCACTCTGCCTACCACTGAGCCACATCCCCAGCCCTTTTTGTTTCTTGTTTTAAGACTGGGTCTCCCCAAGATGCCCAGGCTAGCCTTGAACTCATGATGCTCCTGCCTCAGCCTCACAAGTCTCTGGGATTGTAGGCGTGCACCACCACACCCACTTTACCATCACCAATTCAGGGACCTTGGGGTCAGCCACCTGTGGGGATGCAGCTTGGTACCTACGGGCACACAGTTGGGAAGCCTGGAGTTCAGTTGGAGTGGCTGTGTAATAGGTTGTTCTCCTGTCATCCAGGTCAGCTCATCAGAAGTGTGTGAGAGTCCATGGCTGCAATAAGGAGGCCAAGGAGCCTCTGGGCCACCCATCCTGGGTTGGCAGTATTGTTACTTCATTAACATTTAGACACCATTGACAGAATTTAAGTTTCTCAGGAAGTTTTGTCTTTTATTCAAAATGTATTCTTTGTTGGTGGAAATAGACTTGAGAACCTTAGCAGTGATACGATCTGATGGAGGAGCAGAGGCGCCTTCTCAGGTGCGGAATCAGAAGCCTTGTCAGGCCATGTGCCCCGTGCCCGCTCTCACCCAGGGCGAAGGCGAGGGCGAGCACTGAGCTAGAGCCACCTCCCCAGGCGTGGTGCTGGGAGGAGAGTGTTCTGCAGAGTGGAGTGGCCCTGTGAGGACAGCGCTGTGCTGCTGTGGACCATGGCCCCCTCTCCAGTGTGGCTCCAGCACTGGCCCTTCTCACAGCCAGCCACAGAGCTGCTCTGGAAAGGGCCAAGTAATGCATCACCAGCTTTGCTGCTGTGCAGGGTCACAGTCCCTTAGCTCTGCCATATGGCCTGACAATGGCCACGGCCCCCCTGGGAGTGGCTGGGTCTAGTAACAGGTGGCACTGGGATCTGGCTGTGGGCTGGTTTGCAGAGTCTGCCTGGTAGCATTGGTAGTGAGAACAAACCATTCAGTAAGCTGGTGCCTTGGCCTAGTGGCTCACGGTCAAGGCCCTGGGCACTGAGGTCGTCCAGCAGGGCCTAAGTGTGCGAGGTGCAGGTGGGGCTGGCGGCACAGTGACACGACCTTCCCTTTGGGCTGGGGTCTGGACTCTGGCTGGAACCCTTTGTGACCCAGGCTGCCACCCTGTCCTGCCCTGGTCTGGCGCAGCCTCCGTCTTCCCCCTCCCCTGTGCATGACTGTGTTCACAGGTGAGGACTCAGGACAGAAGCTGGAGCCCAGGTCCTGTTGCCACAGCCGCAGGGTGGGGTTTCCTCTGGTGTGTGGGAAGCAGGAGGCGGGCTCTGACCACTCAGCAGGTGCGTGCTCCGTCCTCCTCAGGGTGCCAGCCGGGCCGCAGATGATGCTGAGCGGGAACGCCGGGACCGAGAGGAGCGACTGAGACACTCCCGGAATCCAGCCACCCGCGGCCTCCCTTCCACAGCCTCTGGCCGCCTGCGGGGAACCCAGGAAGTGGCTCCCCCAACACCCCTGACCCCTACCTCACACACGGGTGAGCACACCTCCCAGCAAGCCCATGGAGTAGACACTGGGTTTCTTTGGTCTCGTGTTTGGTGGCTCTCTGGGTACCCCATGTGGGCTTGTGGGAGCCCAGGCCAGGCGCACTTGATATGGATGCTGCGTTTGCCCCTGCTTAAGTCAGTCCTCCTTGAGAGTAGAGAGGCCCGGGCACAGCCTTTGGGGTGCTGAGTTCCCTGGAAGCTCTTCACCAGCATTGGTGATTTCTCAGATAAAACTTCCTTCTTGAAACAGAGATGGCCCTCATGAACTTCTGGATGCTTGCTTCTAAGTCCCCCGTGTGCACTGAATGTTGGGCTCAGAGCACACTGCCAGCCAGTGTTGCTGGGCTGCCTGGACCTCGGAACAGATGTGTGTGCCTCCCTGGGAGAGCTCATCCAGAGCCCACGCAGTGGTCTGTGGGCACTGCTACACTTACAGGCCAGTGAGGTGTGGGCAGCCATGGGTCCTCAGTAGCCGCGGCTTTCCCCTCTCTAGCCAACACCTCTCCTCGGCCTGTCTCTGGCATGGAACGAGAGCGGAAAGTGAGCATGCGGCTGCACCGTGGGGCCCCAGTCAACGTCTCCTCGTCGGATCTCACGGGCCGACAAGATACCTCTCGCATGTCCACCTCACAGGTATGTGCTCAGAGCTGGCCGTGGCCAGGGTAAGCCGAGGCCAGGTGTAGGGACACGTGGGCCTGTTTGGCCTGGTCTTCCAGTCTCCTCGTCCAGAGTGGGGCGAGGTGTGTGAAGGGCCTGTTCCCTTCTGGCTCTCCTGGACCCCACCCACTCCGTCTGCGAGAGTCTTCCCCGCGGGGAGATGACACTCCTTGGCTCTGTTTTGCCTTTTGGCTGGAGCCTGAGCTGAGCTGCTGAGCTGAGCTGCTGGTGGGCTGTCTTCCCCGCCACAGCTGTGATCCCAGCAGGGGACTCCGCGGAGCCTCTTCCCCTCTGCTGATATCCAGGTGACGTCCCCACCTCCTCTCCCACCAGGCAGGGCTCCACACTGTGCTTACACTTCTGGGAGGGGAGCACTGGGGCACACCACCCTCCAGGCTCCTCCGTCTCCAGTGGCTGGGAGCCCACCCTGGCAAAGCGCTTGGGAAGGGTCCCTGCAGCTGAGTGCAGGCGGGGCCTAGGAGCCTCCAAGGGCTCTGTGGGTGCCTTTGGGGGGGCATTATGCCACCAGGTGCCCATCGTTCGCTGGTTGGGTCTGTTCCTCTGGGAAGGAAGTTCTTGGAACAGGCCAGGGCACGGGGATGGCAGGCCAGCCTGGCCCCTGCCAGGCCTCTTCCTCTCGCGGCCGTCCCTTCCTCGACATCCTCTTCTTGCTCTGCCTCTGCAGTCCTTGCACCCTAGCGTGCCTCTCTGTACAGACCAGACGGCTTCTCGCTTAACATGTCGGTTTCTCTGCTTCATATGAGCTTAGGGTCCGCCACTCATGGGTGGGGTAAGGGGTCAGGGATGAGCTCCAGGAACGCTGTTGCTCTCTCTCGATCACCCCAAGGAGTCTTCCCAGAGGAGCAGGAGCTCATCTCAGAAGTGCCCTGGCACCAGCCCTAACTGTGTCATGGGGCAGCATCCATCTGGTCACTAGGATGGACCTGCTCAGCTTGCTGCCCAACGTGGGGAGCTGAGTGTGTTGCTGAGCAAGCACAGCAACACTGGGTCACCAGAGCTCAGCCTGCACCAGGGCTGGCCCAGAAGGAGCAGGAAGACTGCGGCAGACGTGCTGTGAACGAGGGGCATACTGACATCTCTGACCTGCTAGTGGTTTCCACAGCAGTGGACTTGTGTATCATGGATTTCTCGGAGACCAGAGCTGCAGGAAGTCCGCGAGGAGCTGCTTGAACTGCTGTGCTCCGGGGCTCTGGCCAGCTTTGTGAGACTAGTCCCTTAGGGGGGAGAGCCAAGCACTGCTCCCTCACAGAGCGCCAAGGACTCAGCGGGCCTCTTGCTACAGGTGTTAGCGTTCACAAGGGCCACTGTGAGTGCGTCCTGGGCAGGCAAGACTAAGGAAGGGGTTGAGTTTTGAGAAAATGAAGCCTCTGGTAGTTGGAGTTTGGCAGTGGAGGGAAATGAACATCAGAAGGTCCCGGGGGCGCCAAGCAGGCAGGGCTGCAACCCAGCAGCCTCTTCTCACCACATGGCCCCAGCCACTACCAAGTCAGGGCTGTCTTGCTCTCCGGGTGACGAAGAAAAGTGTTCCTTCTGCACTGAGGGCTCAGCATCCTTTTTGCTTGCTTGGCCTCTCATGCCTGTGTGAGGAGGTGTAACATGGGTTTGAACACAGGGAGGCCTCAAGCCACCCAGGAGGGCCCATCTCCTTCCAGAGGAGGCAGCTGGCCTTTTCCTCTGACTATTGCTGCAAAGGAGCCTGCTTATGTTGAGACTGTCCCCAACATTCTCATCCTCTCCAGGATTGGCTTTCCCCTTGCCCACCTTTAGGACAGGCTTGTTGGACACCAGAGGGCACATGTCCTTTGGAGCACCGTTGTCCCTCCAGGGCGCCGCCAACACCGGTGTGCTCAGTAACTGCCCGTTTTGACTCCAAGAGGTTCAGATAAGAGTTCTTCCCTCTGCCAGCTCTCTAGACCCTGAGCCAGGTGTCCACCCTGGCAGTTTGGAAGCCAGAGGACTGGGGGTTACCCCGCCTCCACAGTTCTGTAGTTACCACTCAGAGCCCTCTAAAGAGAGTAGGGCTAAAGTAGGAGGAACCAAGTGTGAGAAGCAGGTCCCTGTGGCACTCCCTGGTCCTCATCCTGGATGTGTCTGGACGATGCACAGGTCGCCCTGCTCACGTGTGGTGACTCCACAGTATTGCGTGCAGGCTGAAGGGCGGCCTCAGTGCCGCAGGACCTTGTCCCTGCCAGGCTTGGCTTGAGGGTGACTGCTTCCTCCTGGGCCCTTTGTCTTCTGAAGGGTCACTGTTAGCTAGCCTGGGGAGACCACGAACACTGCATGGCCTGGTCTGTGGGTGTGAGGTGTTCTCATCAGCCAAAACACATGGACCTACAAAGTTTTTGGCCAGTGACCCCTAAGAGAGGCCTTCCCTGTTCACTGTGCGTAAAGGTGCCAGATACTCCTGTGGGTGGTTCGTTGAATCCACACCCTGCCCCCATTAATGAGGTAGTATCTCCTGGGAGATACTGAGAAACCTTTGCAGGGCCTGCCCAGCTCTGCCATTCTCCGGGTGCCAGGCTCTCAGTGCCTGAGAAGTCAGGAGGGTCTGTTGTGTGTCCTCATTTCTTGAGAAAGAATGGCCACTTTCATCTGAGGGCCAGCAACAAGAAGGCAGTGAGCCATGAGCCATGTGGAGAGACTGGCATTCTCTCCCTGGGTTCCCAAGGCGGCACTGTCAGCATCTGTGGACCTGGCCAAGGCACGGAGGCACGTCCGCACACAGGCCCGAGCGGGCAGTCAGGTCAGGGCCTCGCGTGCTGATACAGCCAGAGGGACGCTTACCAACAGCTGTCTTTTCCCCACCTCAGAATAGCATTCCTTTCGAACACCACGGCAAGTAGCTGCTCGTCTCCGCGGAAGGCAGCACTGGGTGAGTGTGCTCACGGTGGGCTCAGCAGATGGCCAGCGCCGGCTGGGTGGGAGCCACCACCCCCACCGCCTCGGGGACTGGTGGGCTGGGCTTGCATGCCAGGTGCTGGCGGTAGAGTGAGGCTTCTTCTGCTTTGTTCTCCCCGCGTGGGTCCTGGAACAGTCGTGGTCAGCTGCCCAGTCTGGGGGAGAGCCTTCCTTGGTCTCGGACAGAGCTGCCCAGGGGACCGTCTGCTGTGGCCTTGCCCTCGGCCTCCCTGTGTGGCAGTTGGGCGTGCTGGGCCGCGTCTGTCGTGCTCAGCTGCGTGGTGCCACGCTTGGTGTTGGGCTCTTCAGCTCTGCTGCGTCGGGCTCCTGGTGGCCTCTGCCCGTCCTGGCTTTCTCAGTCATCCCTCTTCCTCTCTCACTTATCTGTCCTCATTTTGTGTTCTTTTCAACTCGGCCCCTGCCCAACCGTCCTGTCCACGCAGCTGTCGTCTGTGTTAACCCACCCAGCCACAGCCACCTGCTCCCCTGCCGTCGGTGCATGGCTGGGTGTCCACGCTGCACTCCCTTCTTGTTGGCCACGTGGCACTTGTGGCGCCATCCAGCAGGGGCTTGGGCGTCCAGCTCAGCACTGGGAGACGTGCTGGTGTTGACGCCATGCACAACTCTTGGAGGTGCGTTGGCACGTGCTTTTCCTGTCTTCCCCAAAGTGGGGTGCTTGTTGTCGAAGCAACCGTTTGCTTCCCAGGAGGGGACACTGGGAGCGGGCGTCTCTGGCAACTGGGGTCCTCACCGTCGCTGCTGAGCACAGCCCCGTGGTCTGCTGGCTTGCACGCCTCTTCTTCCTCCCCTCTTCCTGTCACTTGCTCTGCTCAGCACATGTCCTGGCCGCAGAGCTCCTTCTTTGCAGCTGGGGCACAGGCATCTAGACTGGGGCCAGGCAGCAGTGTGTCCCCTCCCCGGGATGCATTCTGCGGTACTGGTGCCCAGTCACCTTGCTGGCCATCTCCTCTGGCCTCATGCTGACCTTGTCCTGTGCTTTGGCTCCGACAGATTCCCGGTCGGGTGGCTTCCAGCGGTCTTCAGTCTGTCGTGCACCGATGAGACTCCTTTTTGCTGTGAAGGGCAGACAATGCATGGCTGATCTACTCTGTTACCAATGGCTTTACTAGTGACACCCCCGGTCTAGACCCGGAATGTTAACGCCGGGAGCCTCCAGGCCACTCACCCAGCGACGCTCATGGGGAATCAAAACAAACTAAACGGACAGGCTCTGAGAGCCGCCATCGCCAGGGGCTGCCAGCATGGCCCCCACGTGAGCCCAGTTTCCACAGGGCTGGGCAGAAGAGCAGAGTGTGGGAGACTTGCGTAGAGACCCAGCTCCCTCCAGTGGTGGCGACCCTGTGCTCCCTGACGATCCCTCTGCAACTACCAGTCTTCTACTTGGTTAAGACAGTTTTGTATCATTTTGCTAAAAATTACTGGCTTAAATCTGTGTAAAGAAATCTGTCTTTTTATTGTTTCTTTCTTGTCTGTTTTGCGGTCTTAAAAAAGATGTTGATTTCAAAGACTCCTGAGACAGACACTGGCTGGGGCATCTGAGATGGAGCCAGGCAGAAGAGGGGCACGCGTGAAGGATGGGGGTGTGTGTTCTGTTTTTTGTTTTCTCGTGTTGTGTTGTCCGTGAGAGGAAATCTCGACAGAAGTTGTGGTCGTGTGCACCTGTGCCTCGGCCCGCCAGCCTGGTCTGGGTCGCACTCGCCCCGCAGGTGGAGGTGCCTGGTTCCATGCAAGTTAGGCTCGGGCTGCCGCGGAGCGAGGGGTGGGGACCAGAGGCCTGGGGAGTTCTGAGATTCAAAGCTGGGTGTGCGGTCCTGGTTTTCTGGGGCAGAGGACTGAGTCGGACATCCCGAGATCCCATGGGGGGTCCTGTGTGGTTACTTTGGTGGTGGTAGTGCCTCTCTGCCGTCAACCTTGGGAAGTTTCTGGACAGACGACACACTGCTGCACACGCCACACTGTCATCACCTCTGCTAGAAGCCAGGCTGTCCTCCCAGACGCGGCTGTGCTGGAGGGAACCCGCCCCGAAGTGCCAGGACTCAGGTGCCTGTCCAGCTGCACCAAGAACCTTCTGCCTCCAGAAAAGTGGCACCGCCTGCTTCATGGCCTTGATATGGACGTCTGTGAGGAGGCAGCCCCTGTGAGCCAGCCCAGTGGTCCAGTCCTTTCCTGTCCTGTCCTGTGGCGCTGGCTGCTCTGCGGCTGCAGCCAGAATCTAAGCTGCTCTTCCCTGCTGAGCTTCTGTGCTGTCGTGTGCGCCAGGTGGTGTAGGGGGCAGTGAGTCTGGGGGCACCCATCTGGGAATGGGGTGTGGTCTACGTGTGCATGGGTCCGTTTCCATTTCTTCTGCTAGCCTGTGGAATGAGTGCTGCTCGGAGCTGGCGCCCTTGGCAGGGCCTGACAGTGCCACAAGGGCTTTGCCTCCTTCCCCAGAGCTCCTGGCACAGCACTGGGATGGGCTGCTGGTGTGCCGTGGCGTCCCCGGGCACAGTGGTGCTGTCCAGTGGGCCAGCTGTCTTTCTGAGCCTGTGAGTGCTTCTTGAATCCTGAGCTGGTTACTCTGGAGTGTGGGGCCTTGACTGGGTGGGCTGCGTATGTGGGGGCACAAAGGGAGTTTGGGGTTCTCGTGGTGGCGAGCCCCTCCAGCAGAGTTGGGCCTTCGCCTGTCAGCAGCCGTCCCGTATGGCAGGTACCCTTTGTCAATACCCACGGCCCCAACATGGTTCCAGAAGGATGGTGACAGGTAGCCTCTAACCCTGCACCAGCCTCAGCCTGGGACTGCTGGCTTACACTGGGAGCAGACCCGTCCTGACCCCTCGGGTGTGGCTGTGACAGTTCGCCCCCAGTGTGTGATCCTGGCATCACTGGCAGGCAGCGTAGTTAGTGTGCATCGTCCTGTCTTGTGACCAGTCTCTGAGCTGTGCATTTGTACTACCACTGTATTTGTGTACTTTAACAATTATGTAAATAATAAATTCATAATGACTTCTACCTTTGTTCCCAGCCCCTTTCGAGTGGTCTTTTTTTCATCAGCTGAGTTTTCCGAGGGTTCAGGTTGGCCATGGGGAAACTGACATGGCTGGTGGCAATCTGCTTGTCCTCTCAGCCTGTGGTGGGGACCTGCTTAGGGCAGGCTCCAGAAGGATACCTCCCACTTCCCCAGAGTGGACTCTGGTGTGTGTGAGCTGGAGCAGGGGATGCATGCGGTGATTACAAGGGCCCCTTTCCAGCTTAGTGCCCTTTCGGAGATAGTCCCCTGACCTCCATCCCCAGGGGCCGCGCTGGCCAGAGCACACGAGCACCTCAGGCTTTCTGTAGAGTAAATGCCACACGCTAGCAAGACGACTGGCAGACTCTGCGGTGCAGCGCTTTCCACACGGTGCAGGGAGAGGGCGCACACCTCAGGGTGGGCATCAGGCCGCTGCAGCTGGCGCTGTGCCCAGGCCTCCCCTGACCTCCTGGTCTGCCTTCCCCACGCAGGAGCTTGCAGCAGCCAGGCAGGTGTGGACAGGACTTCCTAGCCCACCCACTTGGAGGCTGCGGGAGCCAGGACAGACAGCCCTGTGCAGGCATGCACGCATGTGCTGGAGGGGTGCTCCCCGCAGTTCTGCAGGACCCCTGGTGCTGGCCTGTTCTGGCCTTTTCCCAGCCCCTCTGCACCCTGCCTGTTCCCTGGACATCCCAAGTTGGTGCGGGTCCCACCTCACATGGGCTCCTGGAGGGACTGGCAGGGATCTGTCTGGCTGTGGGGCAAGACATCTTTGTCAGCTCTGGCCAGGCTGGCCCCTTCCCAGGCAGAACCAAAAAGGGCCTGGGGTGGTGGCTCACCCACTGCCTCTGGAGCTGTTCACATTTGGGTGCCACTGAACCCGTAAGGGTGCTAGTACTAGAGATTGAAGGGAGCTGGTTTTGACCCTGCATCCCTGAGGCCAGACAGAAGCATTCAGTCCCACGTGTGGGCAGCTACCCCATGGGAGCTTGGCCCATAGACCCCTCAGGTATCCAGGAAACAGTGTCCCCCAGCCTCTTTCTGGGTCCCACACATGCCTGGACCTGGGTGTTCTCTGCAGAGGCCCAGGCGGCAGCGGTCCAGGAGAGCCTGAGAGCAGGGGTCAGAGTCGCACACCCAGCATGTAGCTGGGCAGCAGCCCAGGTTACTGGACCTGTGCTGATATGGGGACCAGGGGGTCTGCCCTGCACAGGCCGCGGGCGCACACTTGGCATGGGCCTGATGGACTGCTGCTCAGGGTGTCGGTCGTGGGCTGCTCTGCGACCCAGACCTGCCCTGTGGGGCAGCCTTCTTCACATCCTGTGTCCTGGTGTGCCCCAGCTTCCTCTAGGGTACTTACAGGGCCTTCCTTGACCACATACCTTGCCCACTGGTCAGCATCAGTATCACCTGCTTAGCAGCCACAGCTTAAGAACATGAAGTGTCCTTTGCCATGTGTCTGGAGACCACCTAGAACCACCAGTTCACAGGTCTGGGGGGCTTCAGGGCCATGCTGCCTCACCCAGGAAGGTGCTAGCCCACAGTGGGTCCCTCCCAGCTGAACTGCAGCCATCTTCCCAGGGAGCATCCCAACGTCTTCACCATCCCAGGTTCAAAGGGTCCCCAAAATCCTGACTTGGGGATCACCATTTCCTGGCTTACACCCTGGCCACATGCTCTGGATGTGGGTGTGGGACAGGACAGGAGGAAATGGTCTGTGGCCCCGGTGGGGCAGGGGCACTGCACCCTAACGCACTCATCCAGGGGGAGTTGGCCCCAGGCCACCAAGGCCCTGCAATTCCCTGCACCCACTTCCCATGGCCTATGCCCTGGCTCCTCTGGTTCCTGGAGGTTGGCCGTGGCTGGGGCTCATCTGTGCTGAGGCCTGGGGTCCCCACTGTTCACTGCATGTGGCGAGGTTGGTAACCTGGGGACATGTATGGCCCTAGGCCATCCAGGCTAGCCCATCACCCCTGCAGCTGCCAGCACTGCCCACCAGCCAAGCCCCTGTCTGAGGGAACAGGAAGACCAGAGAAGGGCACCCCAGAGCCATGGGACTGTGGTCAGGGCAGCCAGCAAATGACAGCTGCAGAAACTGCCCCTGGCTTTCTCACAGAACTGGACAGGCCAGGGCCCACCAGAGGCAAGGTCAGGGGGCAGAGGAGAGACCCGGCCTGAGACGTGAGCTCTCGCCTCCTTTTCGTTGCAGAGGAGCAGGGACATGGCGTCTCTTCGGCTGCACGCGGCCCGTCAGGGTGCTCGCTGCCGTCCCCAGCGCCCACGACGCACCACCTACTGAGGGGCTTCAGCTGCCTCTGACCGGGCTCCCAGCCACGCAGGCCGCCGCTGGCCACAAGGGCAGGTGGGTGTGAGGTGCCCAGGGCAAGCCCGAGCATTGAGTGCGGGCTGGACGGAGGAGGATGGGGAGCAGAGATCAGCGGGCGCTGACCACATAGAGCAAATTTACCAGCCAACCAGGGGTGAATAAATGGAAGGCAGGAAAGTGTGTTTTGAGGCCACACGCAGCCAACAGCTCACACTGCATCTGCACTCGCCCTCACACAGCGGGCCTCCCTCTGGCTAGCAGCCCCTCCCCGCCTGCCCCTTTCTGTCCACCCCCTGTGCCCTGTGAACACTGTTGCTGCTGAGGGAACGTTCCAGAACAGACAGCAGTGGGGAAACTGACGAGGACTGGAGCAGTTCGTAAGAATAACCAGGTCATATCCAAACCCAACCGAGCTGAGGGCACGCAGCGCACACCCTGCAGTTACGAGGACCAGTCCCTCCAAGACTCCTGCCACGCGCAGGTTTATTTCATACCTTCACCTTCATGGGTGGAAGGAGCTCTTTGTACCCTAGACAGAGAGGGGTGGGCACCACAGGAGGCCAGGGCGGGCAGTGGGTCAGACAGGCACCAGGGAGGGCCTCGGGGAGGCGCCCGCTCGCCAGCCCGCCCCAGCCCGCCCTCCTATTAAAGTCGTATTGTCTCAAAGCCTGGGCTTCTAGGTCCTTGACCACGTGGGGGGCGTGGGCTGCTTGGGGTGAGCAGGCGGCTTGTAACCATGGGCTTGGCTTCACCGCAGATCCGCTGTGGAATGACACGTTCCCACCCCGCCACCTTCCCCGCAAAACACTGGTCAGGTGATGACCCGATGACCAGCCGCCAGCGCTGAGCCAGTGGCCCCGCCTAAGCTGGTCCTGTTTGTGAAATAAATACGAGCGTTGCCAGTCTCCGTAGCTCTTCCCTGCACCCTGCCAGCCCCGCAGGCCGCTCACACGCTGGTTTCCGGGGTGTGGACCACCTCCCCATTTTTCTCAGGCTCTGCCTTCAGGAAGTGTTCCACCTCCCTGGAGCCCACCCTCACGTCCCCGGGGGGCTTGTGGAGCTTCTCCTCCTCCGAGGCGACTGCCTCAGGCTGCGACGCCTCTGGCCTCTTCCTGATGCAGAAGTTGCCCAGCAGCAGCACAAGGGAGGAGGCTAGCACCTCGGTCCCCGCCAGGATGAACACGTACTTGTAGACATGGGTCGCGTCCAGCAGCTTGCCTGCAGGGGGACTTGGGTCACCAGCTGCTCCCAAGGGCACGGCCAGCACCCCAGGGCCAGGCTCCCACAGAAGCCTCTGGTGTCTGACTTGCATCTCTGTTGCCTTTCACAAGTTCCCCGCCATCACCCCAGGCTCTCTGAGGTCTTCCTGCCCCACTTCCCCTCCCTCCTCCCGGGAGCAGAGACAGATGCTAAAAGCAGAAGTGGTACTGTACAGTCCCAAGGTGTGGCCCTGCTGCCCCGTCACGGAGGGCACCGCTGTGCTCAGCCTGGCCCTGTGCCTGGTGCCCAAGCGTCCCACTACTGTGGCCTTGGGCCCCATCCCACCCCAGGATAAGCCAGGGGCTACAGGGGGCTGGATCATGCAGAGCGACCTCCCCACGGGCCAGGGCCTGGCCAGGCTGTCCCTCCAGCTGAACATCCTTGATCTCACTGAAGTTTCCTCAGCAGAGGCCCAAGCTGCAAGCACTGGATTTGCCCCCTAGCACGCTGCCCCTCTGTGTGCCTGCCCTGGCTCAGGGCCGGCTGCGCATTCCTCACTCCTGCTGGCCAGGGCCCACAGTGCGAGTCCCCAGGAAGTGCAAGGCCCTGGCCTGCCCTTTGACCCCAGCAGCACTTACCTCCTGACGGGGGTCCGATGAGCACAGCCACAGCCTCCAGCAGCAGCACAAGGCCAATGGCACTGGAGAACTTATGAGTGCCCACAATAGCCATGAGCACCTCAAACTGCAGGGCCCCCACCATGCCATAGGAGATGCCGAAGAAGATGCAGAAGACCACCAGGCCGCCGTAGTCGCCAGCCGTGGAACCCGTCAGGTCCGTGAAGCCGTTGAAGAACATGGCAAAGCTGAAGAGGTAGACCGAGTAGGGCCGCACCTTCTTGAGCCCGGTGATGAAGCCTGCTGTGGGCCTGGCGAAGATGTCGATGAAGCCCAGGATGGTGAGCAGGAAGGCAGCCTGTGTGTCAGGCACACCCAGGTCCTTGGCATAGTTCACCACAAACACGGGTGGTACGAAAAGCCCCAGCACCATGATGGAGGCGGCGATGGCGTAGATGACAAAGCCGCGGTCCCGGAAGACACTCAGGTCCAGCAGGCGCCGGGCAGACCGCTGGGGGCCCGGTGACGCGCCCGACTTGGGCGCCACCAGGGGCCTCATGAGCGCGGCACACACGCAGCAGTTGAGCAGCAGGCCACCCAGGATGAGGAAGCCGCCCCGCCAGCCATACCGGTCCTGCAGCAGCTGCCCCAGTGGCGACAGCGCACAGAGGAACACGGGGCTGCCTGCCGCTGCCAGCCCGTTGGCCATGGGGCGCCGCTTGTTGAAGTAGCGGTTGAGCATGATGAGGGAGGGCTGGAAGTTGAGAGCCAGGCCCAAGCCTGCAGGGGCAGGCATCGCGTGAGGCCCGCCCAGCCAACCCTGCGCGCCTGCCCAGCGCCCCTGCCCCGCGCCTCCCAGGTCCCATCCCGGGGTGGCTGCTGCTTGCCCACTGGGCTGTGCTCACTGCTCCTCTGGACAGAAATGGGGACGTGGCCAGATACCCACAGTTGGCCCCCCACCTCCCAGCTCCCAGAGGCCCCCAGCCAGGCCTGCTCACCAGTAATGACCCCCGTGGTGAGGTAGACCTGGATGATGCTCCCACAAAAGGATGCGGCCACCATGCCCAGCGACGCGAAGAGGCCGCCCACAAGCATGACGGGCCTGCAGCCAAAGCGGTTCACACACACGCTGCAGAGGGGGCCTGTGGGGAGCGGCTGCTGAAGGGCCATCCGGCCTCCGGCCAGGAGGGGCCAGCTCCGTGCCCAAGGCCCCCCTCCCAGTACCACACCCTCAACTCGGCTCTCTGGGACTGTCTGAACAACCCACACCTTGGGATGGGCCAGGACAGACTGCTTGGTCCCCGCGGGGCCCCCTGGGCTCAGACTACTTTCTACCAGGTCCCCATCTCAAGGATTCCCTTTAGGCCACTGTGGATCTGCATGGTTTGGGCTCAGCCCTGTGACAAGCCCCACCCACTGGGCTCCTGTGGCCACCAGGATTTGGCCAGCCTGTCCCAAGCTTTGCCACAGGTGACCCACAAGCAGATGGCCTCACCGGTGCCGTACAGCATGGCCAGCAGGATGGAGGAAATCCATGCGGTGTCGCTGTAGCCGATCCCAAACTCCCGCATGAGCTCCTTGAAGAAGACGCTGACCGCCTTGGGGAAGGCGTAGGAGAAGCCCGTGATGACGAAGCAGCCGAAGAGCACGGCCCAGCCCCAGCCCCCGTCTGGGGCCTTGACGCCCGTGGGACCCTCATCCACCACAGCGCCTCCCATGGCCAGGAGGGCTGGTTCCACCTCACCTGAGAGACAGGAAGCAGGGCTGGCAGGCACTCACTGCAGCAGGGGCGCAGGGGCTCCGCGGCCAGCCTGTCCTTGCTGTGCCCACCCCTCCTCCGCCTCCTGGTCCCACAGCTGGCTTTCTGAAGGGCAGGGGCTTGTTTGGGCTCAGCCAGGACTTACTCTTCTGGGCAGGCAGCCTGGCGGATGTGTCCCGCCCTGTGGCCTGTGGCCCGCGGCCTGCAGGGGCTGGCGTGTTACAAGGCTCCCCCACCTCAGGCCATGCCGAGCCCTCCCCTGGAGGGTGTGTAGGGTGCTGCAGACCTCTGCCCGCTGTCTAGATGAGATGGGGCCAGCTTGCCCTCGCTCTCCTGTCCCTGAAGAGCCAGGCTTCCTGCCTGTGTCCACTCTGCACTGAGCTCACTGGCTGTGCAGGGCAGAGGCCTTGGTATGGGATCAGGCCAGGGTGGAGATGGGGGGAGGCTATGGCCCTTTGGGAGAGGCCAAGGGTCCTGACCTGATAGGTCAGAGGAGGGCGCCTTACAATATACCCAGGAAGGTCAGGCGGAGGCCATTAGTCCCCCAGGCTGCCAAGGCAAGGAGCGGTTGTCCTAAACCCCACACAAGCCCAGGGCTGACTTCCCTTGTAAATTCCAGGAGCTTAGTTCATCTGAGACAGAGTAAGTCAGAACGTTGGGACCAGATTTTCACCTTCCCTTCCCGCCCCCATCGGAAGTTGATAATCCCACATCCCACACCTCACCAGGGGAAGAGCTGTGACGAGGTCTGCGTCCCTGGGTGTCTGGGGCCCGCGACGTTCAATCTGGCCTGCTCAGCGTCTCCCACCAGTGGTGTGCAGCCAGCCAGCTCTCTGTGGAAGAAAGTGAAGCCCTGGTGTGCACACCCCTGCGGCAGGGGCCTCAGGAGGGGGCTAGGCTTGGCCCTCGCTGCCCCCGTCCTCTAGAGGACCCGGCCCTGCGGGAGATCTGCAGGCATGCCAGAGACTGAACCCAGGTGGGTTCCTCCAGTTTAGGGGTCACACAAGTCCTGGGAAGCTGTGCCCAGCTGAAACCCCCAGCGGAGGGAGGGGCCAGAGAAGGCTGTCACACACAGTGAAGATGCTGCAGAGGACCCCTGCGCCACCTTAGTACTAGGCAGAAGACCTGAGCCCACAGCAGGGACCTGGCCGGTCACCCTAGGCACCACTCCCTGGGAAGGAGCCCGTGTGGGAGGGGCGGTTGTCCCTGCCAGCCCCCACTGGCTTGGATTGTGGCCTTTAGATGCTTACTGCAACCGCACTTTGTACAAGGAGTCGAGCAGGCCAGGGACGTAGCGCACAGCAGAGTCCAGGCCTACCCCTGTAAGTACTGCAGAGTTAAAGGAACGAATGAATCGAGGGCCTTGCAAAGTCCAGGAGGAGAGTGCTCAGTGGTAGCCACAAGGAGCAGCCCAACCCCGCACACCCAAAGTCCTCCCAGGAGCAAAGCGAGGCAGCTGGGGCTACGCCAGCCATGCCCAGCCCTGCCAGGGGATCACAGCCACCCCAGCCTTCTGAAGTCCCCTCTTCCTTGTCCACTGCTCACCAGGGCTGGGCCCACCCTGGAGGCCTCCAGGGTCCCCAGGAGACAGGAGAGAATGCTGGGAAGCAGACACATCTGCCACCTGCTGGAGACGAGGGCACCCTGGGCTGTGACTGGAGGGCAGGCAGAGGGTGGGCTGGTGCCAGGACCCAGAGGCCAGGAGGGCACAGCATGTTCTGGGTCCTTCAAGGCCTGTGGCTACCACGTGAGGGTCACACGTAGAAGGACATCTGTGCCAGGAGATTGTGGCATCTAGACAGGAAGCTCCCGCCAAGGCCCAGCATCGTGGTGCTTTGCCACCCAGCCAGGCACCCTGAACTGCCTCACCAGTGCCCGCTCAGCCGGCCACCCAGGGACACCACACAGGGAGGAGGCCTCAGCCAGGGTGTGGTCTTCAGACCAGGTTGACTTTAAACCAACAGTCTGCCAGCCAGGCTTGGGGCAGGGTAGGAGTGAGGGGCCAGGGCCTCTCACAGCTGCCCGCTGGGGGAAGTGAGCCCAAGGCTGTGTCTCCCAGGGAACCCCGAGCATGGGTGGGCTGAGCTGTGCAGGCCAATGGTCCATCTGTCTCCACCCAGAGGAGGAAGAAGCACCTACATGGTCCCTCTCCCCCAGCATATCCATGAACACACCCCAGCAGCCTGGCCTTTAGGTGACATTTACCCTCCCAGAGAAGCATGTGAACCAGCCCAGAAATAAACTGGCCTCTGGGTCACAGAAAGCTGATCTCCCTGAGTGCATATGGGGTGCCTGCCTCTGGGTTAGCAGGAGCTCCAGGTACTCCCCAGGGCTGGTCCCTGGAAGGCCTTCCAAGGCCCCTTACCCCAGACTGCTGGAAGCAGAACAGGGACAGACAGTTCATGGCAGGGGTGCACGGAGAACCCTTGGCCCTCCAGGAGACTCCAGGGTACCCTCCCAAGTCAGGGCTGCGGGGCCTCTGCACTCACCCCTCTGCCTGCACGGCAAACCTCCCATGCACAGCCTGGCTGTCCCCAGCCTGCTCTTTCCTGGCCTCCCCAGAAACCTCACCCCTCACTAGCCTGAATCCTTGGGCTGGACTGTCAGCTCCAGGAGTGCAAGCCAGGCCCCTGTGACGGCCCTGCCTTTGTGGCGCAGGCAGGTGGCAGGCACAGGGACAATTATATTCCTTGCAATCCAGACCCCTGAGAACCAAGGAAACAGCCTGTTGTGGCTAGGACTTGGCCTTGCAGGGTTGGGTGCTGAGCAGGGAGAGGGAGGGCTTGCTTCCGGGCCCTTCCTTCCTTCCCTCACTGGCCCTGTTGTGCAAACAGATATGAGGGAGCGGTGTGCTCCTCCCCTGTGGGAGGGGGCCAGGCACCCTCAGCCCCGTCCCAACCCAACTAGTGTGCAGAGGTACACACGGGCAGGGGCTGCTTCCAGGGAGGGGGCAGAAGGCTGGAGGGCTGGAGGGGGGCTGGCCTGGGCCTGCCACCCCATCACTGCTGCCTGCCTGGTGCCCCTGCAGGCTCTCACGTGTCCGCTCACATTCTCTCTGCTGGGGCCAGTGGGGTGGAAACACTGGCCTCCTTTGCCAGGATGGAGACTGCCGCCCAAGACCAGCAACCGGCTGAGTCCAGGCCACACTAGGATCCCCAGAAGTGTGGCCCTGAGATGGCACACTCAAGTCCCACCTCCTACAAGGAGGCTTCAACCCTTGGCTGCCACATAGTGGACAGCCCTGGTGATCTGGTCTAGCTTCTCTGCAAGGCTGCGGTCAGCGGCTGGGGCCACTGTGGAAGTTGGAGTGAGCGCAGAGCTGCCCTCCCCTACCACCGAGGCCTGCAGGACCCTGCAGGGGCTGTCCCTCCGCCTGGCCATCTGGACCCCCATTCCTCCACTCCTGGGCAGCCTGCTGCCTGAACGCCAGAGCTCCGGAGGCGCCCTCCCACCCAGGGTCGGGCGTGGAGAAGACAGGTGGGGAGGGGCGAGGCAGGGCACCAGGGCTGGGCGCTGGAAGCCGGGCCCCTCCTCCGATGGACGGGCCTGCTGGCTCCCGCGCCCAGCTGGCGGGTGGGGGTCGGCCAGGCTGGGCGGGTCCCACCAGAGCCGGACGGGAGGGGGGAGGAGAGGATGCTCCGCCCGCGCGGCCGCGGGACGTGGGGGACGTGACCGCGCCAAGGGAGGAGCCGCCGCCGTATTGCCTGGAGTAGGCGCCCTTCCCGCGCTACCGTACTAGCCAGCGCGCGCCACTGGGGTCTGCCCAGCGGCAGTACGGCGCCGAGCGTCCACCGCCCGGCACACCCAGGGGCCACGCGTCCCCCTGCGGTGCGCCTCGCGGGGCGGGGGCGGCTTCCTCTGCCCTCCGCAGAGGCAGGAGCGGTGCGCGGCTCGGGCCGCGGACTCCTGAACGCAGAGTTTCGCACCCGCGGAGACTCGACTCTGGCCGCGCGAGCCTGTCCACAGACGGAGGCGGGCTGGGAGTGTGCGGCCGAGTGCGCAGTGAGCACCGCAGGCCCCGTCGGCGCCGCCCCGCCCCTGTGCCAGGGCCGGTGCCTGGTGGCCCAAGGCCTGATCCAGAGGTGCCTCCCATCCCGCAGCGCCACCACCCAGAAGGGCCCGCCCAGGGCCCTAGGTGCCGGTTGCACTCGGCTCCTCAGTGGCCCTTCCCTTCCCACACTGCCAGGTCACTGCAGGGCAGCCCGGGAGCCCATAGCTTGGCACATGGCATGCTGTGGGGTCCCACCCACAGGCCCCCTCCATACACACTCTTTGAGGGCTGCCTGGGGTCATCAGAGCCCTCTCGTTGTCCCTGCAAACTTGGGTGTCCATGCTGTGGGCATTGAGGACCAGATGCCTTCTGGGTAGCAGGCACTACCCAAGGTCACACGGGAGTCTGTCTTGGGATGAGGCCTCCCAATGGCCACTGGAAGAGCCCAGGGCAGGACAGTGCAGTGCCTCTAGCGCTCTGCTGGGAACAGACTTGCCCCCATCCCCAACAAGACACACACCTGCCCACCGGAGAGCCCAGACACTTGTGGAACTGTCTCCATCCCTCTCCCCACCCACCAGGCACCAGCCAATTTTTGGGCCCCTAAAACGAAGCTTGAGGACCTCTGGAAACCTCCAGCCTCCACCACACACACACAGCAGCAGCCATGCCTGCTCTAAGCTTTGGACAAGCCCCCTGAGACCACCCAGAGGTCCTGACTCTGGTTATCACAAAGTGATTCTGTCAGGTTGCGTGGCCTAGACATGCAGCCCAGTGCATCTGGAACAGGGAGAAGGATATGGCCCCTAGCTGCCCCTCTGGCCCTGACTCAGACTCCAGATACCACACACACATTCCCACTCAACACCCACTCAGGCCCCCCAGAGCTAAAGGCTTCTCTACTACTGGGCGCCTGCTCCTGATTGGCCCAGCAACCAGGTGGTGCCTAATCAACCCACTTCTCAGGTAAGAAAACTAAAACCCCTCCTGGTCTTCCCTCAGGCTGGGGACTGGGAGGGCATCTGCGAGAAGGCTAGTCTGTTTCTGGTCCCACCCGTACCCAGCCTTCCGAGGCTCTTGGTCCCGGAGCGAGGGTGGGTATGTGATGGTGAGTTTAGGGTCACAATCAGAGGGCAAGGAGGGGCGGGAGAGGAAGATCCCAGGGCATCCCTTCCCAGGGTCCAGGCCTGGCGGCACGTGCACTGTTCAAGGAGACGGACCCACCAAATATAGCCCTCGGCCCTGGCCCCGGCCCTGGCCGGCCGGCAGACCGAGTTATTTATACTCAGGACGGCTCCACGGCCAGGCGCAACCACCTCCTGGCCAGAGCCCAGCCCCCGAGGGCCGCCCGACGGATGGGTGCCCGGCGGGCGAGGAGGCAAAGCGGGCGCCTGGGGTGCGAGGGCACACAGCGGGCTGCCTGTCGCCCTTGGGGGACCGAAGCCGGCGGGAAGGCTCGTCTAAGCCCGAGACGACCCCCGAACCCGGCTGACCGCGAGGGGCGGGCAGCGCGCGGGCCCCTAGGAGGATGACGCGCGGTGCCGGCCCAGCCTCCCGGCCACTCGAGAGTCCCGGCCTCCGCCGCGCGCCCAGCATCCCGGCCGCGCCTACCTGCCGCCGCTCCGCCGCGCCCGCCGCTGCCCGCCGCTGCCCGCCTCGGCTGCCGGGCGCCGCGCCGGGGGCGACTTTAAGTGCTCTCGTCGCTCGCGCGGCACGTCCCCCGCGCACGTCACCGCCGCCTGGCGCCGCCCCTACCGCCCCGCCCGGACCCCGCGCCGCCGCCGGAGGGGCGCCCCTGCTACTGCTCCCCGACGGCGCCGCCCGAGGCCCGCGCCGGCCCGGGGACCCCCGGCCGCGACCCGCTCCGTCGGGGCCCCCGCGCGGACCCCTGCCCGGGCGCGCCTGCTGCCGGCCGGCCGGCCTCCTCCGCGCCCCTCGCCCGGCAGCCCGGCAGCCTCCTCTGGCGCCGGCCCGGGGCTCCCGCCGGCTGAGGCCGCCGCGCCTGCCCCGTCCCAAGACCGCGGCTTCCTCCCGCTCCGACTCCGACGGGCGCCCGGGCAGTCCCCGCGACCCAGGGCTGGGACCTCGCCCTTCGGCCGATGGGAGCGCCAGCCGCCGGGCGTCGGCGGACCCTGCCCGGACCACCCCTGGCTCAGCCCCCCGCAGGCCCCGAGGCCGCGTCCGACCCGCGCTGCGTCGGAATTCACGCCTCACCCCAACCTCCGCGTGCTCCTGGGCCGGCCCGGCGGTGCTCGGGTGCGGGCGGTCACCGCCTCCCCTGGTTGGGGAGCCGGCCTGCCGCGCTGGGCGGCCTGCGCAATCTTGGGCGAGGCCTTCAGTCGCTCTCAACCTCCGCTTCCCCAGTAGCTGTGCCCTCTGCGACACCAGATAAAGCCCTGGATCCCAGCCCTGCCCCGCCACCCCTCCCCTCCCTGCCCAGAACCCCGGAGCCGCGCCCCCCACCCCGGAAGGAGTAGATTTGGAAGGCCAAGGTGCTCTTCCCAGCTTGAGGGAGTCCACACTTGTCCTCGGTGGGTGTGTCTGGGCCAAGCTTTCTTATTGGCACCATGGTTTAGCTGAGCACTTTGGGTGCTAAGGTTTGAGGAAGTGCCAGGGAACTGGCCTTTCTTAGCCTGGGCCCAGGACACCATTTGTCCTCTGCCATCCATCGGGACGGTGGGAGCACTCCAGGTCTTCCGGGGCTAAGGATCCTGGGGTGAGTAACTTGACTTTAGCAGAAAGATCCCAACACCAGGATGGGGGTCAGAGAGAGTGTGTGGAGGACCCCTTCCAGAGGGCTGTGGGCAGCCCACCCTCTTGGCCCAGTACAGGGAGGGCAGTATGGCATTGGCCTTGACCCCAGAGCCCACTGTCTGGTGCCCCCAACCTCTTGAGATGCCCAGCACAGTAAGGTCTGTTGCTCTTTTTTCTTTCTTTATTTTTTTTCTCCTTTGTGCTAGGTGTTGAACCCAGGGGCACTTTACCACTAAGCTACATCCACAGCTCTTTTTATTTTTTATTTTGACACAGGGTCTCACTAAGTTGCTTAGGACCTCACTAAGTTGCCCAGGCTGGCCTCAAACATGTGGTCCTCCTGCCTCTGCCTCCCAAGTCACTGGAATCACGGGTGTGGCCCCCCACACCCACCATCCCTGTTGCTCTTTCTGTTGAGTGCATGACCCTAGGATGCAAGAGCAAGGCAGAGGGGACAAGACCCTGAGGAGCTGCACAAAGGACCCCCTCCATAGTTCCACAGGTATTTTCTGTCTCTGGGGGAGTGCACCTGACCCCAATTATTAGACTTGACCTGCTGGATTCAGCTAGGGACAAAGGCTGTGCAGCCACCCAGAAGTCCCCATACCTGCACGTGGCAGTTGGATTCCCCATGGGAAGGCTAGGCAGCCTTCTGTCACCAGCCCCACCCATCCAGTCACTGGCTGAAGAACTCAGAGCTGCCAGCAGGGAGGAGACCAAGCAGGGTGCCTAGGGTCCCAAAGGCCAGGACAGGCACCTTCACAGCCAGGAATTCTGCAAGCGCTGAGACCTGGAGACCTAAACCCCACTGGAGGCCTGCACACCTCTCCTTCCTGGGGATCCAGGGAGTACCCCTCTCAGGCATGGTCCTCCCTGGCTGTGGGACCCAGGACCACACTGGCTGCCCCCCAGAGCTGAGGTGGGGCCCTTCCCACTGTCATAGGGCACTGGCTTCCCAACATCTTCTAAAACAGCATTCCAGGGTCAGGGCTTGGGCAGGAACTGAGGCAGAGCAAGGGCTTCCGCCGTGGCAGGGTGGCTGGGCCTCCCAGGGAACTAGCTTATGAGTAAGAGAAAAGGCCCTTTTACTTTGAGGTGTAAAAGTTTCCATTCTGGCACCCCCTTAGTATGAGGTGCCCTTGACCTTTTAAGTGCTCAGCCTTCAGAAAGGTTCCACTGGGTGTCCAGCACCTGGTGAGGCCCCTGGGCCTGCACCTGGACCTGGGTCTTGGGTGGCTAGGCTGCGCCTGATACACAGCCCTGGAGGGCACCTCAGGTCTAGGGTCAGGTGCCTTCCAGGGGAGGCTTCAGGCCTTTCCCTCCCTCCCTGGGCTCATCAGAGACAGTGGTCCCAGGAGGCCTGTTCCCATCCCAGGGCCTGGAGCCTGTGGGCACATTCACTAGTCTTGGGAGGTGGCTGGAGCCACCAGGGAGGGTGGAGAAATCTGCTGCCCAGCTCTGGGTGGCGTTGGGAGTACCCACTCCAGACATGGCTCCAGTGGCCAGTTCCCCCACAGTGGCCCCAAGCCAAACCCCAGCCCAGGTTTCCCTTTATTTGAAGGGAGAGGTGGGGGCCTAGGAAGGCAGAGCTATCCCAGCTTCCCAGCACGGCCCACAGCCCACCGGCCCCACAGCCCACCCGCCCCATGCTTCTGTCCAGGCCCCAGCTGCAGGTCCTGTCAGGTCCTGGAATGTGCTACAAGGAGCCTCAGTGGCTGCAGCCTGGGGGCCGGGGTGGGCCGCGGGCTGCCCTGCCTCTCCTGGAGCATCATCCCTAGGAACCCTGTTGCCTTCCCTGAGCCAGTGTTGTCTCAGAAGGCTGGGAGCCAGGCTCTGGCTGGGTGTCCAGAAAGGATCTTGAAACCTGGGGGGATTTCCCGAGGGCGACTCCAGCAGCCGCCTCAGGGACAGTGGAAGGGCAGGCTTCACTGCTGTCAGGCACCAGGGAGGTTTCTAGGCCCCGAGAGCCACGCAGACCCCACATGCTGTCCTCAGGACTTCCCCACACCCCTCCAGGTCCCAGCCTACTCACCTGCCCCCCACGCCTGGCCGTGCCACCCAGAACCAGCTGAAGCCCCACAGACAGGACGGGGCTGAGACAGACCAGGTCAGGTGAAGAAAGCTGAGTCGCAGGGACAGACATTCCAGCTGGGCCACGGCCCCCCTTCCTGGGGTCCCCAGCTGCCTGGCTCCTGAGCTGCTGCCTGAGGGCTCCCAGTCCAAAGGATCTGGTAACACAACTGTCACAGCCTGTCACTCCCCCCCGGGGCCACACCTTCTGCACAAACTCCAGGCCCCTGGAGGGGTGGTGAGAAGCAGCTGCCCTTACACACCTTTTCCAGGACCTTTTCCTCCCACCCTCCAGACTCCCAGAAAAATAAACATGGGCCTGGCAACTGCCTGGCCCTCCCGCAGCACTGCAGCCCAGGCAGCGGGCAGAGGGGAAAGGCAGGAGAAGCCAGCCTCGGCCACCCCGGCCTGACACACCTGTGCTGCAGGGAGGGTGTTGGGTGCCTGGGATGGGCTGGCCAGGTCCTGTCCTGGGTGGCAGCAGTGCCCTCTCACCTGTCATTGGGAGGCAGAACCGGACGGGACGAGCTCTAGAGCAGGGAACCCGGGAGGCGGGGCCAGCTGTCCAGCTGGAGTGCAACAGCAGGACAGCGTGGGGTCTCCTGTCCTGCGTGCCCGTGGCCCACCTAGGCCTGGGGCTTGGCCTCGCCCCTCACCTGTGAGGTGGTCCTCCTCCTGGCGGCCCTTCCTGCCGTCCACTGAGGAAGCCCTGCTTCCTTCTCACCCGTTTGCCTGCCATCGTTGTGCCCACGCTGGTCGCACTCAGGTGTGGACTCTTGGGCTAGACCTGAAGTCCACTGCTCACACCCTGTCCACCCGCACATGGCTCCATGCCCAGGGTCAGGTGGGGGCTGAGTCCTGCCGGCCTCGCTGACTTCCTCTGTGCCTGCCACGTGCTGCCTGCTTGCCGTGCTCGGCAGGCTATGAGCGGGCACTGCCAAGGTGGGGACCCGAGGGCCCACCCCCAGGACTTCCGAGAGACACGGGCCTTGAGAACACGCCTCCTCTGTGCAAAGACCACTGCTGCTGGGAGACTGGGACGTGGTGGTGCCTGCGGCCTGGGTGCACCTGGACTGCACTGCCTGGGGGCCTGCTTCACTCTTGGCAGACAAGGAGCTGGGCCTCAGCAGAGCAGGACTCACCTGCCGTCTAGCCTGGCCGTGCTTTCCCTATGGGCTGGCCGGGCACAGGCAGGCGGGTAGCGAGGAGTGGCTGGCCTGCTGGGTGTGACCGTGTAGCCACAGAGGTGAGTAACAGGGAGTCCAGCAGAGCAGCCTTTGGGCCCCGCCAGGCGGCCGTGAGGCTCCTGGGACCCTCAGCTCTTCCTCAGACCTCCATGCCTCTGCATATGCGATGCTTTCTCCCTGGATACCTGGGGGCCCAGGACGTTGACCCGACCCCAGGGGAAGCTGGCAAGCCTGCTCCATGGTTCCGGGACCTTCTGTGATGAAGATAACCAGGTGGGACTGAGAACAGACCGCTCAGGGGCAGTAAGTTTGGGAGGATCTGACGCACTGAACTGCCCTGTCCCCTCTGCATAGATCCCATGGAAATGGCAGCGTTGGAATGTCCCGCTGCCCCATCCCAGTCTAGCGGTGAAGCCTGGGCTCCGGGAGAGGAGCTGGCTGGGTCCCCTGCACCACGGGGCAGGCAGCGGGGCCTAGTGTCGCAGTCTCCGGACCTGGGGCCCACGCTCAGTTCCTGTGGCTGCAGAAGGAGTCACCCAGAACATAGTGGCTTAAAGTGAGCATCATCGTCTCGCGGTGTCCCAGGGTCAGGACTGGAGTGGCAGAGCGGGGCCCTCAGGGTCTCAAGGCTGTATCAGCCCAGGTCTCAGCTGTCGCTGGACGTACCGCTCCCAGCGTGGCTGCTGGGGGAGGCCACCTTACTATGTGGCCCCAACCCCACGTGGCTGCTGGCACCCTCGAGTGAATGCCCTTGTACCCAGCCCCCAGGTGTGCACCTCCCATCTGCACCTTGGCGCCAGCCACCGAGTCCAGCCAACGCAGAAGGTGGGAAATCGGGCTCCCCCTTCTGGAGGCAGGAGGAGCAGCATCCACAGGCCCCGGAGGCCTCTGACCTCCCAGCCTTGCCCGGGAGGGAGGCAGGGCAAGGCAGGACCTGGGCAGCACTGCGCTGCCAGCCTCAGGGTACAGCCTGAAGGGCAAAGGCTGCTGGGCTGCCCGTTCTCCCTGGTGGTGATGACCCTAAGAGTCTCCTGAGTAGACCGTCGGGTGGACATCAGGATGTGGACTCCTGGGCAGAGCAGTCGCACTTCTGTGAGAGGAACGGGAGTGGACATGGAGGCCAGGGCACCCTGAGTGGGACCCGTACTGCAGATTTTCCTTCCACCTTCCTCAGTGTCCCACTTTCCCAGCAGGACACACGTATTACTTGTTGTTCACTCCTTTTTAAAGCCAAGGTGAGCCGGGCGCGGTGCTGCGCAGCTGCATCCTAGCTGCTCCAGACGCGGAGGCAGGAGGGCCACTCGAGCCCAGGAGTTTGAGGTCAGCCTGAGCAACACAGTGAGACCCCGTCTTAAAAACACAAACCGGATCAAGGTGAAGCCCACACAGCAGGCCACGGTCCTGAAGCAGGCCGCCCGCGACATTTAGGGCACGTGGTCTTGCTCAACTGCCCCTCTCATTTCAAAGCCTTCCCCTGGCCCGTGGAACCCCTGCACCCAATACCCAATCGCTCCGTGGCCCGCCGCCTGGTAAACCTACCCCCTTCTGTGCCTGCAGACTCCACGGTTCCCCGTGGGCCTTTGTGCGGATGCAGCCACACACACGGCCTCTGCCCCGCGCAGGATGTCCCTGCAGGGCGCCCGCCTTGCAGGATCTACCAGCACTTCTCTCCTTTCTGTGGCAGAATGACTTCCATAGTACAGACACACTTTTGTTTATTCAGTCACCCGCCAATGGACAGGGACACTGGGTCATTTCGACCTCTGGCTGTTGTGAGCAATGATGCTTTGGGCGTCCAGAGGCGTCCGTGTATAAGTACTTGCGTGGACGCGTTTCCACTTTCCTCGGGTGCGTGCCCCGGCGTGGAGCTGCTGGGGAGGTGGAGGATTCTGTGTCTTGCCAGTTTCTCTGAGTCCTTGCCAACGCTCGTCACCATTACTTTCTGTGGGGTTTGGTTTTTGTTTTTAATTGAAGCCATTCTTGTGGGTGTGAGGTGGGATCTCGTGTCTGTGAGGCTCAGCACCTCTCACACGCCTGCGGGCCATCTGTATGTCTTCTCTGGAGAAACATCCATCCTCGTCCGTTTTTCCCCCCTGTGGTACTAGGGACGGAACCCAGGTCCTCACAGATGCTAGGCAAGTGCTGTACCTCTGAGCCACACCCCCAGCCCGTCTTCACTCTTTTTTTTTTTTTTTTTGGTACTGGGCATTGAACTCAGGGGCACTCGACCACTGAGCCACATCCCCAGCCCTATTTTGTGTTTTATGTAGAGACAGGGTCTCACTGAGTTGCTTAGCACCTCGCCCTTGCTGAGGTTGGCTCTGAACTCGCAATCCTCCTGTCTCAGCCTCCCTAAGTGCTGGGATTACAGGCTTGCGCCACCGCACCTGGCTCTCTCTCTTCACTCTTGATACACAAAATTTCACCTTTATTTCTTTTGTTTCTTGTTTTGAGTATCATGTAAAAAGTCCATCACCATTAAAATTGATCTTTATGTCTTTCTTTCTTTTCCGGTGCTGGGATGGAACTCTACTCTTACATTTCTTATAAAAGGTTTATGGTTTAACTCTTATGCTTGCTGTGTTGAGCCACTGCTAGTTAATTTTTAAAGTGGTTAGACACAGACAGGGCTTTGATTCCGCCCCTTTTCTGTGGGTCCCGGCAGTGACGAGATCCATCACGTTGATAACCCCCCCGGGGGTGGTGAGCAGCCTACTATGGCTAAGCTGTAGCAGGTGCTGCCGGGAGGGGCCTGGGTCTTACACCCCTACTCCTGGTGGAGGCAGCAGAGCTCAGGCCTCGGCAGGCTAGGAGTCACAGACTCAGGCTAGAGGCCTTAGTGGTGGCACACAAGAGGCAGCCTCCCCTGGGGGAGGGACAGCTCTCCCCAGCACGTGGAGCCCAGCCTGGGGCAGCTGGGCCAGGCCGGGAAAACCTCCGTCCCTGAACTGGGTTGGGCAGGTAGTCCGGTGGGTGAAGGCCCTCTTGCTGTGGAGGGCAGCCCGCTGGCCCCATGGGTCCAGGCCCCTGGTGCTGTTCTTCTGCTTGCTGGACTTCACCTGTCCTGCACTGAGCTGGGGTGGGGGTGATCAGGCTTCCTCTGTCCGTCCTAGGAGCCCATCTAGGCCCAGGTCACCCTGGGTGCGCCAGGGATGAGGGAGGAGACGTCAGGTTGGGATGGCTGGGCTAGACAGTAAGAGGGCCTTCCCTGCAGGCAGCTTTCCAGCCTCAGCTGGCCCTGGCCTCTGCCTGCAGGCCTGTCCTTCCTCCACACAGCACCGTCAGGGGTGCACACCAGATATCCTGCACCTCTGTCCTCTCCTGTAACACGTGGATGACAACAGGCCACTGCAGAGAGCTGTAGGTGATGCTCTGCTTGTCCTGGTCCTGGCCTGAGAGATGGCCCAGGAAGCCACAGGGTGGCCCAGGCCTGGTTCTGGGGCCAGGGAACGAAGCTGCCAGCTGCATGGCCTCTTGGTGGGGACAGCTGCTGCATTCACTGGCCCAACACTGCACAGGTGCTCGCTCAGTCCCACCAGCTCAGAGGCACCTGGTCAGTAGGGCCCTGCCCCACACTGCAGTCCAGGCCTCCAGCCCAAGTACAGCAGCCAGCATCGGCCACAGGGCGCTCCGGGTGGCCCCGGGGTCCCCGCAGCCCCTGCCTGTTCTTCTCTCCTTCTGCCTCTCTGAGTGTCCCTACATCTCCGGAAGCCCCGCTGGGGGCCTGGTCCACACTGGCCTGGGGGTGGCCTCCACTCACCGTCCTCAAGACTACTCTCACACAGGGAGGTCTGCAGTGCCTGGGCTTTGTCCTCAGTCCTGCTCGGGCCCAGCGAGGCTGTCCCCACCTCAAGCAGCCTTCTGGGTTCCCTCATTCCTTCAGTCCATGCTGGCAGCTGGTCCTGTGGCTCACTGTGTTCCAGCCAGGCCCCAGGCAGAGAGGGCCCCTGCTGCACTGGTGTGCTGGACCAGGCAATGCAGGTGAGTGTCCAGCCTGCAGGAAATGCCCGCCCCTGGTCTCCCTGGCTCCCATTCCTCCCCTGGCCACAGGCTGCTCTCCCCTCAGAAGCTGGACAGAGCCCCCAGCCCTCTCTAATGGTCATCACTGGTCTTGTTCATGTCCAGCTGGGTCAGGCCTCTGTCCCTTCCTCCTCTGGTGGGTGTCCACCTGACCTAGCCCTGCCTGTGAGCTCTCACCACACCTCAGGGATCTGTGCCCCTCTGACTCTTGACCCCAGAAGCCAACACACCTTTTTTTTTGGTACTGGGGATTGAACTCAGGGGCACTCGACCACTGAGCCACATCCCCAGCCCTATTTTGTGTTTTATGTAGAGACAGGGTCTCACTGAGTTGCTTAGCACCTCGCCATTGCTGAGGCTGGCTTTGAACTCCTGATTCTCCTGTCTCAGCCTCCCTAAGTGCTGGGATTACAGGCATGCGCCACCGCGCCCGGCTAGAAGCTGACACACTTCTTCCTTGATTTCTCCTCTCCAGTGACCGAAGCTCAGCTTAGTCCACTCCCCAGTGTACCTGGACCTGTCACACTTGTACTATAGTCCCCCAGAGCCTCAGCTCAGAGAGCCCCAAAGCCAGGGGACAGAGGTCACGAGCGTCCTGCCCCTGCTAGGGGCAGTGCTCTTGAAGTGGCATGGCATTGGCCGGGCCAGAATCAAGGGTGTGAGGACAGTGGCCAGGCCCTGACCGCAGGGCTGTGAGGCCGGGGGACAGGCTGTCACCATCCTCAGCTGCAGGGAGGGGCTAGCCTTGCTCAACCTTCCGGTGGCCTGGAACCACAGCCCACTCCCTGTGACTCAGCACCGAGAGCTCAGGAGGCTGCTGGGGGACACAGGCAGGGCAGTGGGCCAGGGGGCCAAGGTCCAGCCCTGGCTCTGCAAGGGCCCATGTGGAGCCCCTTAGCTGCCCTGACCCATTTCCTCATTTTTACCTGAAGAGGGTGGACTTCACGGTCTCCGGGGATTTGGCTACAGTATGAGAAGGTCACAGGTCCCTCGGAATGCCCCTCACCACAAGTCACCTGCTGCTCAGGCTGCTGTGTGTCATGGACAGGACAGCAGAGGAATGTGGACGCACCACAGTCATTCTCTTTCTAAAGCAAGATGGCCAGCTTTTCAGAGGACACTGCTGTCCTGCCCATCTGCGCTGGGCATCCTGGCTCCGCCTCCGGCTCCTGACCTCTGGGCAGTAGCCCACCTCCCATGGCCCCTGTGGGCTCTCCAGTTCCCTCTGCATGAGATCAGTCCTCCTCATCCCTTTCTGGGGGCTGTCCTTTCCACAGCCTCTTCCTTAGGCCCCCAGCCTCCCTTCCGCAGCCTCTTCCTTAGGCCCCAGCCTCCCTTCTGAAGCCTCTTCCTTAGGCTCCCAGCCTCCAGGCAAACAGATCCGTGCTGGTGGCCGTGTGCATGGGTATCCCTGGCTCTTAGGAGGCAAGGGACAGTTTGGCTGGCCCTCTGGAGCCTGGCACATGTTGGGGGTATGTGCATACACTTCCCCTGACCCCTGACCTAATCTACTTCTTTGTCCCCATCTGTAAAGCACAGGTGACAGTATGTACCAGAATGAGGTCATGGCCCTTCCACCAAGGCCCCCTTTCCCTGAGACTTGGCAGGGAATTTGCCCAAGTGTCTGTGTCCACTCCTTGCTCCCTCTGGAATGGCTTCAGACACAGAGGCCCCAGGAAACAGGGGACAGCCTGGCCACCATCCCTTTCCTTTCTCAGCTCACCTCCTGGCCCTGAGCCTGGGAGGCCAACAGAGGGAGCAGCTGCCCAGCGCGCCCGACTTAGGCGTTTCCCAGATCCTTACAGGTTGGTGTCCAGGCAGCACCCCCACCCCAACCTTCTGACCAGATTGCTATGCTTTCTGGACCTGAGGTGAGCCCTGGCCTGAAGCTGACCTTAGGGGGAACCCAGGGGTGAGGTCAGCCCAATAGCCAAAAATCAGAGGAGGGGTGCTCAGCCCTAGTGGTTAGGATCAGGCCCCCTGAGCACCCTGGTGCAGCCGTACCCCAGGGCGTGCTCCTGGGAGGTCCCATCGGCCAGGCTGGGCTGCAGTGGCCGGTAAGCAGCTTGGACTCTAGGATCCGCGGCCATGGCTGGCCCCTTGGCCTGCCTCTTGCCCCCCTGCAACTGAGGCCTGCCACTCGTGCTGCCTCTGGGCTGGGCTGGACGGGCCCTTGGCCAGGGATGCTGCCAGGAGCAGGACAGCTGGCCCCCACAGGGACGTGCCCCACACGCTATGTGCAGGGGCGCGGGGAGGGGAGGGGCAGGTCCCAGCTGTGCCACTCACAGGGTCATTGCAGATGCACTTAGTTAAGATGGGGTCATCCTGGTGTAGGGTGGAACCTGACCCAGCATAACTGGTGTCCTGAGCAGAGCAGCGCATGAGGAGGGACACAGAGGCCACGTAGTGGCTGTGGCAGAGGTCAGAGTGATGCGGCTGCAGCCAAGGACACAAGGATAGCCATGACCCAGGAGCTGGAAGAGGCAGAAGACCCCTTCTGGACCCCTTGGAGGGGCCCAGCCTGCCAGCATCTTGATGTCTGCAAAAATAAATCCCTGCTAAAAATGGCTCAGAGGCCTTGTTATGGCAGCCCCAGGACTCTAATCCGTGCTACGTCTCTTTCATCTGTGACCCCGCTGGTGCTGGCCGGCAGGAGATGAGATAAATGCAGTCTCTGTCAACCAGATCCTGGCCAGTAGCACCAAGAGGTGTGTCCGGGGAGAGCCCAGCGGGGGAGGGGGGCATGGGTATGTGAGGGCTGAAGAGGGGCCTCTTCAGGCTGAGGTGTCAAGGACTGAAGAACAGCCGCAGCCGGGTGCAGTGGCCACGCCTGTAATCCCAGCGGTTTGGAAGGCTGAGGCAGGAGAATCACAAGTTCAAAGCCAGCCTCAGCAATTTAGTGAGGTCATCAGTAACTCAGTGAGACTCTGTCTCTAAAATATAAAAAAGGGGTCTGGGTATGTGGCTCAGTGGTTAAGCGCCCCCTAGGTTCAATCCCTGGTACTAAAAAATAAACAGGTAAATGAAGAACAGTCTCTGCGTGAGGAAGTGCTGATGGGCAGCGGCGTGGTGTCCCAGGAGGCTGCAGGGTGTGGACAGGTGAGGGCCACACACCCTCCAGCTGGTGTTGGAGGGAACCTGGGTGCAGGAGGTGCCTAGTGGGGGAGGATGGCTCAGGGAGGCCTGGCTTTAGCCCAAGCTGTCCCTGGCTGAGTTGCCCTGGGATTAGAACTCAGGCTGTGGGCACAGCAGCTTCAGGCCCTGGACAGCATCCTGTGCTCCCTACTCCCAACCCTGGAAGCACTGTGATCACAATGATGCGGAGGTCGTCCAGCATACAGTTCCAAGCATGGCTGCCTGTGTCATATTGTCTGAGCTAGGGCTGCCATAGCCACATGCTGCAGTGTGACAGGCACTTCCCCATCCTGGAGCTGGACTTCTGAGAGGAGGGTGCAGGCAGTGCTGCTTTCTCCTGTGGCCTCTCTGCTCTGCTTGCAGATGACACCTTCTCCCTGTGTCCTCAGCTGGCCTTCCTGTGTGCATTCCTGTGTCCTCTTGCTCTTCTTGTAAGGATGACCATCCTCTCCTCCTGGGATCAGGGTCCCTCCCTATGACCTCACTCAGCCATGATCACCTCCTGACACAGGGGTGATGGCTTCAACATGTAACTTTTTTTTAAATTTTAGTTGTAGATGGACACAATACCTTTATTTTATTTATTTTTATGTGGTGCTGAGGATCGAACTCAGTGCCTCACACATGCTAGGCAAGCGCTCTACCACTGAGCCCCAGCCCCAGCCCCTACAACATACAACTTTTTTCTTTTTTCTTTTTTTTGGTACTAGAGATTGAACTCAGGGGCATTTGACCACTGAGCCACATCCTCAGCCCTATTTTGTGTTTTACGTAGAGACAGGGACTCACTGAGTTGCTTAGCACCTTGCTGTTCCTGAGGCTGGCTTTGAACTAGCGATTCTCCTGTCTCGGCCTCCCAAACTGCTGGCTTGCGCCACCGCGCCCAGCTAACATATAACTTTTGGGGGACACAATTTGGTCCATGTCACATGGTTTCTTGTAGATCCCTACTTTACAGGTGAGGAAACTGAGACATACAGACTCCTGTGGTACAGCACCACCTCAGGCACCCAGCTCAGGCAGGTTCCCCTCAACTTTTCCTGGCCACTTTCATGGACATGGAGGCCCAAACTTGACCTGCCATCCTCACCAGAAGCACCCAGGAGCAGGGCTAGAATGGGCTGAGGCAGGCAGTGTGGGCATCTTTGTGGATGCATTGAGTCCTGGAGCTGACCTCTGGGCCAACAACCCCTGCAGGGCCCTGCCTCCTAATAGAACAAGCTCTAACCCAGCCAGAGGCAGACACAGGAAGAAGCAGAGAATAAGGGCTAGACTGGAAGAGCTGAGGAGGGGTCCTGGCTAGAAGCCCAGGGAGTGGGGACGGCACCTAACAGAGGTGGGGGAAGGGCTGCGGGACGCAGGTGCGATGTGGGGTGACACCCATATTGCCCTATGCAAGTGCTGCTTCTGTCCCAGGGAATGTCCAGGGGCCAGGACTCAGTTCCCCAGCTGTAGACAGCACAGAGGCCACTTCTGAGGATCTGAATGGGGAAGGTGAAAACACGGAATGACAGGATTCACGTATGATGGGCAGGAGCCTGCCACTGATGCTGGGTCCAGGCCCTTCCCACTAACCCAACCCCTGCCCCAACCTCCAGCTCTCTAATCCAGCCCACAAGCACCGAGACCCTGGGGGACGTGCTCCCCATACCTGGGGCATCCGGCCTAACGCAGGGCAGCCCTTAGGGGAGGATTGCTGGCGGCTCCTACCACTGCGCGGCCCCTTGTGCAGCTCAGGGCTCCCCACGCTGCGCAGACCCGGGCTCCCTTCCGCCGCGCCGGTGCAACCCCGGCCGCCCGAGCGCCCCAGCCTGCCCAAGCCACCCGGGCAACGCTTTGGACCCTCGACCCAGCTGGAGGCGGGGGCCCTCGCGGGCCCCAGACGCCTCCCTGACGGGCGAGGAGCCAGGGACCAAGCGCGCTGCCCTGGCGCGCTCATCCTGCCACCCGGGGGGCGCGTCCGCCGTCGCCCGTGCTCCGCTCCCCTTAGCGCCTGCGCGTGGGGCCGGGCGAATGAAGTCCGGAACCCCACGCCGCGGCTCCAGTTTTCGGCCGGCGGGATCCGAGCGCCGCATCCCGCGCACCCGGACCGCGGCCGACGCACTCGGGTCGCTATGGCAACGCAGCCCTCCCGGAAGCCGCCGAGCGGGAGATCAGGAGCACGGGCCCCGGCGTGCGGCGGAGTGCGGCGGCTTGGACGAGGAGCGGCGGGCGCGGGCGAGCCCGGCGTAAGTTCTTGCCAGCCGGCCGGCAGGCGAGCGGCGCGGGGTCCGCCGGCGTTTCCTGGGGGAGCTGGGGCCGCGCGCGCGGGCGGGAGGACCCCGTAGGGCTGGGCGTCCCCAGGGGTGGAGCGCCCCCCGCAGGCGAGGTTGGTCCGCGCAGGGGCACTGGGTCCCCGCTGCCGGGGGTGGCGCACCCTGTGCCGGCTCAGCGCCGGATGCCCACGGGCCAGCGTGTGACGCCAGGCTTAGCCGCGTAGTTCGGGGGCTGCCCAGTTTCTAGCGTGCAGTGACTTTCCCGTTTCTAATGTCTCCTGGGGAGACACTGAGCTGCATCTTGCTTCTCACCGTGTCGCCAGTTGTAGCGTCCCTGAATGTTTCCCGAAGTAGCTTTTTTCATTTACTGCCACTTTGCGTTCCGTTACATTGGGCAGGGAGAGCAGCAAATCCGGAGTTTGTAGAAGCGCAGGGCTCTGCTGCCTTTAGGGCAGAATCCGGAGCCAGTTGCCAGATGTCTTTATTTAGGATCTGGATCAGAGTGAGAAGGTTGATCACTGTCGGGGCACCTAGACTTGCCACCCCCCAGGGTTCGTGTGGGTACCTGAGGGTCCTCTGTGAAGACCACAGGTGGAGGGGACCTTAGCAGGTCCTCCAGGGGATCTCAGTGGCAGGCTTGGGACTGGTTCTGGGGAGGTGGGAGGGCAGTGGTGCTGCACAGGGATGAACTGAAGTCACCCTTTCATCTGTATCCCAGGATCTTGTGCAGGGCCACTTCATAAGGACAAGCCAAAGGCTTAATCCTTGGTTATGAACAGTCCATTGTACATCAGGGAACATATTTGGCAACCTTTCTTTTGTGCCTTGGCTTGAAATGCTGGGGCTATGTGAGTCTTCTTTCTTACTCCGAGGTACACTTCACACCCAAGAAATTTCTGTTCTATTCTGCAGGAAATTGGATTTCCTGGTCACTCATGGCTTAATTAACTGACCTGGTGGCTTTGTGGTTCCTGGATTTCTTTTATCCTTCTTTAGTACCCAAGTATGGCTGGTAATTTCAGTCTGAAGAGCCATCTTCACCACTGTTATTCCAGACTTTTCTCTTGGGATTCTTTTTTTTTTTTTTTTTTTTTGGTACTGGAGATTGAACTCAGGGGCACTCGACCACTGAGCCACATCCCCAGCCCTATTTTGTGTTTTATGCAGAGACAGGGTCTCACTGAGTTGCTTAGTGCCTCGCCGTTGCTGAGGCTGGCTTTGAACTCGCGATTCTCCTGTCTCAGCCTCCCTAAGTGCTGGGATTACAAGCGTGAGCCACCGCGCCCGGCTCTCTTGGGATTCTTTTTACTGCAGCTGCGGCCGAGGGAGCAAGATGGCAGAGAACTAGCTCTTGCACACCCTGCCCTCAGGGAGCCCAGGAGAGGCAGGAGCTGCCTGAGTGTAGGAATGTGTTTGCTTCTCTACTTCTGGCAGCCTCAGACTTGAAATGATTATTAATGTGGCTTTTGACAAATAATTTTTTTATGTCCATTGCTTCTATACTTATTAGTTGAAATTCTATAAGAAAGAACCTTCCTTTTTTGTAATTTTTCTGTTTATTCCATTATTTTTGATATTAGGATGGATGTTTTTATTTTGTTTTTGTTTCATGGATTATAATCCATTGCTGGCATTTATTTTAGATTGAGGCCTTAGAAACTCCTTTTATGGCTTCTGTCCATACAGCATGTCCCCAAACTTTGGAGCACTTCCTTACTTTTTGGCATCACAGGATGTCTCAGGCTGATCCTGTGCCCTTGATGTAGCTCAGATCCATGATTTCTCTAGGGATCCCTGGCTCTGTTTAGTATATGCTTGGCTCTCCATGTATTCTAAGAGCTGAGTTTACACTGATCCTGGTCTGTTATCACAGGGCTCATTTTGCTTTTCCCTTACCTCTCCTAGGTTGGTTCTCATTTCTTAATTTACTTACTGATTTTCTCAGTCCTGGGATGTACATAAAATAGTTTCAGAATTGCTAATCCATATTCTTGTGAAAACCAGAGCTACTTACTATAGAGTGTAACACTTGTATGCAGTTTTCATTTTTATGAAATGTATAATCAAAATATAGAATATATAATCAAAATATTGTTTTCCAAAGTTGTTTTAGTGTTTGTGTTATTAATGCATTTTTGTTGCATGAAATATTTGTGTTTCTAAAAGCCCACATAGTCTAAGTTCTTAACTCCAAGATTTCCATTTCTTTTTTATAGCATGTCTTTATTTATTTATTTATTTACTTATTTATTTTTGGTACTGGGGATTGAACTCAGGGGCACTCGACCACTGAGCCACATCCCAGCCCTATTTTGTGTTTTATGTAGAGACAGGGTCTCACTGAGTTGCTTAGTGCCTCGCCATTGCTGAGACTGGCTTTGAACTTGCGATTCTCCTGCCTCAGCCTCCCAAAGTTCTGGGATTTTAGGTATGCGCCACTGTGCCCGGCTTGTTTTTTATTTATTTTTATGTGGTGCTGAGGATCAAACCCAATGCCTCACACCTGCTAGGAAAGTACTCTGCCACTGAGCCCAACCCTTTTAATTTCTTTTTTCATTTTATTTCTCATTTACTCACTTTTTCTTTTTTGGCAAATACAGATTCAAAGAAAACAGTGCAGCATGCCCCTCACAGAGGTGGCACCCTCTCCTCCAGCAGGTGCAGTGATAGAGTGAAGGTTCGTTCATTTACTGCTAGTCCCTTGTTTCAGGTTTTTTTTTTTTTTTTTTTTTTGGTACCAGGGATTGAACTCAGGGGCACTCGACCACTGAGCCACATCCCCAGCCCTATTTTTTGTGTTTTATGTAGAGACAGGGTCTCACTGAGTTGCTTAGCGCCTCGCCATTGCTGAGGCTGGCTTTGAACTCGCGATTCTCCTGTCTCAGCCTCCCTAAGTGCTGGGATTACAGG
>CM053402.1:578304-600850 GCA_028644305.1 Xerus rutilus
GTTTCAGGTTTTAAAAAGGGTTATGGCTACACATTGGCAAAAAAAAGATTGGGGTGACAGGTTCCTAATTTTTGTTCTGCATACCCAATTGAACAGCAGCTGTACTAAGGAGCTCATGTAGCCCATGTTGGATTCCAGGTGCCAGTCTTGGGTCCCCTGTCCCCAGCAAAGAGAGCAAGCCACACCTGACTACCTTCAAGTTCCGTGAGATGTTATTATAAAGGTCACTGGGTGTTTTCAAAGGGTAACATGTCAACAATATTCCTCACTTGCAGTAGATTCGGGTCCTTCTGCATTGGAGGTAGCAGCTTCTCTTGCTGGTGGCTGATGGTGAGCCATGTGTGTCTGAGCTTCAGTTCTTCAGAGGCAGGATGCAGAAGGAAACCACTGCTCCTGGTGTCCACCCGCTGCTGGCCCAGACAGCTTGCTCATGAGCATCTCAGGTCTCCTTTAACCTTGAAATTATCCTCTTGTCTGAATTTTATTTTTAATTTTATTTTATATTTTTGGTACCAGGGATTGAACTCAGGGGCACTCGACCACTGAGCCACATCCCCAGCCCTGTTTTGTGTTTTATGTAGAGACAAGGTCTCACTGAGTTGCTTAGCACCTCGCTGTTGCTGAGGCTGGCTTTGAACTCACGATTCTCCTGTTAAGACAGGGAGGAGGCTAAGGCCTCCCTAAGTGCTGGAATTACAGGCATGCCCATCACGCCTGGCTTCTTGTCTGAATTTTAGAATCTGCAACTGCGTGTGTTTTGTTGGGGTCATGCAGTGCTTCTTTCAATGAAGCACTGATCAGAACATTTATCCTAAGAAAACTGCTGCGTGTCTCAGCCAGCTGAACAGAGGGCGATGAATTCTCTTCTGCATCTGCAGTTCAGGCAGACTAGGTCCTCTGACTGATGGTCTGCTAGTCTTACAGAAGCACAGGAGGATTGCAGGCTCCTCTCTTTAGCCTGGTATAGTAGCTGTGGTGAATTTGCTGGAGATGGGGGCAGCACCTGGCAAGGCAGGTCCTGCCAAGCACATTGTCCTGGGAATGGTCTTGATCTCCCAGATAGCTCTTTCCAGAGGACCCTGGGGCTCACTCTTTGTCTTGAGCCCTTTCCTCTCAAGAATCGAGTTAGCTTTGTGACATTGTGACAGAATGCCTGAGAGAAATCAACTTAAAGGAGGAAATGTTAGTGCTGGCTCCCAGCTTCAGAGGTGTTGGTGCTGGCTGGCTCCTGGCGGAGAGGCACAGCCTCGCAGGGGGCGTGGGGTGGAGCAGAGCTGCTCACCTCGTGGCTGCTGCAGAGCAGAGACAGGTAGGACCGAGAGGCAAGCAGGCTCCCCGGGGGCGCGTCCCCAGCCCCAGGGCCTGCTTCCTCCAGCTGGACCCCGCCTCCCCAGGCTCTGCCACCGCCCAGCAGCCTGTTGATCTATGAACTCATCAGTGGATTGACCCGTTGGTCAGAGCCTACTGACCAGTCACCTCCCGAAGCCCTGCCTCTGAACACTGCTGCACTGGGGACCTGGCCTTCGGCACGGCAGCCCTTGGGGACTTCCAGGTTCCGCCACAGTGAGTGTCGTGCCGACTGTCAGGAGGTACGTGGGGCCAGGTGTGGTGGCCACACCTGCAGTCCAGCAGGTTGAGGGGCAGAGGCAGGAGAACCATGAGTTCAAGGCCAGCCTTGGTGACTTAGCAATACCTTGTCTCCAAATAAAATTTTTAAAAAAGGCTGGGGATGTGGCCTGTTGGTAGACAAACGTGATACCCTGGATTCTGTCTCTAGTGCTGCAGAAATGAATAGAAGAGGTGCTTGGCCCTGGGTCCAGCTCCCTACCCTGGCGATAACTTTGGCCCTATGATAACTTAAGTGGCGATGTCCCGTAGGCTCTTGCTCCCTGTAAAGCCGACCACCAAGCCTCTTCTTCTTGCTCCCATGGGCCCTATGTTGGCTCCCCTTGCCTCTGAAAAAGCTCTCCAGGCTCAGGGGCAGCCACTCAGGGGCAGCCACCCAGGCCCTCTGTGGACCTTGCTGGGCTTGGAGAGTTCTGGGCTATGTACGTGCCACTCCACTGTCGGTGGCATCGTCTGGACGCCAGGGCATGTGCCAGCCGTTTGGACAACTGGATTGAGGTTTGTTTCTTTGCTGTATTTGCTAAGGAGGCTTATCTTGCCGGGCGCAGTGGCACACTCCTATAATCCCAGCACTTAGGGAGGCTGAGGCAGGAGGATCGCGAGTTCAAAGCCAGCCTCAGCAATGGCGAGGCGCTAAGCAACTCAGTGAGACCCTGTCTCTACATAAAACACAAAATAGGGCTGGGGGTGTGGCCCAGTGGTAAGTGCCCCTGAGTTCAATCCCCAGTACCAAAAAAAAAAAAGGGCTGGGGTTATAGCTCTGTGGAAGAGCGGTTGCTCAGTGTGAGGCACTGAGTTCATTTCTCAGCACCACATAAAAATAAATAAAATAAAAGGTCCATTGGCAACTAAAAAATATTAAAAAAAAAAAAAAGACAGAGCTTCTGCTGTCTAAACCCCCTTTTGGGGCCTGTAAGTTTTCCATGTTTGAGAAATCATGGTTTTCACAAAGAATTATTTTCATCTTCCTAAATCCAGAAATTTGTAAGTGCTTTTCAGACAAATCCTTACGACATTCCCATTAGATTAAACAGGGTTCAGAAGCACAGAGTGAGACCGGGCGCAATGGTGCACTGCTGCGATCTGTGACTGAGGAGGCTGAGGCAGGAGGATCGCGAGTTCCAGGCCAGCCTCAGCAACTTAGTGAGGCCCTATCTCGAAATGTAATAAAATTTAAAAAGGACTGTGGATGTAGCTCAGTGATAAAGCATCCCTGGGTTCAATCCTGGTATTAAAAAAAGAGACTTAGTGTTTTAAAAATGAGAACATCAAAGTGATGAGATGCAGGTGCTGTGTTTGCCCCTGACCCCACTGGTGAAGTCTAGTGGACGGTCAGCCCCCACCTCTGGAGGTTTCTTCTTTAGTTCCCAGAAACTTTGTGTGGTTCCTATTGAAAATCAAGTACTTTCTGGGGACATCTGGTTGACAGAGTGGGTCCAACTGAGTAAGTGATGTTTACAGCCAGTGAATCTCAGCCTAGGGTGTGGGCCTTATCCTGTGGCGAGGTCTGCACGGAAGCAGGGCAGGCCGTCTGGTGGGTAGAGAAGGAAAGAGCGCTGCACACCAGGTCCTCGCACTTGGGCCCTGAGCACGGGGGTCTGGGGCAGCTGGGTGACGGGCTGGCGGAAGCTGGCTTCTCACCGGTGGCGTGCACTCTCCTATGGCCAACACACGCCCAGTGTCGAGACAAGGCACTGGCAGTACTGACTGAGCCGCTCCTCTGTGTGGGTCTCAGAGCCCTGGAGACTATACAGGGTAGAAGGGAGGACGGGAGCCAGTGGGCCTGCTCGGCCAGCCCCAGTGAGTCCAGGAGAGCTTGTCGGAAGGAAGGAGTCTCCCCAGTAAGGACCCAGGCCTCTGAGGCAGAGCAGCCTGTGTGGAGGATAAAGATGGATGACCCAGGCTTACAGGGAACAGGGCTGGCCAGGCAGGCAGGCCTGCCCTAGGGGTCTCTGTGTGCTGTACCGAGATTGGACTTGGTTAGAAAATAGCCAGGAGCCGTGGGCAGAAGCCCAACAGAACCGTATCCATGACCTGGTTTCTGTACTGGAGGAGAGGCTCCCGTGGGTGGCCACACGCATGTTGAGTTGAGGAGCCTGACAGGAGCCTGGCTGGGGACAGGGTGCCACAGTGGTGCTTAGGAGGTGAAGCCACGGCCTGCGACGGTGCTGCGGCATGACTCAGGAGATGTACTGTGGGGCTCTGCAGGACCTGTCCCCAGGCTGAGCTGGGCGGACTGGCCAGTGAGGGCTGCTGTGCCACACTGGTTTGGGTTGGGAGGCTGGGAGGCCAGGGTCCCAGTGAAGCAGAGGCCAGCGGCTGAGGGCAGCTGCAGCTCAGATGCAGTGGGGGCTTTCCTGGCTCTTCCCAGGCTCTGAGGGAGTGTGACAGTATAGACAGCCTCAGGGTGGGTGGGAAGTTCTGGGCAGGTGTGTTTTAAAAGATTCCTTTGGCCAGGCATGGTGACACACGCCTGTCACCCCAGCACTTAGGGAGACTGAGACAGGAGAATCACGAGTTCAAAGCCAGCCTCAGCAATGGCGAGGCGTTAAGCAACTCAGTGAGACCCTGTCTCTACATAAAACACAAAATAGGGCTGGGGATGTGGCTCAGTGGTCGAGTGCCCCTGAGTTCAATCCCGGTACCAAAAAAAAAAACCCTTTGGCGGCTGCACAAAAGATTCAGTGGCCTGTTCAGGTCTGTACAGGAAGAGTGGTAGCTGAAGTGTGGGTATGGCTACTTCAGCAGGATGACCGAGCCCTTGGACAGGCCAGGGGGAACTGGGCGGCCGAGGAAGGTGCGGGTAGATGGTGCTCAGGTGGGTGGTGAGGGGTGATGTGGTGAAGCTCTGAGGCCCAGGAGGGGGCTGGGCCTCCTAGTGAGAGCTGCCTCTGCTCCACAGCCTGGTTGGAGGAGTGCCCTCCCCAGACTCTTGAGGAGTTCTGCTACTCTAGTGATTGTGGCCCGCACCAGTGCCTTCTGGGTGGGCCCTGCCGGTCTCTACCGCCTTCTGGCCTCCGGCCTCCGGCCTCTGGCTCTTCTTTGCCAGTGCTCAGCCTCTTTGTGCCTGTCTTCTCCTGCACAGCTGCTCTTTCTCCTGCGAGGCCCCCAGAGGGCCGGGCCCTCTTTTGCTGCCACAGTGACACCCTGTCCACACCCCACCAGCCGGAAGTGCCTGTGCCTGTCCTCCCACTGGGTGGAATCCCTTGGAGGCCATGCAGCCCTCGTGTGCATCCAGAGAAGAGCGCGGGTGGGTGTCTGTGTTGGAGTTCCACTTGGGACCCCGAAGGTTTGGAGGCCACCAGAGCCAGGTGTGAGAAGCTGTCTTGTCTGCCACAAGGCCAGGGAGCCTTCCTCCAGGAGGACCTGAGGACGCTGTGCAGCCCCCACATGCCTGTGCACTGCGCTGTTTCCACTCAGAATGGGGCCATCACAGCAGGGACCCTGGCTCCGGCCCAGCCACTTACAGCCCTCTGCAGGGACACTGCTGAGCTCTGCCCCCTGTGGTTCGTTGCTCACAGGGGAGCTCCGTGAGAGTCTTCTGGTCTGAATCTGCCTGAGGAATGGCCGTTCTTTTCCCCATGACAAATGCAGGCTGTGACTTCTTCCTGTTTCTCTGCCTGGCCCCTAGCAGCCGTCAGGGTGTGCTGTCCACACCTGGTATCATGTGGCCTTCCCAGTTCCCTGGGTCTTCCACGTGGCATGCCCTTTTCTCACTTGCTGTCCTAAACACTGTGGTGCTGAGCTCGGAGAAGCCCGGTGTTCCCACTGTCCACTGGGGCACCCCCATTTTCCCCTGTGAATTTGATAAAACCTTTGTTTTTATTACACACAACCCTGAGGTTCTCTGGAGGCTGTTTTGGTTTTTGTGTCTGAATGTTAGCTTTATATTTTTTTTTTTTTTTTTTTGGTACTGGAGATTGAACCTCAGGGGCACTCCACCACTGAGCCACATCCCCAGCCCTATTTTGTGTTTTATGTAGAGACAGGGTCTCACTGAGTTGCTTAGCACCTCGCCATTGCTGAGGCTGGCTTTGAATTCGCGATTCTCCTGTCTCAGCCTCCCAAAGTGCTGAGATGACAGGCCTGTGACACCGCACAGGGCTGTTAGCTTTGGCTTGACCCAGGTGGGGGTCACTGGCCGGGTTCCCTGGTCCTCCCATTCACAGGCTGCACTGGTGCGCAGCCCCACCCTGACCGAGAAGGCCTTGGGTCAGTATGTGCTGAACTGCTGAGTGAGGCAACCCGAGGCAGGGTCTGTTGTAAGAAGGCCTGCCCCTGAAGAATCCGACAGCATTCCTGGAGACGACCCTGACAAACAAGTGCCGCTGCCAAGCGCCTTCCTGGATCTCTGCTGGACCCTTGTGGAGTGAGGGCCATCATGGCAAAGGGCCTCACTCGGGCCCCGCGTCGCCATGTGCACCAGCAGCTCTGCACCCTGCCTGTACACCCTGCCCATGGCCCCTGGCCAGTGCTGCTGAGGACTGGTGGCCTGTGTCCTCTCCTGCGAGTGGCCTCAGGCCAGCTGAGGGAGTCAAGCCAGGAAGTCCCAAGCTAGGCGGTTTGTGTGTCAGAAGCCACCCCTCTGCTGGCAAGTCTCAGTGTGCCCTACCAAGGAGGAGACCCTCAGGGTGAGGAGGCACGTCCTTGGCAAGTACAGAGACGACGGGAAGAGGGCTTTAGAGACGTGGTAGCAGCTTTGTGTTGTTGAATGTAATATTTAAAAAATTGAACTTTAGCCAGACGTGGTGGCCAGTCCAGGTAACCTGGCAAGACCTCTTCTCAAAAACAAAATGGGGGCTGGGGTTGTGGCTCAATGGCAGAGTGCTTGCCTAGCAGGTGTGAGGTACTGGGTTTGATTCTCAGCACTGCATAAAAATAGATAAAATAAAGGTCCCTCAACAACTAATATATATATATATATATATATATATATATATATATATATATATATATACACACACACACATACACACATATATATATATAAACAAAAAACCAAATAGACTTCTATATCATGTATCTTTTTTTTTTTGTACCAGAGATTGAACCCCGGGGCACTGAACCACTGAGCCACATACCCAGCCCTTTTTAAATTCTTTATTGTCATGTATACTTAACAGCGACTATAACAAAAATGACAAAATGATATACTGTGCATATATGTAAAGGAAAAGAGAAATGGCCTTGCTGAGGCTGTCTCAAAACTTGTGACCCTCCTGCCTCAGCCTCCAGAGCCACTGGCGTTACAGGTGTGGCCACCATGCCTGGCTCCATTTCTTTCTTTGCATCGTTTTTTCCAACACTTTATTTCTGTGGTTTTACCAAAATATCAGGCCATGGTGGATTGGGAGTAAAAGAACAGAGATTCACTACCATGCAGCTCAGGCTTCCAGGAGTGAGTTCGGCTCCAAGAGCAGAGCACAGGCTCGGCAAGGAGCTGGTGCTCAGAGTTGCTGCAGCCTGTTTTCTCCACAACCAAGTAAAAAAAAAGCTTCATGAAGCTCCTAAAGAACCTAGCTCTAAGCCGGGCACGGTGGGGCATGCTTGTAACCCCAGCACTTAGGGAGGCTGAGGCAGGAGGATTGCAAAGCCAGCCTCAGCAATGGCGAGGCACTTAGCAACTCAGTGAGACCCTGTCTCTACATAAAACACAAAATAGGGCTGGGGATGTGGCTCAGTGGTCGAGTGCCCCTGAGTTCAATCCCTAGTACCACGGAAAAAAAAAAAGAGCTTCCTCCCAGGGTGTGCAAACCATGATCCTGACTTCTCCCTCTGCCTCCTCTGGATTCACGGCCTCCTCCCTGTTGTAGGGAGGGGAGGTAGAAGCCCATGGCTGCAGGACAAGCCAGCCCTTGATGTCTGGGTCCAGTGCTGACTCATGGCCCTGACTCATGAACCTATGCGTGACTGGGCAGTTGGCACCTGGCCCAGAGTGCCATCCCGTCTGCCTGCCCCGCCTGCGGCTGAGGGAACCGAGCGGGGCATTGGAGCAGGAAGGCAGGGTCCCTGATGGCGTCCCGCTGCCTGTGCTTTGTTGCAGCTGCTGCCATGCTGCCGCTGTGCTCAGAGAAGACCCTGAGCGAGATGCTGACCCGCAAGGAGGAGGAGTGGCGGGTGCTGCAGGCCCAGCGCAGCCAGGTGCAGGAGGCAGCTCTGCAGGATGCACAGAAGCAGCTGGAAGAGGCCCAGGGGAAGCTGCGGCGCCTGCAGGAGGACTTCCTCTACAACTTGCGGGTGCTGGAGGAGCGGGACCTAGAGCTGCAGCGCTACGATGCTGCCTTCGCCCAGGCCAGGGGGCAGGAGGAGGCCAGGCAGGCGGAGGTGAGCGAGCTGAAGGTAGAGGTGGCCAAGCTGAAGCAGGAGCTTGCCAGAGAGGCCAGGCGCATGGAGGAGCTGCAGCAGCAGCAGCAGTGGAGGGTGCAGGAGCACCGCCGGGAGATGGAGCGCGTCCACAGGTGAGCACCAGGGGCTGGCCCCTGAGCCGCCTGGGCACTGTGCCCTCCTCCTGAGCTGCGGACTCCGCCTCAGGGCTGGGAGGTCCCGGTGGCCTGTGCCCTGAGGCCTGTGCCTGATGGGTGAATGCAGGCAGGACAGGGCCCTGGAATGGCTCTGGGTTTCCACACAGCTCTGAAGTTACCCAGGATCTGGTTTACATATTTACAATTTGTTTCACTAATTGCAAATCAATATTATTTTAATAAATCATTTAAGTTTATAATTAATGTGAAATATATAATTTCAAAACTAAATGAGTGCTGGGCATGTTGGCACATGCCTGTAACCCTGGCAACTTGGGAAGCTGAGGCAGGAGGATCACAAGTTTGAAGCCAGCCTGGGCAACTTAGTGAGACCCTGTCTCAGAATAAAAAATAGAAAAAAAGAGCTGAGGATGTAGCTCAGTGGTAAAGTGCCCCTAAGTTCAATCCTCAGTACCAAAAATAAATAGATGAAGTGCTTTATGTTATTTGGTGAGATGTCTCCTCGAGTCTTTTGCTCATCTTTTCCCTCCAAATCTGGGGACTTTGGGGGCTGGGATGTAGCTCAGTGGCAAAGCATCTGTCTTGCATTCGCAAAGCCCTGGGTTCGACCCCCAGTTACAAAAAAGACCAAAAAAAAAGAACCCCACCCAATCTGGAGACTTGGGACCCCATTCATGTGCTTGTCCAGTCGCACACGGTCTGCATCCCGGCATGCCACCGGCAGGACTGGCAGGGTGCCGGGCTCTCTGGGTTCTCCTTTGTTTGGGTCAGGTGATCTCGGTCATGCCTGGTTTGCTGCCTCTGTCCTCTGTCGGACTCGTTCTACACTGGACTCATCCAGTGAGTCACTTATTTTGGTTATACTACTTTTTTGGTTCACAAGTTCTCATTGAATTCTTTTGTGATAGCTATTTCTTTGCTGAGATTTTCTGTTTTTTTAAATTGCTTGTTCACAGCTGTGTCTTCTTGGTGTTGGCCGCTGTTGGTTGTTGTTGTTTTTTTTTGGTACTGGAGATTGAACTCAGGGGCACTCGACCACTGAGCCACATCCCCAGCCCTATTTTGTGTTTTATGTAGAGACAGGGTCTCAACTGAGTTGCTTAGCGCCTCGCCGTTGCTGAGGCTGGCTTTGAACTCGCGATCCTCCTGCCTCAGCCTCCCTAAGTGCTGGGATTACAGGTGTGCGCCACCGTGCCTGCCGGTGTTGGCCACTGTTGATGAAGAGCTTTGCCTGAGTCCTGGTAGTCACATGGCTTGGGTTTTCTGTTCTGCTTTTTCTCTTGCTGGCAGTCACCTGTGTAGGTGGAGTAGAGGTCCTGCTGCCTCTGCGCCCTCTGGGTCCCCCTGCAAATGTGAAGCGCCAGCTCCGTGTTCAGGAGACGTGAGTATGTGCAGTGGCAGTGGCTTTCTCAGCGCTGTGTCTCCTTACCACAGTGACAAGAACGGCGAGATCAGCCACCAGCGGGAGCAGTATGAGAATCTGAAGTGGCGGCTAGAGAGGAAGCTCGAGGAGCTAGACGGCGAGCTTGCTCTGCAGAGACAGGTAGTCCCCGGGCTGGCTGCGGCTGCCCGCCGCAAAACCTGAGTCACGCAGGATTCCCAGGTGGAGGGCTTTGTTCTGCCCACTGGAGGACTTCCCTTGACCACTGTCCTTCAGGGACATTCCAGAGAGGCCCTTGTGCTGTAGCTGTCCACTTTGAGGTCATGCAGACGGTCTTTCCCTGGGTCGAGTGCTGGTGGACACACTCCCAAGCTGTGGGTACAGGCTGGGCGAGGGTGGCTCTCAGAAGTGGGAGCCCTGGGCGTTTGGGCCACCCTTCCCAGAACTGTGCTGTGTCTTCAGGGCTCGCTGGGGCCTGGCCACACAGATGCCACTTCTGTTTGATGATGTATGTTGCTCCACATGCCAAGCTTATGGTTCAGCGGGTCAGTGACACCCAATCCAGTTCCCATGTTCAGTTCTCTAAGGCCCAGTAGCAAGCCAAGGGCTGTCTCTCAGAAGGACAGTGTTTGTGGATGACCGCAAGGCTTCACTCCCCAGCCCTCCAGGCCCGTGCTGTGACTCTCCCGCAGAGGCCTGCCAAAGCTCAGGCCGCGTCCTTGCCTGCCAGTCGCCTCGGGCACCAGTGCATGGGCTCTTTGCTGTGGCCCCAGTGGCAGAGCTGCCAGGGCCTGTTGCAGAGCCTTCTCCTGGTCTGGCATCACTCAAAACGGGGACTTCAGGTTGCTCAGTAAGTGGGCCAAGCTAACACTCCCAAGTGAGGAGGTGCCCTGGGCGCCCTGCCTCTTCCTTGGGTGTAGGAGGAGCCAGATGGAGCGACACACCCTTCCCCTGTGAAGGGACATCTTGGCATGCCCCACACCACCAGGCAGAAGGCCCTGGAACTTTGGTCAGCTCTGTTTCCCATCCTCTGCCATGTAAATTCCCTGACAGTGAGTCTAAACTAGCTGCTGCTTCTCACCGGGTCCCCAGCACAAGGCCGTCAGGGTGGTGGGCCAACGTGTGTCTTCACAGGGCAGAAGGCGGCTGAGAGCTCGGGAGAGCCCACCTGCCCTCGGGTAGGAGGCCTGAGGTGTGTGGTCAAGAGACCAGCTGTGACTTGCGAGTCACAAGGCTTCCTCAGTGGTGCCATGGTCACCTCCAAAGAAGGCATCTCAGCCGAGCTCTATCCAGGGAGTGGTTCCCACTGGGCAGGTGGGCGGGTGGGCAGGCTGGTGCTGCTCCTGGGCACTTTCTTCCCAGGCTATCTCCATGCAGGATTGATACCTCGGTTGAGCAGGGCACATTCTGGAGGCCTTTTGCAGACTCCCAAGCGTGGGTTCTATCCCCTTGAGGTGGCATCCCTGTCCCTGGAAGCAGCAGAAGGTGACATGCTGACGGTCCCTCTTTGGCTGCCCCAGAAGCCTGGGTAGCAGCAGCCTGTGGCCGGCCTCAGGCTGCTCCCCACTCAGTCGCCATTGTCAAGCAAGGGTCATGAGTGCTGGCCAGCCTCATGGTGCCTGTCCCTGGCTGCAGGTCTTGGTTTGGCCATTGATGTGTCAGAGTAGAATTGCTCCAATGGGGAGAATGATTCTTCTGAACCCTGGAAGGAGATGATGGCAACTGAGGACGTCTGTTGTCCCCATCTCACGTGCTGTTTGTGGTCTCTGGGTAAGAGTCTCCCTGTTGGCCAGTCGCGGGCGAGGGGCCACTGGAGGAGGCACTGAATGATCACTGACTGATTCGTTCACTCAACAAGTTGTTTTGTTTTGTTTTAAATACAAACTACATGTCAGGAGGTCTCCCGCGTTGGAAGTTGGGTGTGAGCACCCGGTTGTGCCTGGACATGTCTGTTTCCACAGAGCAGTGGCCACCTGAGCTGCTGTAGAGTCGATAGCCCTGGCCTGGCCAACAGCATTGCCTGCTGTGGACACAGAGAAGGCTCAGGAGTGCCAGGGTGTGGTGGAACACCTGCCCAGGGCATCAGAAAAGCCCCCTGAGAGTTGCAGGGTGGGCTCAGCGGGAGGGAGGCAGGTGCCTGCATGGTGGGACCTCTAGAAGGGGGCGCTGCAGCCCCAGGGAGTGCTGAAGGTGGACCTACAGGCCTCAGGCCTTTGTGAGCGTGATGCGAGATGGTTGCTTCGAGCAGACCAGCATGTGAGTCGCCCCAGCTTAAGGACAGAACTGGCTGAGCTGGGGAGGGCCCAGGTGGTGGGGCCGTGACAGCAGTGATAGGCAGCCTCTGGATGCACCGAGAGGGCCAGGGGACGTAGCACAGGTTGGGTGGGGGTGCCAGAGACAGCGTTGTGTGAGGATGGCGGGCAGACAGGCTGGTGTGGCGTCCCAGAAGAGGACGTGTGCAGGAAGCCTGTGCTCTCGAGTAGGCTCTGAGAGGCTGCAGAACCTCCTTGTGGACCACCAGCGAGGGGTGCTGGATGGCCCACAGCCGGGCGCCAGGCTGCGGTTCTGCCTGGGCCAGGCTGCAGCACGTTGGCGTGAGCCTCCTGCCCCCTAGTGGCCACGGCCTGTTTGTCCAGACGCAGGCACTGGGAGGAGAACTGACTGTTCAGTGTGCGAGGACAAGTGGATCAAAGATCTTCGTGTTCTGGTTTTATTGCTCTTATAACACTTCACACTTCATTTTTGCCTTTCAGAGAGTTAAAAAAAGTCAAATGTAGTTTGTTTTTTTAAATTGGTAGTTGTAGGTGGACAGCATGCCTTTATTTTATGTGTTTATTTTCACATGGTGCTGAGGATCGAACCCAATGCCTCACACGTGCTCGGCAAGCACTCTGCCACTGAGCCCCAGCCCAGCCCTCAAATGTAGTTTTGAATTGTGCTTCTTACCATCTCCAAGGCTCCCGCTGTTGTTTGGCTCATGTACACTCAGGGTGTACAGCTTCTGCGGAGGCTGCCCCTCTATCACCAGGTGGTCATGTGGATCCTGCCCGCCAGGGCAGAGGGCATTAGCAGGCTGGGAGCAGGGGGCCCAGCCTCCCTCAGAGCCCTCCCTCCAGGTCACTGAGTTTGGTAGGAGTGGGCAGTCCTGAGGAGGGGCTCGGGTGGGCAGGGTCTTGAGGGTCCCCGTGCTCTCGTTCTAAGTGCTTGAGCAGCTAATCCTCCATCCACACCCAGTGCCCTCCCTCTGCACTGAGCAAAACCCAGCAAAAGGGAAATGTAGCCACGTCACGGTGTCTTGGTCCCTGTTCTGATGTTCTAACTGGGTACCTGGTGCTGGGTGATGTATAAAGAAAAGAGGTTCATTTGGCTCATGATTCTGGTGGCTGGAGGGTCCGCAGCCTGGCACTGGCATCTGGAGAAGACCCTCGGGCTGGTCACAACATATCGGAGAAACAAAAAGGGGACAGGAGCAGAGGGGCACGTGGGTGAACCTGGAAGCAGAGACCAGGGCACGCGGGCTTGTCCTTTACAAAGGGCCTGTGGGAGCAGGCCCAAGCCTGAAGAGCTGTGGCGGCCCCTGAGGGCCCGTGTGCTGATCTTCCAGAAGCCACCCAGTGCTGCTGCGGCAGGGCGTGGCTTCGGGCTCAGGGGGCAGGCAGACCACATTCAGACCACAGACCTCCTGCCGCTGGCCTTCGTGTGATTCATGCAGACGCTTTTGTCCCGAGGCGCTGTGGCAGGAGGTCTGAGGGACACGCAGCCGTGTGGTGGCCGTGGCCCATCCGTGCTGCTGCATCATGGACTCCTGACTTCTCAGTGGCAGCTGACAGCTGTGCCTGCCTGCCTGACCTGGATGTGCTGGGCCCTACTGTCCTTTCACTGTGAGCCCTTTTTGTTCCAGGAACTGCTGCTGGAGTTTGAATCTGAAATGCAGAAGAGGGAGCATGAGTTCCGACTGCAGGCTGATGGCATGAGCAGCGTGGTCTTGTCCCATGAGCTCAAGGTACTACACCTCCGGCGGTGAGTGACAGCTGTCCTCGTCAGCAGGCGACTTCTGCACTGCAAGCTAGACAGCTCACTCAGAGACTGCAGCAGCTCCGTGGTGCCTGCCTCGGTCCGTCTCTCCCTCCATCTGGGTCAGGCTGCCTCAGGCCTCGCGAGGCTGCCTCCGTCCACTGTGAACCCTCGGCCTGCGCAGCCTGCCCCTGCCGGCAGCCTTCTCAAAGCTGGCTGGTGGGGGTCTCCCCTCAGGGGCTCAGGCCTGCCTGGAGCTGACAAACGATGCCTGGCAGAGCTGGAACCGTAGCCTTGCCTGGGCGGGTCCTGGCTGCCACTGTGCACGCAAACCAAGCACCCCCCAGATGGCGTGTGCACGGCTCACCTCGAGGACTGCAGACAAAGGCCAGCCTTGAGTGGGCTGGACTCTCCCTGCTTAGGGGAGCAGTAGGTGATTCCTGGTCTGGCCCTGCTGAGCCAGTGTCCTCCATGGTTGGCACGGTGCCCATTCCCAAGTCTTGCAGCCCCTCCCCCAGGACTCAGGCACTAGGCTCTCAACCAGAGCCCAGAGCTGTCTGGGGCTCAAGGCTAGGGCTGGCCCACAGGGACCCTCACAAGACTGCCTTGGGAACCTCAAGCCCAAAGGGAGGGAGAAGCAGCGGGCCACATGGGTGCCCTGTGTGCCCCAGCGGGGCAGGCACTGCTCGAAGGTGGGCCCTCTGAGGTGCACCTGCTGTCTGCTCTGTCTGCTGCATAGGGCGGCAGACCTCCAGCACCTGCCACGCAGGAGTTTGGTCGTGAGGGCAAAGAGCCGTGCTTTGCTGCCTGCCCTGGGGGGCCCTCACAGCCATCCCGCACCCAGCAGGGTCCGAGGGCGGCCTGTGAGCTGCACTGCTCCCCCTGCTCCATCTCAGGATTTGAATAGCAGTTAAGTTCTGTGTTGAGAAATGAGTGGTTTTAGTTGGTCAGTTGCAGTGGGCAGGGGACAGGGCGCTCAGAGGTCATCGGGACAGCATGAGGGCGTTCTCCCTGTTTGCTGCTGCTTGAATGGTAATCTGTCTTCTCTTTCCCGATCCTGGCGAAGCAGAAGTTTACCTCTGGAGTCTCTGTTTATTCCAGGTGTATCCTCATTTTGAGTGTTTTAAATATTTAACTGACACATGGTGTGGTGTGGCTTTTCCGCATGGGTGCAGTGTGGTGGTTGGATGGGGAGGTTGGCACATCACCACCTTGGGCGTCTGTCACCTCCAGTGCTGGGGCCTTCAGGCTCCCGGTGTTCACTGCTCTGGAATATTCAGGTAGTAGTTATCAGCTTCTGAGCTTTTAAAATCTCTCAGGTTAAACTGCTGAACAAAGAGCTGGAGGCTCTGAAAGAAGCTGGCGCCCAGGCAGCAGAGTGTCTGCAGAGAGCGGAGACGGCAAACGCCGAGCTGGAGAGGAGGCTGCAGGGCCATGCCTGGGAGCTGCGGGACCTGGAAGCCCTGAAGGACGCCCGGTGTGTGGCGGCGCCTCCCAGGCAGCCCTGCTGCACGGGACTGGGTGGGTCAGCCCTTGTGGCTGTTTCCAGGCCAGCTTTGTTTAGCCCCTTATCTGTTCTGCTATCACCTCTGTTTAGGATAAAGGACTTGGAGGATAAGCTTCACGCTGTGCAGAAGACTAGGAAGAGAGAAGAGGACACATTTAAGAGGAAGTGAGCCTTTCAGTGGTAGGGTAGCTGCGGAGCCCGGCCCGTCCTGGGCAGACCCACCGCGGGCACCTTGCCTCCGTGCTGTGGGCTGCCAGGCCCAGCATGCAGCGCTCTGGTGTGGCACAGTGTGGGGGCGCACTGAGCGTGCGAGGGTCCAGGCCTGATCCCCAGCACCAGAAGCACTTCAGATCCTTTGAAAGCCTCAATTAACAGTTGGCTTTTAAAACCTGGGAACTTTATTGACCAGCTCAACAGTTTTAGTTGGAAACTACAGATGACCTTTACCTTTTTTGTTTTTTACATTTCACTTTTTTTTTTTTTTTTTTGGTACTGGGGATTGAACTCAGGGGCACTCGACCACTGAGCCACCTCCCCAGCCCTATTTTGTGTTTTATGTAGAGACAGGGTCTCACCGAGTTGCTTAGGGCCTCGCCACTGCTGAGGCTGGCTTTTACATTTCACTTTTTGTTTGTTTGTTTTCTGTGCTGTGATTAAACCCAGGGCACTGTGTCACTGAGCTGCGCCCCTAGCCCTTTTTATTTTTTATGTTGAGACAGGGTCTTGCCAAGTTGCTAAGGCTGGCCTAGAACTCTCCATCTCCCTGCCTCTGAGGCACCAGGATTGCAGGTGTGCACCACCGTGCCACCTTGCTTTTATTTTTAAAATCATTGCACCAAAATTACTGAGTTTTGTTCTCATGGGTCTAAAATTCTCTAAGTTCTGAAGAGCCTCCTTCGCCTGTTGACATGATGTCCATGACTCAGTGTGGGTCTTGTGACCTGGCAGGCAGCAGCAGGTCCCTGGTGTGCCTGGTGTCACCAGGTGCCGGATGCCCAGTAGGTAGATGGCATGGTGACCCAAGGCAGTGGCCCTGCTGGTGCAGTTAGAGGATCTGCCCCACAGGCCGGGATGGGAGAGCAAGAGGGATGGAGCAGAGGAGGCTTCCAAGCAGGGACAGGGGGTGAGATAGCTTGGTGGGGAGCTGAAGCTGCAGGGCAGGCAGGTGAGCAGGGCCAGCTAGAGCATCCAGAGGGGCGCTCAGCTGCCTCCACAGAGGTCCTTCCCATTTCCTCTTGGAGATTCACTGCAGTGACTAAACAGAAAGCATGAGGCCCTTTTGGAGGCTCTGAGAGGGAGTCTTTGCGGGGCTGGGGGCCCAGCTGACTCTTCCTGGCTTCTCTGCAGCTCCTGCAGGCTGAGAGCTGAGGAGGTCGCTGGCTGCTTTACTGCAGTGGAGCTGCAGTTGGAAACTGCTCCTGCCTCCTGTGCAGCCCCCACTGGTGGCCAGAGGGCTGCACCCTCCCCCAGATGAGGCGCCAAGGCAGAGGGAGACAGAAGGGCATAGATGGCACAGCTGAAGCCACTTGCACAGCCTCACTGCACGGCCCGAGGAGGCTGGGAAACAGCTGCTTGTCTGTGTGTTTTAAATCTGCATCTAGAACCTGCAAATTACAAACTGAAATCCTTGAAAATGAGTATGATTTCTAGCATTACAGAGAAAACTTCTGGGTGTGGTGGCATACCCCTTTAATCCTAGCTACTCGGGAGGCTGAGGCAGAATCATAAGTTTGAGGCCAACCTGGGCAACTTAGTGAGACCCTGTCTTAAATTATTACTATTACTGTGATCGTACGTGGTACTGGGGATTGAACCCAGGGCTTCATCCATGCCAGGCAAGTACTCTACCACGGAGCTATATCTCCAGCCCCAAAATAAAAACTTTTTTAAAAAGGACTGGAGGTGTGGCTCAGTGGTAGAGTTCCCCTGAGTTCGATCACCAATATCTAAAAAAATAAGAAGGGAACAGGTCACTGTGGCCACACCTGTAATCCCAGATGCTTGGGAGGCTGATGCACGAGGATTTTAAATTCAAGAACAACCTGGGCAACTTAGTGAAACCCTGCTCAAAATAAAAAAAGGACTGGGGTGTAGCTCAGTAGTAGAGTGCTTGCCCCACACGTCTGAGGCCCTGGTTTCAGTCCCCAGTATCACAAAAAGGAAAAAACAATCCTGTTCAGTTACTCTCCCAGTGCATCCCATGCCGTCTGAATGCACAGCAACCCGGTGTCCGCCCCGGCTTTCCCCTGGGATCTTGCATCAAGCCCTTCGTCCGTGAACCCCTGCTCCCCACACTTCCTCACAGGAGTTCCTTGAATACATTTAGTATGCTTGTAAAAATTTGGAATCAGTCACCTATAACAATATACATACAAACTAAAACTAAAATTTGCTGGGGTCACAAGGTGCCAAGTGTTAGGAAGGGTTTCTAAATTAAGATGTAATTATCAGCACACAGTCCACAGACACCACCATTCACCATAAGGTCCGTAACTACTAAGTGGGATGCACAGCGCCCTGGGACCCCCACCAGCCCGCGTGCCTGGCTGAGGCCTTGTCGCCGCAGGGCTTGGCAGAGCTGAGTGGGTCCCAGCTCCTTCTGGGTTGTGCACCAGACACCTAGTGACCTGTGGCAAGAATGGTTGCAGAGGACCTGTGTGCTGATGAGCTGGGCCTCTTCACCTGGTGACCGCAGAAAGCTGGTGGGGACCTGCTCTGCAAGGGGTCAGCAGGACCCTTCACTGACCAGTCAGGAAGATTGTGTGAGCAGCCCCCTGCTGCCGCACTGCTGGGAGGCCCCTGGACGCCCAGGTGCTGGGGGCACCAGTGGGCACTGGTGATGGAGTGCCTTTGCCTGTCAGGAGCGGTGCCGCCCCTGACCTCACACTGGCAGACTGGGTCTCGAGTAGGGAACACGTCCCCAGTCGGCAGGCTGGCAGAGCACACAGGAGCCCTCAGGCCGTGCAGCTCGTTGCCCTCCACCAATGCCTTTGCAGTACTTGGGGGACATCGCGCAGGCTCCTGTTGCCCGCAATCTTGCAGCAGTGAGGACAGCAGGTGGCCTTCAGTGGAGTGCTCAGTGCTCGCTCAGCACCACAGGCACGGCTGCACCGGTGGGCGGCTGCGCTCTCCTCGCAGTGGCCCGGGAGCCGTGGTGGCGGAGCCAGGTCTGTGCCTTGTGCACCTGCTTTTGGCCTCTGTCCTATGGGCGGTCAGGAGCTCCAGTGTCCATGCCCTGTGGGAGGAGTGGTAAGCAAATCTCCCCACTAAGATGAGGACTGTGCTGCCCACGCCCACAGCCACAGTCACCACCTCAGGGGCAGCGGGCAGCTGTGGCTGTGGTCTGAGGAAGGGCGCTGAGGGCAGGTCTGGGTGACCTGCTGCAGGCCATTCCCTGTGTTTCAGGCACGAGGAGCTTGACCGTCTGGCCAGGGAGAGGGACGCGATGCTGGTGGCTGTGAAGGGCGCCCATGTGGAGCAGCTGCGGGCACTGGAGGCCAGGGTGCTGGAGCTGCAGGCCCACGGAGACTCCCTGCAGGTGCAGCTGCGCAGGGCCGAGTGGACCCAGGCCGATGCCTCCAGGGAGAAAGACAGCATCATTGACAAGTGAGCCTGCAGTCGCCACTGCCACCTGCAGGGATGCTGTGGCCCCCGGGGTCTTGGGCCCCAGGTGGGCTCGTGCCACCTCATACTGAGGGAAATGGGCACACAGCCAGTGGGTGACTTCCATGGCTTCAGGTCCTTTTTCTTAATGACCCTTCTGTCATTGTGTTTTGTTTTGTTTTTTTTATTGCTGGATTGCAGTACTGGGGCTTGAACCCAGGAGTGCTCCACTGTAGAGCTCCATCCAGCCCCGCACTTGTTAGTTGTGGATGGACACAACACCTTTATTTTATTTATTTGTTTATATGTGGTGCTGAGAATTGAACCCAGTGCTTCACACATGTTAGGCAAGCACTCCACCACTGAGCCACCACCCCAGCCCCACCCTAGCCCTTTTCTGTTTTGAGACAGAGCCTCACCAAGTTGCTTAGGGCTTTGCTAAGTTGCCGAGGCTGGCCTTGAACTTGCGATCCCCCTGCCTCCAGCCTCCTGAGTTGCTGGGATGACAACCATGTGCCACTGTGTGGAGCACGTTTTTCCCCCTTATGTAGTTTCTATGTGCATATGTGTGCATTTATCATTTGTGGTCAAGTATGCACAAAAATATTTACCATTTTTAAAAAATTTACTATTTGGGGCTGGGGCTTAGTGGTAGAGCATTTGCCTAGCATGTTTGAGACACTGGGTTCAATTCTCAGCAGTGCACATAAACAAATAAAATAAAGGTCCATCAACAACTAAAAAATACATTTAAAATTTTATTATTTTAAAGCCGGGAGCGGTGGCGCACGCCTGTAATCCCATCATTTAGGGAGGCTAAGACAGGAGGATCATGAGTTCAAAGCCAGCCTCAGCAACGGCAAGGCGCTAAGCAACTCAGTGAGACCCTGTCTCTACATAAAACACAAAATAGGGCTGGGGAGGTGGCTCAGTGGTCAAGTGCCCCTGAGTTCAATGTTCAATCTCCAGTACCAAAAAAAAAAAAAAAATTTACTATTTCATGGGCTGGAGATATAGCTCAGTTGGTAGACTGCTAGCCTTGCATGCATAAGGCCCTAGGTTCAATCCTCAGCACCACACACACAAAAAAAACTTACTATTTTAATCCAGGTGTGGTGATACACACCTGTAATCCCAGCTGCTCAGAAGGCTGAGGTGGGAGGATCAAGAGTTTGAGGTTAAGGGGCTGGGGCTGTGGCTCAGTGGTGGAGCGCTTGCCTAGCATGCGTGAGGCCCTGGGTTCAATCCTCAGCACCACATACAAATAATAAATGAATACAATAAGAATCCATCAACAACTAAAAAAAATAAAATATTAAAAAAAAAAAGAGTTTGAGGTTAAGCTGGGCAACTTAGTGAGACCCTGACTCAAAATAAAATGGGCTGTGGATATGGCTCAGTGGTAGAGCAGCCCTGGGTTCAATCCCTAGTACAAAAAGAAAAGACACACAACATAAACAATCATTTTGAAGCGTGCAGCTCAGTGGCTGGTAAGTCGGACCTTCCTCTATTGCAAGACCATATTTCGTTCATCTGTTGATTAACACGTGAGTTCTTCCCACCTTCGGCTCTTGTCAGTAACACTGCTGCAAAAGGTGTCTACAGGTATGTCTCGGGACCTTACCCAGATGTGCAGCCACTGGTTCTTACAGCTCTGCGCTCACCTTCGAGTCACCACCTCTCGGTTTTCCACGGGGCTGTCTTCCCACCAGTGTGCACATGTCTCCGCTGAACCCAGGTCCTTCCGATACTCAAGCCAGGCCATGGCAGGTTAGCAGCCCTGCTCTGTTGCGCCCAGTGTCTAGGAGAGGTGTCTGCAAGGAAGCCTCTGTAGCGGCGCTTTGAGAACAATGTTCACAGAGCATTGCGGACCCGTGAGGCGTTTGCTGGTGCTTAGAACCCTTGGGACTTACTTCTGTCTCTTTTACCCATCATTCTCTGCTCAGTTATATTTCTAGTTGAGAGGAAAATGACTCTTGGAACTGTGAAATGCAGGGGGTTGGGAGGCTTGTTCAGGAGAGCCTCTTGGACTTAGTGTGCACTTTCCTTGTTCTTTTTTTTTTTTTTTTTTTAATATTTTTTAGTTGTTGATGAATCTTTATTCTATTCATTTATTATTTATATGTGGTGCTGAGGATTGAACCCAGTGCCTTATGCATGGTAGGCAAGCGCTCTACCACTGAGCTACAGCTACAGCCCCTCCTTGTTCAGTGACGTTCACGCAGCCGTCGTGGGGATGCCTGGCACTAAACCCAGAGACCTGGGACTACGCTGTGTGCTCCAGACACAGGCTGGTTGGTTGCTGCAGGCCCTTCCCAGCAGTGCAGGGTCTCAACCTCCCTGTGAAGCCTCAGAAAGGTTCTTGTCTCTTCGTTTGTCATTGAGGGTTGCTACTACACAGATGGAGGTTATTCTAGGAATGAGTTCTAACAGAGTCACAGGTTCTGAACTTGTGTTTTCCTCCTTTTCTCTAGGGAATTCAGTTCTTACTCCAGACTTCTTTTCTTTTCTTTATTCCTTCCTTCCTTCCCTTCTTCCTTTCCTTTCCTTTCCTTCTTCCTTTCTCCCTTCCCTCCCCTCCTCTCCTCTCCCCTTTCTCCTTTTTTTTTTTGGTACCGGGAAATGAACTCAGAGGCACTCAACCACTGAGCCACCTCCCCAGCCCTATTTTGTGTTTTATGTAGAGACAGGGTCTCACTGAGTTGCTTAGTGCCTTGCCGTTGCTGAGGCTGGCTTTGAACTCGCTATTCTCCTGTCTCAGCCTCCCAAAGTGCTGGGACTACAGGCTTGCACCACCGCGCCCGGCTCAGATTTATTTTCTTGAGTATAAGTTAGCATCAAGCAATGATCTGGTTCTTGGCAGTTTTCTCGATTTCAGCAGTTTCTGCTGGTTTAGATTTGGAATTAGAGCACACCTGTGGGATCACGGTCACGCACACGGTTCACGTGGTGAGCTGCCTGCTTCATGGTGCCTGTTGGTGTCCTCCTGTGACTCCCACCACCTGAGCTAGGAGGCAGGTGGTCGTGCACAGGAGGGCCCCCAGGCAAACGTAGTTCCCTGGCCCAGATGTTCTGTGCTGGTGCTGGAGGCACAGGCCATGGCCTAGAGGTGGAGCATTGTTCCAGCAGAGGAACCAACATCCAGGTGCCTGAGTCACCACTCTACCCTAGGACCAGAGATGTCCATGACTTCCACATGCCTCCTCCCACTGCCCCTAAAATCCATGCCCCAAGTTGTCCTGTACAAGACCAAGCTCGAGACACACTTTCCATGCCAGGTTTTGGTTGGCCACTGGTGACCAGTGGTGGCCTCTGTGCTTGTAACTGCAGCAGTGAGCAGCTTGTCAGTGCAGGTGCCCGAGGTCTGTTCCAGAGTGAGGTGATAGTCACTGTGCAACCCAGTGGCTGGGCAGGCAGGCAGTGACAGCAGGGGCCATGACTAAGCAAGGGATAGTGCCGTCGTGCTGCATTAGCGCCGTGGCTGCCCAGTCGGTGTCTTCAGGGGTCCTCTCAGTGTTTTCCTTGGTGCTTCCTCCAGAGGCACTCTGCGGTCACGCTCACCCAGGGCACTCTGTAGAGCCTCATTCTAATTTCAGTTTGAAATTGTGTGTTACATGTCCTTGTGCGTGAGATGCTAAGCTGGGCGCAGTTAGGGCTGCAGAGATGTGGCGGCTTGACAGGGCCACTCCAACAGTCTGCCCTGCAGGACATGTTACTGTGTCCTGGTGTTCAGCAATATATGGTAGCTGGGCTGGCTGGCTGGGCACTCGTTCTGATAGAACTGTGCCTGGATCCAGGTGGGGACTTGGGCTCTGGTGACCCTGGGAGAGCTGAGTATGCAGAAGTGCATGGGGTCAGGGTCAGAGTTAGGGTTAGACACAGGTGGGGGACACAAGTGGGTTAGGGTCAGGGTTAGACACAGGTGGGGGACAC